>CACRXP010000397.1:505734-536149 GCA_902702965.1 Spirometra erinaceieuropaei | reverse complement strand
GAACTATTATTAATGAATTAGGGCAAGTTATAACCAATGATAAACAAATAGTAAACTTATTCAACAGATACTTCTCAGCTAACTACACAGTCGAAGAGGGAACCATCCCCCAAGCGACCGAGATGACTGAACGCATCCTTAGTGAGATCCATTTTAGTGAAGAAACTGTTAAAGTAGCCATCAAACAACTATCAAACACCAAATCCTATGGGACAGACAAAATCCCACCATGTATTCTGAAGCATATGACATATGCTCCAATACTCCTATCTAAGTTATTCACCCTACTCCAGTCAAATGCAATTTTTCCGGACATGTGGAAATACTCGACCATTGCGCCCATATTTAAAAGCGGCAACCGATCTCATACCAAAAACTATCGTGGTGTTCACCGAACACCGGCTATAGCTAAAATCCTCGAGAAAATAGTATATAACCAATTGCTAGACCATCTCATGAACGCCAACCTCATTCCCTCCTCTCAACATGCATTTTTGCCCAAAAAGTCATGTCAGTCCTGCCACCTTACTTTTTTGGAATTCGTTTCCAGCAATAGAGATGATGGAAACACAGTAGCTTCAATATACTTCGATCTAAGAAAGGCCTTTGACAAAGTCCCCCATAAAAGACTACTGATAAAGCTAAAAAGTCATGGAATTAGGCCACCCCTCCTTGATTTCCTTAAATCTTATCTTCAAAACCGATACCAGGTGGTGCAAATTCGAAACGTCGTTTCAGAACCATCCCCTATTACCAGCGGAGTACTTCAAGGCACTATCCTAGGCCCCCTTCTATTTCTTATATATATTCACGACTTATCGTCCATATCTGTCTCAGCTAAGACGTTTTTGTATGCGGACGACCTTAAAATTGCATATGCATATAACGGGAATACAGTAGCCAATATTCATAGAACAATTCAAACTGATCTTAGAAAACTCAGCGAATGGAGTAGTCAGTGGCAGATGCCCTTTTCACCCGAAAAATGCCATCTCCTGATATTTGGCCCACAAAAACTTCCCCCCATAATATTCGAGAATGATGAAATAACAGAGACCCAATCTGTAAAAGATTTAGGTCTCAGCTATACAAATACCCTCGATTTATCTCCCCACGTCCAACAAATATCACCGAAAGCCACTCGCCTGTGTGGATTCATATGTAAAAATTTCACCTTAAATGCACTAAGAATACAACTGTTCAAAATGTATGTTTTACCTCTCCTAGATTACTGTTCAATTTTCTTCGGCATAATGCCCTCAGACGGCCGAAAGAAACTAGAAGGCATTCAGAGACGGTTTACTAGATCCTTGTCTAGAAGTGATGGCATCCAGGGTTCATACTTAGAACTATATCATAAATACGGTCTTCGACCACTCTGGATCAGAAGACTTCAAAATGGTCTAAACTTCCTATTCAAGGTCACCCACGACCAAGATATTCTCAAAATGAATTTACTTACCAACCAAAACGCCCCTAGAAACACCAGAAATAGCGAAGATATTATAAAGATTCCCAAATTCACAAAGTCCCAACGATCAAATTTCTACACCATAAGATATGCGACTATCTGGAATTCTCTTCCAGGTTATATCCGGAAAAGTCGAACCCTAATCGAATTTAAAATAAAAACTAAGAAATTCCTCTCAAATAACAATACACATTTATTTTTGAATAAGATAGGACATTTCTCAAGTCAATTCTTTGATATTGAATTTGGTCCAAAAGGGCTCTGATGATGCCAGCCGATTGAAAAATACCGGAGCATAGCACTAAAAATAATCAAATTTATAAAAGATAGCATCATTGATAAACATAGAACAGATAATGATATTCCTCTATTTTCCTCCCTTTCTCGTTTTCATCAGCTATGTCACCAGACACTAAATATCCCTTATAAAGCTAATAAAAATATACCCTTCGATAAAACCCTGCATATTAGTCGTGCGTATGTCTATATTAAAGCCATATTAAACATATATAGAACTATATTAGGTCATAGTAAACAGTCGACCACTACTCCTATAATTTCACATTAACAAGAACAATATGATACATGATTCAATAGTATTTTGACAGTTTTGATTGTGACTTACCATTGAATGCCTCTTACTCCTGATATATATTCATCCTTTCCAGCTCTTAGTCCAGACAACGATGGTAAGCCTCCTGAAAAAATACGTCGGAACTGTGCGAGCGCCCCCTTACAGCTTGCCAGATAGACTGACAACCAACAACTAGAGCAAACCGAAATTTACCCAACAGGAAAATAATTTCAAGGTCAGGCCGATATCAAAGTTCTTCAATTGCCATGAAGGACATATTATTCATGCCCCCGAAAACTACCAAACTGCAAACTTCAATTTTTATATTGTACACATCGTTATTTTTTGAAACTTTTGCTATTATTTTCCCTTATAACTGAGGTTTTTTTTAACTTAAAACAAACTCTCAATTCGCGCTCTTTTGGCTAACCAGGCACCCGAAGCAAATGAAGTCAAAGTGCAGTTGAAATTGACGAGTTTGTTTTAGGTTTTTTTCCTGAGTTCAAAGGGGACTGACAGTGCCCAAGGGGCGCTACAATAAACCTATTCTATTCTATTCTATTCTAGTCTGAAAAGTCCGCAAGCAAGCTCACTCAGCACTTTTTCGGTATCTGACCTGGATTCGAAGACTTGCATTTCTTAATCGTATGGAGTTCTTTTCTCACACCTATAAAAACATTGGCTTCGCGTCCACTTCATAAATTCTAGTGGATAAGTCGGCCCTGTCAACAGCCGTTTCAATGATAGATACAGGTGCGAAAGGCGCCTTATTTGTTCTAATTTGTACTCATTTCCATCAATTTCCTCATTGTTTTCTTCTTTCCGCATCACAGTTTCTCTTTTTTCTTTAACCTGTTGCTAAGGTAGCTAAAGAGGACTTTAGACTGACCCGCGGCCAGCCTTATAACTTGTATTTAATACGTCTTCCGCTATCCGCGGATATTTGACCTTATCGAGCTCCGCTTTTGACGAAATTCTTCGTAATGCAGGAGTTATGTTTTGCTACGTATATTCCCCAAAGTTGGCTTCTTCTGCTGATTTTGCTCTTCATAACTCACGTTAAACAGAAAGGACGACTCGTCTTCTCGACTCAATTTGTCGAGAACTTATGATGCATAAATTTGCTTATACTTTATTTAACAATGTCCTAGTCGACATCCGGATTTCCTGCAATAAGATCCTGCCAGTTTTTTGTTGCTAATCCACTTCGATGGCAGCAACATCTCGTCAGAAAGTTAGCACGGCCTCAGTGATCTCCACTTCCTGCGTGTACAGGCGATATTCCCACAGCAACACGACATGGTTATGCATACAAGTGAGGCTCATAACCTATGTCCATCACCATTATTTGGGTCTTTTGTAAAGGCGAGAACCACAAAATAATCCCTTATTATTTAGGTTGCTGGATTAAGGGAACGAGGCTTTTGCCCTCTTTGCATGTCTTTCAAAAGAAGGTTATCGGCTGCTGAAGGCAAACCACTCGGTGGATTTTGTCGATCCGGCGAGCGGAAGGAAAACCAATGTGATAGATGTCTACTGGAGTAGAGTCAAGCGTAAACTCCCGGAGAAAGGCCCAATAAGGGAAAGGAAAATCTGGGCCCAGATATATGAAGCCCAATGCAGGCTGTGGTTCGGTGTGAAGGCTGACAACTTGCCAGAGGCCCGAGAAACCTACCTAACACATCTAGCAGAAGCATGGCTGGTCAATGAAATTACGCAGTCAAACAGGTAAGGCGCTCTGCAACTATAGCAATGAAAACGTTAAAAAATTCAGGCCGAAGGCCAACATGGTCAAATCAAAAGACAACGCACAAACCAATTACATCCTGTGGGCAACGCCGCGCACGTGCATACAATTCTGTTTACCTTGTAAGAACCGGAAAGGCAAGTTTGTTTAAAAGAGGGAGAAAAACGGGCGAGCGGGAAAAAGGAGGCGGGAGGTTTCGTGCCGTGATTTGAGTGCGTCTTCTCTCTGGTGTTTCAGGTGAGGACACTGAACGAGATCAAGAAAACGCCCAAAATCCTGTGGATATCGTACCTCCGAAACCACCTCCCTGACCAGCAAGTGTTTTCCCTGCCCCTCTTGACCCCCTGGAACTTTCTGCGCCTCTGACCCTCCTTGTTCTTCCGTTTTAATACCTCCCCTTTTCCCAATATATCGTGTACCTGTTGCGTCTTCTTTGACTGCTCGAATCGCACCCGTGCGTTGAGATATTGTCTGGTCGCCTGATGCCAAAATCTAAGACCAACCGTTCATGAAAGGGGAAAGCGGCCCCATCTCCATCTCCTTCTATCAAGCGAGTCGACGTAAGTCAGGAACCAGTCTCCCAGCTGAAGCCTCAGGACGGTCCGCCTACTACAACCTACCTTAAATACTGCAATATCGAAATCTTCCTAAACACGTCAACGTCTTTCTTACTGTTCCTTTTGGTACCTCGTCTAGTCACTATCACGATATGGAAGGAAGATTGAGCAAAGCGGGACAAGAACGGTATTAAAGTTCGGTAGACACCTGATATGGAATGTGCTTTTAAATAACCTGACCTAGGCACTCGATGGATTAGAAGAAAATGTGAAAGCTAGCACAATGGGAAGTGGACTGTAAGTGCACATGGTCTGAACGTCGTCGTTTCATGCAACGGGCCTAGCCACTATTTGAGTTAGAAAAAAAGATGGAACAAGCTGAATCGCAGGACGGGGGATACAATTACATTGAGCACTCGGTGCTAACGCCGCCGCTCACACACTGAAACTGAATACCATGTTGGGTCATGAAAGAAGGACAGTTCAAGCAGAACGGGAACGGGGTGCAAGTGCATGGAACACTTGGCGTTAACTGACTCGTTGGCGCACCTGACCGATCAACCTGATGGATTAGTAATCAACGAGAGTCCAAGCGAAACGCTCAGCGGCTAGAATTGCATGTGCACCTAGCACTTGGTCTAAACGCAACCGGCCACGCACTGAGCCTATCCGCTCATTGGAATGGAAAACAAGGAGGGCAAGTAGACGGGTAACGTGGGGGGAGCATGCGTGTGATTTGCGCACTTGGTCTGAACGCCGCCGTTCACGCACAGTGTCTGCCATCTCGATGCAATAGAAAAGAAGGGGGAAGGAGTACAGAAACTGGGTCCAAATGCATTCAGCACATGGTTTCAAATGTATCCTTGCAATACCTGGTCAAGCAACTCGCAGAATTAGAAGGCTGCAAGAGGAATAGCAGAGCGGGAACTAGTAGATGCAACGTGCATTAAGCACTCGATCTAAACGCCCACAGTCACGCGCCGAACCTAGCCGCACGGGAAAGGAAGGAGGAAGCCAGCCAAAGGAAGTCCAAGTACAGCAGGCTCTTGGTCTGAACTGCGCCGTTCGCGCATCAAGTCTCGTCACTCCTTGGATTAGAAAAGAAGCTCACTGCAAGCAGAACGAAAGGGGGTACAATTGCATTGACCACTCGGGCACAACACTGCCTATGAAGTAGCTGACCTGGCCACTCGCTGGATAAGCAAAAAGGGAGAAGGCTGGCAGGGTGGAAACGGAAGGGGTGGAAGTGCAGTGGGCGCTAGAGTATGAACGCAACCGAAGGCGCATCGAACCTGGCCACTCACTTGACTATAAAAGAAGGAAACGGCAAGGGAAAAGTCAAATGGCGCAAGTACATTGAATATTGGTCTCAACTACGCCATCGTGATAGCGGGGTCCAAGAGCATCAACCACACGGTTTCGATTGTACCTAGTCAAGTCACTCGTCAGATTCGAAGAGAAACTAGAGTAGGCAGGGCAGAGACGGGATCCAATTGCGTCAAGCATTTGTTCGCAACTATTCCCTTGAAGTACCTACCCTAGCCACTCGTTGGATTAGAGAAGAAGGAAAGGGCACACAAAACGGGGTTTGGGGAAGGGTTCTATGCCATAGTAGTGCCTTGTCAACGTAAACCATTGCAAAACAATCCCGCTTTCCCAAAGCAATTCAGGAGCTGAGAAATATAATGTTCCTCAAGCGCGGTCGCTGGACAAAGTCTTACTCCCCCCGCTTTCCATACTGAACACCCGTGGACACCAGCAATCCTATTTTATGTAATTTTAAGACTAGATCAGACTCTCAGTTTTTCGCAACTGCATACCAAGTAAAATTATGGAAAGTTACTGCGTGTTCATTGGGTTATTAGAGGTCTTTCCAGTGACCCTTTAAACGCATTCATGTATACAAACATCACAAAAATATTCATGCCTCTATGGCCGCAGTGTTCTCTGATAACAGGAAAATCTGAAAGGTAATAAAAAAGCAATCAATGCAAAGAAGCTACAAGAAAATGTTGTTACAATGACAGGCCGGTCAACCAAGCGGCTTCTAGCACTAGCTGTTTAATTTTACACCCGGCGGCCGTTTGTGGTGCGCATTCAAACATGCGGATACATAGAAGGACTAAGTCTTTTAGAACACTACGAAAATGATGCCGTCACAATGTATGAAAAAGGCTCCGAAGGCGATTCTCTGAACACCCTCGCTAGAGGTGTCATCTCTACATTTTATCCTTATCTCTCCGCATATACTTTTGGTCCGTGCCAAAAGAATAAAATAAGTATAAGCAGTATAATCATGATAAATTTAGCTTCTAAGCGTTCAAAGAGCTTTGTCGATGCAGTGGAAAACAAAGGTGATAATTTCGGACTTATGCTCTACATACACTGCCAACTTTACAGCGGAACTTGGAGAAGGCGTTACTTGGAGCCGGGCAAGTTACTGACGTCCGCCAGGGCTTTGTCTCTTCGCATACGATACTTTTGATGATGATGATGATGATGATGATGATGATGATGATGATGATGTTGATGATGATGATGATGATGATGATGATGATGATGATGATGATGATGATGATGATGATGATGATGATGATGATGATGATGATGATGATGATGATGATGATGATGATGATGATGATGATGATGATGATGATGATAACCAGAAACTAAAAATCGGGGGAATATGGATAAAAGGATGAGCTCCAGACGGAGCAGTTAAAAATGCCCAAATTCAAAGGGCAAGAAAATTTTGCGAACCTGCAATGTCACGTCAGATGTTCGGGAGGAAAAGTCTGCTTTACGAAGTGATATAGAAGAGTAAGCTAGATTCATCCTGAGGATGGGGCCTCGATACTAGGGCCCCGACATCCTTGTGACCACAATGCGATTCTAAAGGGGATGCATGGAGAGCAAAACGGAGGTTTAGAACGTGTGCACCACACCGGTCTCGGCCATTGGTCAGAAAGTTGGACTGAGAACGATATCGCGTCCTCGAAAGGTCACAACACCCAGTCTGAGAAAATCGAAAATTCCGACGACGGATCAGGCGAACGAAACCAAAGGCTTAGGGGGAAAATGCGAACAGTCAAAGAAATTTTAAGACGGCTTTTTCCAAATTCCTTATGATCCTTTCTCGAAGTCGCGGGGAGAGCTGCTTGGGAGAAATGGTGAAAATGGAAAATAAGAAAATTTGCTATTCGAAAGCGTGATGACTTAAATTCAGAATCCCTACCTAGTTTCCCGTGGCTCAGGGGCTCAATGAGTCACCTGCTAGTTGATACAGGTTTCATGTTCCCAGCTCCTATCCTGCAACGCATTCGTTGCCATGCTGACCTAGACAAGGCTTATGAAAATGGAAATATCAAACCAAGGCCACCCTTCCAAAACGGCCACGACCACACTTACCGCAGGCATACATTTAAAATTCACAGCTTCCGAGATAAATTATGATATTGGAAGGAATCTTTCACCCAGGGTGCTCTTAACACGCAAAAGGTTAATGGTAGAATAAATTGCGTCATTAAACGGACCTTTAAAGAGTGTCATACATCCAACTGGGAACGTTTGTCTTGCAGAAGCTGAAGGCATCATCAACTTATTGCGCTCCTTTAACCTTGCATTTCCGTTTTCTATTTTTGCCGTTGCTAATTTCAACCGACGTCCATGTTAATTTTAAGTTCAGTTATTCTGTCATTATTGCCCTCCAATTTTCACAGACCTCTTCAAAGCACCTCATTGGAATAATTGTTACCAAGAACCCGAGAAGAAGGTTTGTCAGACTTCGCTCCAAGCTAGGCAAATTTTTATTTAAAGCTCACGACTAATTTCATTTTGAGTAATGCACTCCTTCTGTTTTTTGGACCTGCGTCCTGTTCTAGGCTGATTCGAAACCGCCAAATTTTCCAGTAAGTTCCGGCGCCACTTTCACTTGCCTAGCGCTCGTCTTCCCGGTCAAGTGTGGGGTTGGTCGTGATGGAAGAGGATTACTACGCCGTTTTGGAGGTTGATCGTGGAGCCGATGGCGAAGTGATTAAGAAAGCATACCGGCGGCTTGCACTTCGCTGGCATCCTGACAAAAACCCTAATAACAAAGAAGAAGCAGAGCGCCGATTCAAACTATTAGGTGAGGCTTACGAAGTTCTCTCCGACCCCCAGAAACGTGAACTGTACGATGTATACGGCAAGGAGGGTATCGTAAATGGCGGCCCTTCCCGCAGGGGTACTGCGCGCTATTCCACCGCGGACCCCTTCTTTGTACCGTTTGTATTCCACGATCCTATGGACATTTTCCGGGAGGTTTTCGGTGGCTCAGGACTTGACCAACTTTTCGGCTTCGCGTCCGCTGCTCCGGCTCATCGTGTCCATCGTTCTGCTACAACAGCTGCCAGCAATGGGCGCCATAATGGCACTCCCTACTCTCGTCAACAAAGAAGAACTTCACACCACAACGATGATGTTATTCGGCCTTATGGTGGCGGACTTCTCGACAGCATGTTTGGTGGCATGTTTGGATCCTTCTTTGGTGGCGGATTGTCTGCCTTTGATGCGTTCGACTCCCAAATGGGTGGTGGCTTTACTTCTATTAGCAGTTCTTCGTCGTTCGGTGGTGGGGGAGGAGGCTCCATGCGGTCTGTTTCCTCCAGTTGCCGAGTCGAGAATGGAAGAGTTGTTCGGGTCACCAAAGTACGTGAGAACAACGTAGAAACTGTTACAGAGGAGGTCGATGGGCAGATCGTCAACCAAACAACACGGGACTGCACTACTGGTGCGATAACTATCCTATAACCATCCTTTCCCATCCTTCATTCCGACATTCATTTCCTTTTCTTTGTACAGTTTCGTCCCTCCCCACTCGAATACGACTGACCGTGGTTTTCCTTCAAGAGACCAGCGCTATCCAACAATCACTTACTTCGTGTGTTTCATGTTAACCATTGATTTACAGGGCAGTTTGAGTTCTCAGACAACTTTTCCCGTATACGATTAAGTTTGAAATCGCTGGCTGTCTGACCCGCATACGTACGTACTTACGCGCCCGGGGAGACCGACTCTATGTGATCTCATCTCTGTTCATGATCGGTCTAAAGCGTTTTGATGTATGTTATGTGCACTAAAGATACCTAACTGCCAGCTCAGTGTGCAATTTGGCACTTTTCGTCTACTTTGGTTTCCGCCTAGATGTGTAGCTGATCCATAACGTCTGTCTTTTCAGAATCGCTGGAACTTTTCCCACGAGGACACCCGCTACCATGTTTGTGAGCGCGGGCAGTCATTTCAACAGCAATAGGCTGCCTACTAGTTACGGTCAAGTCCAATTTCCATCGGGGCTAAACAAGACTTCACTATAATTGCAACTAGCTCGAGCTATATCTAGAGGGATAATTTGCACCTTACTCCGATGTCGCGAATTGCGATAAATGTTTGTTCCTAACTATAGTTGAATGCATGTGCATGGCTCGCACCGCTTTTAGATACTTTTAGGTCAGATGAGGTGTGCCTCTTCCAATCGACATTGTCTTAGACGCCCTCAACACCTGCGAGTTGTGGATCTCATTAGCCCTAGATTATATAACAACCACACCGCCTTTGACAACCAGTGAGCCTCCTACTCGAGTTTGCCTCTTGTTGCGTGTGGCCGGTATGTCTTTCGATTCTCCAATTGGTTACCCATTCATGTTTGTGACCAGATCAGTAGTACTTGGGGAACGGATGATATCAGCGATCCAAGCCATTCCTAGGTTAGCTGTCACGGTGATTGTGGCGATAATTCACCACTATTTATCTTAGGCAGAGGTTCAGGTCATTTGATTTTCCCAGTTTTTTTGGTGTGACCTGTAAAACGTGCTTTAAGTCAAATCGGACCTTCATGGGCATTCAAGTCAGAAAAAAATTCAGACTAGACAGTGAGAGTTATGGACGGCAAAATGTGAGACTTGAAATCCCGGCAGTTGGCCTTGGAGCTCACGGTGAGAACTCTTATGCGGGTTGCGTACAGCCAGGCAGACGTAAGTAGAAATACTCAGTCAAGGCATCCAGTTCAAGGGTAAGGGCTCATGTAGTTCTGTTAGATAGGAGATAGTGCCAATGGATGATCATCTGGGGACTGTGACCGCGTGTATGTGATCCATCCTGTGGTTTTATTACCCGTTAAACGTGAGATCCACCTGTCATGCGCCCACGTGAACTATTAACAGTGCGTGGGGATGTGCGGAAGTCCTGTGCATATCTAAACTGTAAGGGGTCTGAATCAGGAGCATCCGTCGTGTGCGCCGTTTTTACATCAGCACGAGACATCCTGTCTTGGAAGGCAGGTAGTTTGAACTTTCGGAGACCTTCCATAAACGACACATGATGGGGTGAGCCCATTTACCAAAAAGTTCGACACCGACAGTTTTCAGTGTCCATTAGGTCATAGATTGGGTACTCCAGGCCGATCAGCAGTGCTCGAGCTGAACCTGAGCTCGAGTTGTGTAAAGGGTGCGGGAGCTCTCTTGGGGAGGCTTGGAATACTTGCGCGCCTTCGCACTAGCAGCCTGAATACACTATTTGGAAAACGTAAGGTTCACGGAAACGGAAGTGTCCAGGTCCGAGGCAGAAACGGCTCGCAAAACTGCCTTATTCCCCGTGCGTCATGGGTGTGAATGTGGAGACTGGCCAGGTATCGGGACATCGACGCATTATTAGCTAGGTCGTGTTCGCCCGAACAAGATCTTCCCGTCCAGAATGCCCGCTAGTCCCACTCAAGATAGTCTGTCAGCAATGGGACGAAATCTCCGCTTGGTCCTTTATGCATAACAAGGATAGCAGTGGACCTGGGAGATCCGACGGGACGCCGTTTTTGGTGGGGGAGGCCATTTTGAATGAAATGGCAATGTGGTCGTCAGTAGCCATCAGCAACGCACCACCACTGTCCAGGAGCAGACGCAATGGCAGCCTGAACTTGAGTTGGGCCGATAATGAACTAGTTATGCGCATGTTCTAGTGGGAAAAGGGAGTCAGAGCCACTGTGGTGGGCGTGAGTGCCGTGGCTGGCAAGTCTGAAGCCCCTCCCATGTATACCAAACTTATCCTGACCCATAACCCCACAATAACTCAGATGAGAAAATTAGGTCTCGCCGAAGCTGGCGTGTCATAGAGGCAAACCAAAGGAAAGCCCTCGAGGCCAGACCCTCGGTCCTGAATAGGATCGACTCATCTCTCTAGCCGAATGTACTCCAAGCCGCGACTGTTGACGCATCTTGTCATTTTCAAGGCGCTTGTTGCAGTCTACGACGAGAAATCTAAGCACTGAACCCGAACTGAGACGGCCTCATACCATCGGTAATCCCAAACCAAGCCAACTAGAAATGTGTCAGGGCGCAGTGTCGGACGGGGCGGAGACCTTTGTCTGGCGTTTACCACACACAGGACGTTAATACAGCCCGTCACATGTTATTTCCGATGTTTTTTAGAGTTTTGTCGCGTGGCCGTTGTATGAAGGACTGCTGAGGGCTGTTTTTTGCAGGAAAGAAGAATAGTCGAGCGCATAGTCATTTGTTTATCTGTCTGAGCCTTCGACCTCCTACGGCAGTTCACCGTCAGAGGAACAGTAACAGAGCAGGCGACGCCCACAGGGGGACTTGCCAACCAACTTTCAGTGCTTCGGGTGTGGTGGTTTCGCAGGGTTCTATATGCTGACGCCAAGTTGATGCATCGGTTGACCGAGTTCTCATCCGATACCCACGGTTCAATCAGTTCTCGGCCTGCCCTGTTTCCGGCGTAGGTGATTATTGATGTCTGCGAAGCCAAACTTGCGATCCTTTTCGAGGTTGTGGGCAGCCACCTGCGGCAATTCATCACCCCGTCGCACAGTCAGTGTATCTTTGCGTATGTGTTATCCGAGCACGCGTACAGTCTGACCTTTGTAAGTAGAAGGACAGTTTGGCCACGGGATACCATAAACTTTGTCCGACTGCCTCGTGAGACTTAGTCGGTGTTGGCATGGTGTGTTTTGGCCGGCGTGCAATTCCAACACTTGGTCTCGCGGCAACTCGTTCGGTCACCTATGAAGTCTTTAGTGTATGATAGAGGATATCATGTCATCGGTGGTGTTCCCGGTGGAGTCCTCAGGGTCCGGACGCATACGCATGGACTTATAAGCGTCTTCGGATGGCCATTCCACATAAGCCGGGTGCGGAAGCGTCGGGCCTCATGTGCTTCTTCCGGATTGCTGCATTGAGTCCGGACCCGTCTGCGGAGTGTTCTCACGACTTCGCTTATGAGATGCCTGATGGTTTCAATGGAAGCTAGGACGCCGCGTGGTATTCGCTGCCTTCCTGTAAACCGCTGTCTCTATTTCGGCGTTGAGACTTCGCCTGATGAGCAGGTCAAGGAAGGGCAGCTGCTGTTCCTGTTCTCCCTCCATAAAATCTATATCTGGACTGAGCTAAGCAAATTACGGAAATTCTGCAGCATGCACTTCCTGAAGATAATAAACGCGTCGTCAACATAACGACACCAAAAGATCGGTCCATGTTGGATGAAGACGGTCTTTTCCACGGCTTGAAGGGCGATTTCTGCCGATAAACCGAAGACTGTGAAACCCATTGGAGTTCCCTTGATCTGCTCATAGGTTTCTCCCGCAAAGGTAAATAAGTCTTGGTAAAATTTGAACAGCCTCGTAAGGCGCATAGCTTGGAGCCGGATCGGAGATTGGGATCCAGGATATCTGGTCATGAGTGTAATACTCTATCCTTGCCTTTGTCGGTTTCCCATTATCATATGCTACTAGTCAACTTGCGATTGCCCGTGGAGTCACCAGACTGAGCCACAAGGCATAACGGGGCTACCATGTCCCGCAGCCTTATCGATGAGCACCAAACTATCATAATTAATGTCCCCAATCACAAATGACGAGACCAATGGGCCTGTGGCTCAGCCATAATGCTAAAATCAATGACCAAAGACCCCAGGTCCGAATCCCAGGTGATTCACACCCGGTGTTGAAAGTGGCTGGTTGATGACAGCTAGAAAAACAAAATTAGCCATTCCGGTCCCCCTTGTTCTCGTCGGTTTGCCATTGTCACAATAGTTATTGTGGTTGTGAATCTCGTTGCCTGCGAACAGAGTTAACACAGAGACAGCGACCTCCGACTCCTCCCTGCCGTTCTGGGATATGAAAGTGTGGACCGCAGATATTAGTCAGTTAGATGCCGCCCCACTGATCAGTCTATATGACATCCGATGCATGTGACCTGACTCGAACTAAGGCTTGCGTACACTCAGCGAGTCTATTCTCAAAAAAAAATGGTTGTGCTCAGGTATTAGGGCTGACTATAGCCCACCGGCGGCGTGTCTTCCAGTACCAGTCGCAGTACGCAGTGGATGTGAGGTCGGTGCTGTTGAACGTCAACAGCAAATGCGAGTAAAACGCCTTTTTTATCGCGCTGTTCGGCATTTGAAGTTGGTGCGTACACAGAGACGATAGAGATGTTCGTGAAGTGACTCTTCAGTCGTACGTAAGCCATCTGGCCATTGACTGGTTCCCAAGCAAGCAGAACGGAGTCCGCTTGTCCCGATAGGGTGGTCGTCATGCCGTGTCCATCAGAAGAGTCGCGCAGGCCGCTGTGATACAGGGTAAAGTGTGATTCGACTCCAGGGATCTTTCGCGTGGGCCTGAGTCAGGAAGTCGAACTTCAGACAGACAGCAGACATCCACGTTGTACTGACCAAGGCTGCGCGCGGTCAGATTTTGGGTACTGGGGTCCAGGAACGTTCGCACATTCCAGCATCCAATACTAAAAGTCCGTCCCCGATTGAGTAGTCCAGCTCGCATACTATTCACCCGTACCACTTGACCAGGTTTGCGGAGCGCGTCGGCCACCGCGGACGCCGTAGCATGGGTCGTAATACTGTGATCGGACATGTTTTATGAGGTTTCTTGGGAACTTCGAATGCAGACTTCGAGGTTGTCTCCTCTAGCGCTTTGGTTTAAAAGCCTAGCCACAAGGCAGCGGCGGCAAGCGAACTTATTTAATGGCGAGCTACGGTCGCCATGTCACGATGTCATCGGTGGGTTTTGCGGCGTTTTATAAGGCTTTCAGCATTCCAGACCTCAGCCAACCGCACCGTGGTAGCGCTGTCGCTGCTGGTCCGCGACTGCTTATTCGTCAGACCTGGATCTGCTTATTTCGCAGCTAGCCTTCACTGAAGGCCGTTCCACTATCCGCATCTGTGGACGCGCCGGGTAGCCAGCAGTTAGGTTAACGGGCAGCCCGTCTTCCCGCACCGTCTGCGTGCTCGGAGGCAATAAACAATGGGCGGTAGCCTTGGCTTTAAGAGGGGTTAGCGTGTAACCCTACACTTCGTTTGCGCCATAGGCCTGGTGATCACGCCTTCATACTCCACTGTTTATGCCAGTCGCAAGAAATAAAGTCGTTGAAAAGTCATCTGGAATTGAGAAGAATATTTACCTAACGATGTTTTCCTATCCTTATCATATACGACATTATTGACATATCTAACCCAGTGCCACTGGAGATTTCTATTAGTTTCGTCACTCAGAACACACAGGATGGGGCATTGTTGGTCCAGTAGAATTAACACAACTTTATCACTACCCTAAAAGCTACTGCAAGTCCTGCAGTACCAACAATTTAAGCGAACGTCTTTGTTTATTCAAATATCGGAGCCTATTGCTAGATTATTTTCACAGTTCAGCCGACCTAGGGAGGCCACGCGTCGTTAGGACTCCCGTTCCCTCCTTTATGCCTGTCCTTGAAAGTGGTAGAGGATTTTACAGTCAGGCTTCTGTAGTTAGTTCTGTTACCCTAAAGAGCACTCTTAAGGGTTTTACAAGGTTTTTCAGCTGTTGAGGGTCAGGGGCGTCTCAGACGCACAAGCTTTCCTTTTGTCATTGACCACGGCGATCTGGTCGGCTTCATTGTTCTTCTCCAGGCCAATCGGTCCCGTGAGAAGCCTTACCAAATCTTCGGGCCGGTCCGTAGCCGCTGCGCGGTATTCTTCACGGTGTTCGTGTTGAGAGGAATCTGACCTTGTCGGCGAGCACCCGTGGTAACATATCCGTAGAAGAGTTGTTTTGCGAGGCGCTCGTCCATCCTCAAGAGTTCGCCGCGCCAGCGTAGTTACATTTGTCTCAGCATGGTGTGGCAGCTGAGGGTTCCGGTCCGTTCCAGAACTTCTGTGTCCAGGATCCTGTCCGACCACTTAGGCTTTACTCTCCGCCGGAAACAACTGAGGTGGAAGTGATTGAATTTCCAAGCTTGTTTCTCGTAGACTGCCCAAGTCTCCGTGCCATAGAGCAAAGGCGTCAAAACGACCGCTTTGTGCATCTTCAGTTTTGTGTTAAGGTGGAGACCGTGGCGATTCCATGCGGAGTTCTGTAGATGGACGAAAGCTTGGCTGGTTTTGGAGATCCAGTAAGCCACGTTGTCGTCGATTTTGACGCAGTGTGAGAGTGTGCCGCCTAAGTAGGCGAAGTCATCCACGGTCTCCTGCTGGGTGCCGCTGACGTGGATGTGAGGAGCACTGTATGCAGCGTTAGGTGACAATTGGCACGTGACCACCGTGTTACCCATGTTGATGGTCAGCTCGAAGTTGGTGCGGCCGAGGGCGAAGAGTTTTATGTTCCGTTGCTTGTTAGCTTCGGTCTCGATGTTGAGTGGACAGTGGTGGTAGAGAGACGCACTGAGGCCTGCATGCACCGGCTGTTGAGATGGCCGCAGGCCCTGTAAGCAATGCGGATCCCGGGATGCTTATCACGGTAGGAGTCCATCAGCATGTCAACGAACATGAAGCCGAAGAGGGTTGGGGATTAGTACGCAGCCCTGCTTCACTCCGTTGATGACTGCAAATGTTTGTAAGACAGTCCTGTTGCCCATGACGCGCGCCATCATCGTCTCATGAAATTAACTCATCACGTGCGTAGATCGGTTAGGACAGCTGAATTTCTGCATGACTTTCCTGAATTTACCGCGATTCATCGTGTCGAAGGCCTTTATGAAGCCCACGAAGACTGTATAGAAGTGGGTCCGCACCTCCTGGCCCCTCTTGAAACTGGTGGGCGACGAAGATCATCTCGATGGTTCCGGACCTTTCCAAGCCTCCCATGTCGGGGATCACGTCTTATCAGTTCGGCTTCAGAATTCACCAGAAACAGCCGAGGCTGAAGTGATTTAGATTTCTAGCTTAATTGACGTAGACAGCCCAGGCCTCCACTCCAAACGGCAATGTCGCCAAGATGACAGCACTTTACATCTTGGGCTCTGCATTGACACAGAGGCCGTGGAGATCCCGCACTGAGTCCTGTACTTGGCCAAGTGCTTGGCTGGCTTTTGAGATCTAGTGGACCACTTCATCATCGACTTTGGTGGTGCGTTGGAGTGTGCCGCCCAAATAGGCGAAATCGTCCACGGTTTTCACTTAGATGCCGTAGACAGAAATGCGAGGAACGTTGCAATCAGTTTTGGCTGGCGGCTGATGCATGACCACTGCTTTGTCCGCATTGATGGTCAGCTCAGAGTTGACGCAGCCGACGGCGAAATGTTCCATGCTTTTTTGCGTAACCTCTTCTGTCACGATGTTGAGCGCGCCGTCGTCAGCGAAGAACAGATTGTGAACAGTGGTCGTGGATAGGCGCGTTGGGGTGTGCGTGAGCTGGCTATTGAGAAGATGGTTGTCTGTCCTGTAGACAGTGCGGATTTCGGGGTGCTCATCGTGGTAGGCGTTCATCAGCATGGCAGAAAACACGAGGCTGAAGGGGTTAAAGGCGAGTACGCAGCCCTGTTCACTCCGGTGGTTACTGCAAATTCTTATGAGACGGTCTAACTCTTCGTGACGCGCGCCACCGTCCCGTCATTAAGTTGGCACGCCTCGACCTCAGGACAGCTGAATTTCTGCTTAATTTTCCAGACTCTGTCGCGAATCATGTTGAAAGCTTTCGTCAGATCAAGTAAGATGTTGCAGAGGTGAGCCCAATATCTCCTGACACTTCTTTTGCAGCCGGTGGGCAACGAAGATCACCTCGATGGTTCGGCAATGGCTTCGAAAGCCACACCGACTTTTCGATAGAAGTCTCCTGAGGTGGCCTAGCAAGGGGGGTCCTAGCGAAGATCTTCCCGACGATGTTGACCAGCGAGATTCCCCTGTGGTTATCAGAGTTGCCGGTTCTCTTTTCACTTATAGAGATGAACGGTTGTCACATCCTTGAAATCTTGAGGAACTTGTTTTTGGAGTCACACCACCTGGAGCGGCATTGTGACTTAGTCCATTATTCAGGGGCCGCCGTGCCCGCAGACCTGTGAGAATCGCGTCAGACGCCTGTGCTTTCCTGCTGGGACGTTGGTGCAGGGCTCGGATCCTTTCTGGAAGAAAACTGGCAGATCCAGGTCATTGTTAGTTTTCACTTGAGGGAGTCGGTCGATGGCGGCGTCGCAGATTGTAGATGGGCGGTAGAGGACACTTCTATAGCGCTTGGCCCAGTGACTCAGCATCTGTGATTTCTTCGTCAGTAGCATCGTTCCATCGGATCTGGCGAGCGGCGTGGTTCCTTTGGTTGAGGGACCGTCTTGAGTGATGCGAACAAATTTTTGGTTTCATTCCGGCCTACATACCCCTGGATTTCCACGGCCTTAAGAGTCACTCAGGCCTCCTGCATCTCCCTCAGTCGTTGTTTGACCAGGCGGCGATAGCCGAAGAAGACCACTTTGCCGGTGTTGGTCCGATGGTTCGTGTAGGCCTTGTGCAGCCTGGGCTTTTCAGCTAGCAGCCGGCTGATGTCTGCGTCATTGTTGTCGAACCAGTTCTGGTGTTGACGACTTGCGCGTCCGAGGACGTCCAAGACAGTCGGATGAATAAAGTTCCAAAATTAACACTGCAGAGTCTCCGCGGTGTCGTCGTCTGGGGCCGGCAGTTCTCACATTCGCAGGACTAACTGATTGCTGACGCGTGAGCGGTGTGTAGGCGACTTCAACGAAATGGTACTTAACTTGCCTACTGGTCGCCTACCTTGTGATGTCCTTCAGGGTTGCAGACGGAGTCTTATCTTGGAGATGACTAAGTGTTGACCCGTCCAGTCATCGACGCCACAGATTGTCTTGGTCGCCTGGCATAGTGTAAACCCTCACCTGGGCGTACCACCACGCCCCCTGGCCCACGACGGATACTGACCAAGATTTTATACCACAACGAAAAAGTCGGAGGACGGCACGGATTTCAACTGGTGCGGAGTTATGGGTGCGCAATCCCGATAACGCCTGCCGGATTTCGTTCTAGGTCCTGTGCTGGTCCAGTGCATCCCCCCACATGGCCCGTTTTAAGGGTCCTCTCTCCTTATGTCCCACTCTATGTGGCACAGTACCGGTGACTTGCGCGTGTACTAGTTTGAAGTGAGACGAAATTGGACGGTATTTACCGCATTCTTTCCCCCTAACGGAACCACACTCTGATGGCCATACAATGTCAAGACGACCAGAGGTGCGCTCAGGGACAGTGGCTAACAAAGCCTGTCTACGTTTGCCAGGACTTTTCAGAATGAGGTGGCTTAGATTTCACGTCCACAAGAATACCCTATAGACCATACTAAGACGAAGCCATTGAACCTGATTCTCGGTCCTCGAGCCGATCGCCTTACATACATATAGTACTGACCACGAGGGCTGAGTCATCCCATCAGCTGGCGCGCTTCCAGGCCACGACTTTTGGTGCATCGTGGTAGTTTCGAGGCGCGTCAGGTCTACTATAGTGAGGAGTGCACTAGCCTGCCGTTGGAATGAGTTCCCTAATGTGGACCTCACTCTTCCGTCTCTTATGCAAGTCCAAGCCAGTCAGTCATAAAGCGTTGGGATTGGACGTAGTTACTGATGAAGCTACAACAGCTGCATACGAACTGGCCAGGCGCCAGTTTGCGCCAAAGAACGTACTTTTCACTGATATGAGCAGTGCCTATTCCGTTTGTGTATAGGGTGTTGTGTGGCGGGTTCGTGTGCGAGATATGGGGTAGCGGGACGAGGTGTGATTGGGCAATTTCTGCGGTGTTTTTCCGCAGATTGTCGTGAAGGAGCCTACAGCCGAATAGGCTCATGCGACTATGCAAAGTGCTTTGTGCAGTGTGGGTAAGTAAAGGCAGTGTGACGGGTGTATAGAAGGGCTCATGACATTGGTTTGTCAGTCTCAATGTGGTGGATTCGCAAGTGCCTGACCAGGTCAGTGAGTGATGCAAATGTTAGGTGGCAGTAAGGACAGGCTGGGACTGTGGCTGGTGACGATCCTGTTTGTGGTGTTGAGGCTGGCAGCGCTGGATTTGGTAATGTTGGTGATAGGAGAATTTTTAAGTATAGGACGTAGATTACTCATGACATTGCGGAGACCCCTACTTTCAAGGGTACCCATGCGGCCGGTTGGACTCATGTGGTGTCTGAATGTCCTGGGGTATTTTAGACAGATTAGGCGTGTGTGATGGGTGTATCGCTCGTACGGGTACTGGTCCACCGGCCTCGTACGACGGATTCGCAGATGACCGACCAGGTCCATACCTGATGAGAAAGTGCTGTTGGAATCGTGACAGATTGGAATTGGGTCCACACGGTTACGGGTAAGGGCTGTGGCGATAATGTTTTGCAGGTCGTTAAGAGTGTCCTCATTGGTACTGCTAGCGATGGAGGTCATGTTGTCATGTTGACATTGCCCTGCGTTTATAGACGTCCAACGCGGTTGATTCGTGTTTGAAATCTCCGTTGACAGTGTGGACACGATGGAAGGGGTGGTGTCCTGGCGCCATTGTTCCCTAGCACTTTGGTATGGCTTTTTCTTGACAGCAGCTATTCCGTTGGATTCGGAGATGGCTTCTTCAGTCTTTGCGTCGCACCATGCCCGTCGGTACTGAGTGAGCTCGTCCCAAGTCTTCGGGTAATTTGCAGGTGCTTGAATGAGGTGTTCAGGGCGTCCTTGTGGCGACGCTTTTATCCTCCTTGTCTGCGACCATCCTAGCTACGTTGCCGTAGAATGGCCGCTTAGACAGTCGCTCGTCGTCCGTCCTCATAATTTGGTCGTCCCAGCGCATTTTGATCTGCCTCAGTATGGTGCGGATACCTAGGACGCAGTTTAATCCCAGGATCTCAGTGTCTGAGATCCTTTTCTATCACTTCATCTTCAATATTCCTCAGAGGCACCTGAGGTACAGATGGTTGGGTCTTTTTGCTTAGCTTTCATAAACAGACCCGTCTTCGCGACGTACAAGTGCGTTCTCCGAACAAAAGTCCTGTATATCCTCGGGTTTTGTGTTGAGTAGGATGCTGCGACGGTATCAAACGAGATGCTTCAGCCAGCCGAAGGCCTGGCCGGCTTTGGAGATCCGACTTGCGATTTTCTTCTATTTTGCTGTTTCCTGAAATCTTACTTCCAAGGCACCGAACTTCTTCACGCCATGAGGGGATTTCGGCTGCCATTTATGAGGAGTTGAATTTAGTCTGCATTTAACAACGACTGGTCCAAGACCTTTGCCTTCCCCGTCCTGATGGTCAGTCCAGAGAAGGAGCAGCCGCAGACGAAGAAGTGCACACTTATCTATATGCCCCTTCATTTGGAGTGTTTAGAATGCATTCACTCGCGAACAGTAGGTCATGAACGTCGTTTTTGGATACCCTCGAAGGTGCCTTCAGGCAACAGACGTTAAGTAGTGTTTCCCAATTTTGTACTTGGTGTTGATCCCCGTCCGCTGCTCACGGTAGGCGTCCATCAGTGCGGCGAGCATAAGACTGAAGAGGGTGGGAGCGAGGACACAGCCTTGTTTCACTCCACTGGCCCCTGCAAATGCTTCACAGATTGTCACATTGTCCGTGATACAAGCTATCACCCTATCGTGGAGTTGTCTTGCCATTTGAGTAAATCGTTCGAAACATCCGAAATGCAGCATAATTTTTCGGAATCCATCGCGATTCACTGTGCTGAAGGTCTTTGCCACATCGACGAAAGGTAGTGTAGACGTTGGCCCTCATTTCTTGACACTTTTCCCGAAGTTGACGGGCCGCCAAGATCATGTCTGGGGTTCCGAGGTGTTTTCAGAATCCACGATACGTTTCTGGATGAAGTCCCTACTGCGGATGCGCGTTCAGGAGATCGAGTGGAACACGGGCTGAGATTCCCCGCTATCTTGAGAAGAGAGACACTTCAGTGGTTATCGCATAGTTGTAGTGTTCGTCTGGGCTGAGCAGAGGATGATACACTTTCGGCAGCTCCGGTGATGCCAACATCTGTGAATACTGAACGAAAGAAATGGGGGTCGTCCTCTTAGTCCAAAACTTTCCAGAGCTGCTAGAACTTATTACATTCTTTCACAAATTCACCGGAGAAAGCATATGGAGTGTCGAAACTCAGCCTGAAATTATAACTACCAAAGCCTGTTTTATAGATATCTGGGTTACTTTCTCTGCTCACCTAGTCCTTCGTCAGTTTCAGTAATGTGCGATTCAGACATTCAGTTAGGAGGTGTGTTTTGGCTGGAGTAGAAGAAGGATTGAGAAAGTGTGGATATGGTAGTGAACAGTTTTTCGTTGAGGGCAAGAAGTCCATCGCAGATGACTCTTAACAGACATGTTGAGATCATTACGCTTAGGTTTGCCAAGAAATTACGTTCAGATGTTCAAAAGCCAAAGCGGCACTCTTCTGGGTTTAGCAGTAACAAACTGTATCCCACGGGTGTTTGCGAGCTTCAACAGGTTGAAACCGTGATGGGACATCTTAACGATAAGTCAGACGAAGGCCAGCTGTTTAACAGCCTACTCAATATAATAATCTCAGAGACTGTGTGAGGCCCGAGCACACTCCAACATTATAAAAACGGAAAATGCGCTTGCAGGCTGTGTGTCGTCGAAACGCAGTGGGTGTTCGGAGAGAGAGAGTGTTCGAGGTAGGTGCAGAAAAAGTCAGCCCACTATAAATGAACTCTTGCTAAAGTTACAGCTTAGCCTACCTTGAGCCACGGTGGTGGACCTCACCGCTCTCTTCAGTCAAACTACCATGGGTAGTGTACTTGTAACAAAGACTGTTTTAGATGCACCTGTCGCAGTCGACCCGACCCCCACGTCGCCATGCACACCGCACCTCGTCGGGTCACCTTGCGTGTACCGACCACCGATGCCATTGGTGACTCACCTTGCTGCAGGCTCGACGGCGCTCCTTACGTCAGATGCAAACTTCACGGTAGATTATTACAAGGTCATGTATGCATATGAAGGACACGTCTCTGACGTATTCCATCGGATAACGGCTTGACTGACCGGTTTCTTGGCTGTTTACATGCCCTCTGTCACGATGAAGTTTGTCCCACTATTTCAACCCTTCTGACTATCGTTGTCTGCCGCATTCCAAAACACTAGCGGCCAGACCCAAAATAGGTAAAAAGAGAACTCTTCAAACTGAACCAGACAGCTGAAGAACAAGCGGTGAAGAGCATATGTACTCACGGTAACAGCTCTTTAAGTAAGTCAATCAACCAACGAGCGGAACTGAATGTCGCACGAACACAACTGGGGATAGACGTGCGAGCATGACCAAAGTTGGCCCGTGTGGGAAGGCTTGGCATTATGTGGCTGCTTGGGGTTTCCACCTCTACATCCTTAGCCGAAATGGATGCCCGTATTTTATCCACATGCTTGTCTCGAGTCACTGCGCATTAATCAACGACCGTCACTCTTAACTGATTTCAATGTGAGCAAAGAAGTCAGCCGGCTCGTGTCATTTCTGGGTAGTGTTTATCCGACGAGGCAACATCGCCTATAGGCAATATAACTTGATACATGCGCAGTTATTCACCGTTCAAGCCTGAAGAAATTTGCTGTAAGCGTTGCATCTGGACCGAAGCTGCGCCCTCCCGATCGAAGATCTGCTTAATAAAAGGCCAAAATCTAGGCTGGAAATTCATGAAGGTAAGAGGCTTACCAATGGTCTTCCTTTATAGAAAGCAGTAAAACCTTAAAACCAACTTTATTAGTGTGCCGATTGTAGGAAATAAACTACTTCATCCTCAATTACGCCTTTTATTGTGATCGGAGGTTACTAACAGGCTGAAACCATTCACAAACAGCCCTGACTTTTACCTACACCAACCTCTCAAGCGGTTAGACAAAGCGACCTGAAAAATCCATAGTATAAGAGCAGTGGCTCTTTGCCGACCCACGTTTGACAGCATGCCAGATCTTGGATTGCAAGAAGACCGCTCAGTCGTTTTAAAAGTGTCGTCTCCATAAACAAGCAAACGGGACCGAAAGCGTGGCAGTACTACTTATCTATACAAGCACTGAGGAAAGTGAGGAAGCCACGACACTCCTAGAGGTTTCGATCTACGGAAGTGCCTTCGGCAAAGTTTGAGTCCATTTTACGAAATCTCCGAAGCAATTCTTGCGGCAAAGTCCCACGCAAACGATGAACTGTAGCGTCTGAGGTGTGACAGTATACTCAGAACGCAACGATAATCAGGCCAAATCCCAAGTTGCAGGAGAAGACAGAAGTCACTAGAATGGGGGTTTAGATTAAAAAGAAACCCCGGTTACCTTCTAAGGCGACAGTGACCTCTGGCCAGACCAGGGCTAGTGCTGACCGCGTCTAGTCAGGTCTGAGAGAGAAAGAGAGAGAGAGAAGGAGAGTAGGACAAGTGGCGGAAGCTGCCCTTGTAGGTTTGCGGGGAACAACCGCAAGTGTTGTCTAAGTGGTGCGTGTGTGTTGCATTCGCCGAGGGGTGGTGCGTGCGAGCGGAGCACAGGCGCTTGCGATTATGTGGACGCACGAGCTGAAGTCAGTCGAGTTGTTGGAATCGCTCGCTGGTAAGGGGGGTGACCTTGAGGCATCATGGCCTTGGGCAAGGGTGTCAGATGACTGTTGGTAGCAGACTGCTTAATAGGGAACATTGATGAAGTGTTGAAGATTCTCCAACATGGCTTCACGGGTTGTATGTATTTATGCTCGTCAGTTGATGACCTGTTGGAGTTATGGCCGAATAACGAGCCAAGTCCAAAGTAACTGCTGACTCAGTCCGAATTACATATATCACCTCATCTAGAATTTTTTTGGCTTTTCTAAGATCATACAGGCCTCGAGGAGGCGGGTTCTGCTAATTATCATAATTGCGAGTTACCCGGTGCGTATACAGCTGAACGGTTCTCGACGAGGACTATTTGTGAAATAAACAGGCTCTCTGGTGTGGGGAGTATACGCTTGCACGCCACACATTTGTAGTTCATGGTTAACTTTCCGTTAGGTAAATCAGTTACTCATGAAAATTTCACTAGTCACACTGCCATTATGATGTGCCGAATGCTACCTACCAGCCAATAAAGCATCATCACCCACGGTTTGGTACAATATTGGGGACTTAAACTAGTGCTTCGGAGAAATGAATACAGTTGCCCATAGACGAATTCAGAGAAACATCCTTGTATTCAATTTCCCCACTGGCACTGCTAACTTTCGACGTCTAACCGGAGCGTCAAGGAAGTCCTTTGATCTAGGAGAAGCATCTAAGTGAAAATTATGTTGGTCAAGGGCACTAACATGTGCCGTCATTGACGTTCGCTAAATCAAGTAACAAGTGCCCGTTATGTGGCCGGCTGGCGGCTTCACTCTCAACCTGTACGGGCAAAAATGAGGGGACGGCGAGGTAAACAAATATGTGTCGAAGGATGATTGGGTGCCTGAACTAACGATGACGGTCGACTGACCTCCCGTCACCATTGCAGTTTTATCTGATAGACCTATTGGAGGTCTTGATCCTCTTTACTAACGAACTTCCTTGTTGACAAAGGAGATAGGTATACTTGTTAGACCTCCGCATTCTGGCTTCTCAATCAACGTCCCCTCCGGCGGTGAGATTGGGAGACTGCCGGGGAGGGAGTAGGTAAGAGGCGGTGGGGTTAGGGCGGGGGATGTAGTCGACTAAAAGAGGCACAACGGAACCCGAAACATCGGTTGACTCATTCTCTGATTCCTTCGCTGAATTACCTGTGACGCACTGGTTATTCAGCAAAGAGTGGGCCATCCTGCCTCTGTACGAGAAGTCTCATGAATTTCGGTCTAGGCTGCAAACTACTTTTGTTAACGGGTGGGAAACCCTCGCCACATTCAAGGGGCATGAACTGTGGGGGATAAAGAAGGGATTGCGATTCTCTAGGCAATTCACACACATGTAAAGTCAACTTCACAAGCATATGTAGACATGATCTGGCTGACGGGTTCCCCGTTCCACGTCCTTCACTGTCAAAACACACTTCCGATATCCGGGCCGCGCACCTTAACGACCTGAAATGCATCACTATAACATCAAAGATGTGCCAGTGCATGAATCGCGCGGTCGGCGACCACACACTTCTAACTTTTCCTCGTTTTCGGGGTGAATTTACAGTCCGGACTGACCGCGCTGACCACTCATGCAGCCCTCGCAACCAGAAAAGCATAACCACCAGGCATAAATGAACTAACCACTAACAAAATAGTTGTCCACAAGGTCGAACTAACCACTCCCGACCTTGAGGTCGCTGGCCTCCCTGTCAATGGATCGTCTAAAAGTTTTTTTTCTCTGCTTCGTTAATTTCACATTTTGAACAACTTTATTTTTATTATGGGGCTTTGTCTTAAGCGGATCGCAGGTTCGAGAAAGAAGTACCGCAGAGTTTTTGCGGAATCTAAGCCAACGATCATTTGGTTGGTTTAAGATGATTTGTTGAATGCCATAGTTTACAAGAAGGAGATTCCCACGTCCTGAGTCACAGTTCACAGAAGGACAGTCTTGTAATGGAATTTGGCGCACAGCAGCTGAGGAAGCCGTGAAGGGTCTTTGCACAATCGAATCCTCGTAACTAGCGCCAACGATGTCTGGTGAAACGAGGTCAGCTTATCGATTGGCCTCGAAACAGCCGTCGGGTTCGCGGTGCAAGTTAGCAACGGCAACCCAGCGCGCGAACCCAAAGGCAAAGTGCGAGGTCAGGGACGATCACAACTAGAAGGGCGTCACCGTGGGCTGACACACAATACCCGGGCCAGTACGTGTTTCGTGAGGCTTGACTTGCACTGCCTGTGATTAAGGTCCTTACCTCTTTGTCTCACAAAATTATCTGATATGGTTCTAACCCATATGCGTCTCCGCAGCGATAGACTGTGCAGTATTCGCAACAACCAGACGGGTCAAGCTAACGGATGAATTCCGGAGACATTATGTTTATGCAATTTGGAGGACAATGCAGTGATGAAAAACAGAAACAATCACAAGCGTTGGCTTTCCACAAAATTCCGACAGTGTCCAGAGGAAGCGACTATGGTGTTTTAAAACTCGAGTTCCATCATCTTCACTGTGTGGATATTTCCGAGAAGGAACACGCCTTAACACCAGTCAAACTGATTTCAAGCAAAAAACTCAGTCCAGGCTTGGTGGTCTTTCAATTATAGGAAGTAAGACCCTTTCCTTAGCTCAAGGTTAAGTGAAGTAATCTATCATCAGGGTAAACTAGAGCTTGATGATTAGGAAATCATTACCGAGAAAGGAAAGAGTAATTTCCGGTCTATTTGTTGTCCGCAAATAGCTGCCTCAATTGCACATCCCAGGCACGACCGGGAAGGCGTAAACGTGTCGATTTTCGAGTCTCAAGTACGTTGGTGCTGACAAGGTTGAACTTATGACCCTCTTTAAGGACTTCAAGGACAAGCCAGGAAATCGAGTCCCCATTCACACCTACAACTTCTGTTTCGCTCAGTCCTGCCTGAAGTCAGTCATTTCTCTGTCTGTTCTTGGCGCCATAAAATGGAAAAAACAACGCCAGCCATTTCCCTTGTTTTATCGCTGTTTATTCGTTCACCCAGCTATCCGGTAACAGGATCATCAGGCGCTCATGCGACCTCCAGATCAGAAACATCATGCGCTGATGCCTTGTGGGCACTGCAATTGAAAATTAAACTTGACCTCCACCCAAGCCCGACTATTAGTGTGAATCTGTGCGAAACATTCGAGTGCGATTCCAAAGACGTACGCAGCAATATGTCCAGATAAGCTTTCAAGAGTGTGATGCAAGGTAGCCTAATCAAGTCTGGTGAGGAAACGTTATTCCGAAAAATACTCCACACCTTATTGGAGTGTAGAGCTGTCCGGGTTCTCTTTTCTGTATGGCGGAGTGTGCATACTGTCAAGGATGGCCCCTTCGAATTCAGTAAAACCGTATCGGTTTCATCTTACCCTTATTCATTGAATTAAAGCCTTCCTAATGTTAACGTTTTTCTGACCTAGGGTGGCAGCAACCAAGGCTCCACTCCGGATTTGCATGCAGATCGAGCTGAAGATAGGTTAGTAGGAGACATGAGAGTAAACTCCTTCTGCTCCGTTCAAAAATCACATGAACGGTGTCAGTTTCCTGCCGTATTACACACTCTTGTTCGAGGCCCTAATGGACTCAATCCCCGAAGTAGGCGCGTAGTCTGTTTACCATGGTTGATTTCTTCCGTTGGAAAAGCAAGACCTAAATGGCCGGTACACAGTTATATATTGCGTGGAGTAAAATGGAGTCGAGTGCTTTTGACCGTTGATTCATGTTCCGGTCGACGAATCAAAGTCCGAAGAACCGTCGGTACGAAGAATACAAGACTATTTAGTAGTCTCACTGTTCAAGGTGATGGAGCCTTACTACACGTGTGGGAGAATACGGACAATTGACAAATGTGCGCTGTTGATTTGGCATTGAAGTGCTGGCGGTAAGGGCTGTTATCAGATACTGACCCAGTGCCAGACAGAAGCAGAGCCTGAGAATTCGGTATTGTGGAATGACGATGCAGCTTTTCCTACAACGAAAATCATCGAAGTCTTTAAAAAGACAAGTAGGAGGCAAACACTTCCGCGGCCGGAGCGATCATTAACTTTACATCCACTTGATTACCTGGGAGCTATTTTAGGGAGAAAAATAAGTCAGTTCAAGTTTTGGCACGATTTGAACTGCTCGGAACTGATCGAAACATGGACCGGAAAACCCACTGCAGTTATAGAAGGCATGCAAACGAGGACGGGCAAAGTAAGACCAGCAAGAGATGAAAAAAGGTTTTATAATGAAGCTCAGCAATATGAACTTATCCTTCTAAGCATAATTGTTGCATCCTTGGAGTTTCCCATTTGCAATGAGAGATAATTGTTCCCTTAGATGTGCGCAGGCTTGAAATTATCTGACGACGAATATGTTCTGGTTGTATGCCTGTGCGCATCCATCTTTACCCTTGCAAAATAACATCGAGGAAGCTGCAGTCCAGCGACCGTACCGGTAGTGTTGACTGTTTTGCTGCCATCAGTTCAACGTACGTCTAAGCACAATTGTGGCACCCTCGCTAGCGGGCTAAAACGGGGTCCTTATCTTCTTTGCTATAACCAGGCCAGATCAATTAACGTCACTCCGAGTTGGTGATTTAGAGTCACCTGGTGAATGGCGATGCCTACCACATCCATCGGAGGCATCCGTTTTGAAAGGAGACATTTCGCCAACGACTGCAGTCAAGGTGGCCTGACCAAATTAGATTGTTTGCCTGATGTTTTGGGCAGTTTGCTCTACTGAACACTGTAGAAAGTCGAAAGATGCCATTGGGCTATTAATAATCGGACATGAATAGGATATATGTCTTTGTTGTCGTTCCATTTGGCTGTATGGCCGATGACCGTGTCAGAAGTCGTCGTTTGCATCTGTGCAGAAGCGGGTGACCCGAACTAGGCAGATGAAAATCCACGTCAGCTCATCGTGGGTGCGACTGCATTAGTGTGACTTTATCCTCCACATCTTTGCCACCTGTAATTGTGTTTGCGTGACTATTTTGCTCTGCCGTGATTGACAAAAGATTAATATCGGTGACTTAGCCTCCCCTCCCCCTCCTGCCTCAACGAAATTATCAGTCCGTGCAATAAGCTGCAGTATAAAATTAAACGATGTTGGCTTTCGCACAAACAGTTTGCATACTTCCTTCGCATTCAATTAATGGAAAGTGCTCACTTTACTCTTCTCATATCGCAGGGGTTCGTCGTGAACTCCCCTCTCCCTTTTGCACTGATGATGCAAAGCGGCCCTAAAAAAATTGCTTTTTTGGCAAAAAAGGATACTTGAATTTTCTCCTCGCCAACCACTAATGACAACTAACCAACGCACATCTGAATTCATTTTGCAGGAAATTTTTATACACTGGGTGAAAACAATGCAAGACGGCAAGTTATTACGGTGCACGGCTTCGAACCGTCGTCTACCTTTGAATTTGGGAGCCCTTGCGCCCCCTAAAATTGGCGAAGTTTGAGTTGTGCTCGAAGATCAAGGCATGACACGACTCGCGCGGATTGCTCATCCATAGTAAATGCCGCGCACGGGGAGCGGGAGGCGTGGCGATACCCCTAGGCGTGGACTCACGTCATGCCGGTCACCTGTGTCGGAACTTTCCTCCGGTCTTCTTGCTTCTTTTTTGACCCCGTGTCCAGGGGGTGTGCGGGAGGAGAGAGTGCCGTAGACGCAGCGAAAGTCTACTAGCACTATAGACGAATTCATGAGCAATCCACCGTCCATGTGCCCGACAGCAGGGAGGGCACATGGTAGACATTGTCGGAAAGGACGGTCAAGCTGTCATCAAAGAGCCCTGCCTCTCAATCGTCATTGTTTAGCAACAAATCGCGTTTTGTTCTATGTGATGTCATATGACTGCACACTGGTAAACAAAAGGTTCTTGCGAAACTCCCTCAGTTGAATTTGCTTAGGTGCTCATCATGCGACAGATCCTACTATAAGATTGGTCAGAGTGCAAAGAATGAGAAATTGTTTATCCCAGCTTCCCAAACCTTCCCCTGTGACATGCAGCCACAGCGAAACTTATTCAATCATCGCCTGGAGCAAATGCAGTTAAGACGCATTAGCACATCAGTGAAATGGTCCACAGCTTTCTCAGTACTGATTCTGACATGAGTTCCCAGGCACTCATCGCGTGCATTCCCATGAATGCAGAGAACTGTCTCGCTGACGCAGTCCACGCCTTGGTGTTGCCAGCGCTTACTGCTCGCTGATCCTGCTGCGTAGCATAAA
>CACRXP010000397.1:445518-492030 GCA_902702965.1 Spirometra erinaceieuropaei | reverse complement strand
TGATACCGACAAAGACAAGGGAGACCGGAATGGCCATTTCTGGCTTATTAGCCGTCGTCAGCCAGCCATACCCAAGCCCGAAGTGTGGAACACCCGAGCCTCGAACTCGCGACCTGTTGGTTTAGAAGTCAACGCCTCTACTCACCGGGCCACGAGCCCGTTGCCATGTCGGGTGTTCCACACTTCGGGCTTGGGTATGGCTGGCTGACGACGGCTAATAAGCCAGAAATGGCCATTCCAGTCTCCCTTGTCTTTGTCGGTAATACTATTCTGCATATATATATATATATATTATGACAGTGGGCGCTCACCGATCAGGTTACGGAACATGCTCGTTCCGTTGTGCCTTGGGGCTCATACTAGAACCCTCGCAGGCAGTCGCACAGCGACTAGTAGTAGACACAGATGAGATGATACCGACAAAGACAAGGGAGACCGGAATGGCCATTTCTGGCTTATTAGCCGTCATCAGCCAGTCATACCCAACCCCAAGTGTGGATCACTTGAGATTCGAACCCGGGATCTTTGGTCATGGAGTTTGACGCTCTACCATTGAGCCACGGGCCCGTTGTCCTGTCGGTTGTGATCGGGAATATCAATTATGACAGTGGGCGCTCGCCGATCAGGTTACGGAACATGCTCGTTCCGTTGTGCCTTGGGGCTCATACTAGAACCCTCGCAGGCAGTCGCACAGCGACTAGTAGTAGACACAGATGAGATGATACCGAGATGATCATCTCATCTGTGTCTACTACTAGTCGCTGTGCGACTGCCTGCGAGGGTTCTAGTATGAGCCCCAAGGCACAACGGAACGAGCATGTTCCGTAACTTGATCGGCGAGCGCCCACTGTCATATATATATATTTGAAATAGGTGAGATTATTTGAGAAAAAAATTACCTCTACCGCATAGTGACATATGTGAATCAATGCCTGCATACACTTACTGCTGTAATTTCTTCACATTCTGGTAATTTATCGATTTTTTATGTACAAATAGGGATTTCGAAGGCGTAAGCCTGTTTCCCTCAAATACACTGACTGACTGGCATAAATCCCCGAGACTAATTCTCCAGTTCGTCGCTGCTATTATGACTTGGCCGACTTCGGCCTGGTAGTTGGTTGCCTGTTCGTGACCTCTGTCCCCCATACGGAGCTTGTTTGCTTCAGGAAGCCAACAGAGCTTTTTTCGCCTATTCTTGATTGAATAAATACCCGATCTGCGACGACAGAGAATGACAGGTGGCGAGATACTGATGAACTTCGGTGCAATGAAGTGCTTATGACCCATCTGGTAGACCCCAGTGGTAGACCAACTGCGCCACCTGCGTCTGTGCGCATGTTTTGTTTCTGGTCCCAGCTGGTGGTCAGGATTATGATTGGCTGAATGAAGGCAAACAAGTCCGAAACAGTACTGTATCCGTATTCTCTGTCTTCTCTCCCCGCTGCTATTTATATATATGTATGACCAAAACATGACACACCAGTGCGATATGCTGAAATAGCAAAAATGCACTGAGAGCCGTACGCCTTCCATTCGTCTTAATTGTGCAGAAGAAGCGAAAGTATGAGCTAATCGGAAAAAAACAGTTGCACCTAGAAAACAATTTAATTAATTTATAAATCTTAAATGACCCCCCCCCCTCCTATGTAAGCCTACATTTTAAACGCGTTTCTCCACTCTGTCGACTTGATATAGAACTTGTTTTTCCTTATCGTGCATTCTCCAAAGCGAGCCTGGGAGAAGGAAGCCGTTGCCACATGTGAACCATTCGTTGAAAGTAACACCAGACGCTCTTCATTAGACTGGCGTCAGGAAATACACGTGGTCGTACGGCGCATCTAATGTCGCGAGAGTTTTTGAAGTTCATGCGGTATTGATGAGCCGGTGTAATAGCACTGGAAAACCGACTCCTGAATGTTCCAGATATGGTGGCAAACGGTGCAAAATCACAATACCTTCACATAGGGGGGGGGTCATTTTCGTTCCCACCAAAGAACATGAGACCGTTCTGTTTCGAAATCCGTACAGCAACCTAAATATGCATGCCACCTCCAGCAAAATACACAGGCGAGATAACCATTCTGCCATATAAGCTTTCGTTTTTCCGCCTTCGAATGTGGACGCGTTCATCGATCACTGTCGGTTAAAACCGTGAAACCTTGGTACAGTACACTTTCCTCCATCTAGTAATACATCACATCATCGCATAGCTCAGTCCTAATAAACAACTTGATGATTTACTCCTCCTTATGTGACCTGTTAGCTCTTAACTGCATTTTTTAAAACCCTATGTGCAATACGGACAGATGCTCGCAATGTCCTCTCATGTTGGAGAATAAAAGACCATAAGAGTCGGTTACCACGTCCGCATCCAAATAGTCTGCAGTAAGATTGTGCCTTTGTTATCCTTGCATGACCCTCGCTGAGATCTTCGCACAATCCCCCTTGTTTCCTATAATTATATTAGTCACATGACAATGGTTGCCCGTTCATCCTGTATTTGATTACTAAATGTTTTTCTTTGCCTGCCCTTCACTCCCTGATCATCTGTCACGCTTCATTATAACTCGCAAGAGTACTTATGCCTTGGAGCGAAGAAAGTACCGAGACGTTGGTCTAATTAATTATCGTGGGCACGGCCTACCCTCACCTCGTTGATGTAGAAACAAGTGTACGCTTGGAGTGCGTCGGGTGGTCCAGGGAGAGAAGGATAGGTTCATTTTGTAAGCTGTTGTAGACTAAACCAAAAGAGCAAGCCTACGACAATCTGCACGGGAAAAAGAGACTGCACGATTATCTTACTTTAACTGGTGGGAAACAAAATACTCTGTTTTATGTTTTCCAGTTTCAAAGGGACTCTGTTTCCCTATATCTCTCAACCTTAAAGGAGCGCGTATAGATAGTTGATTGTCTCAATACGGAACACTTACGACACTTTGAAGGTGCTTGGTCAAAAGAGCTCAGAGTTGCCTACTCTTCATGACCAAAGATGACTTAAAATACCTAATAATTCGATCGCTTCAAATGACGAGACCTCTCACTGTCCCACAAGGTGGTCGCAGCTGTAACCTGTACGTAGATTCATTTATAGTCGGGTCGACTTACACTGCATCTACTTCACTCTCTCGCTCGCCCAGTCTTCCGCTCCACGGGCCAGGATAAAGTGAAGACGACCAGGGGTGAGTATGGATGCACTGACCTATAAATCCATACCTCCAGAAGCACCAGATTACATTCACGGGGTCTCGCATCTCACGTAAACAACAGTCATGAAAATCACACTGAGCAGTAACCGCAGTCTGACTTTCTGCCCCAAGTAGGACTGGATTATTTCGACGGTGGAAAATCCGCTTAGTCATGACTGTTAATGAGTTGTTTAGGCTTAGTAACATGCTTGCCTGCCCATAGTAGGAAAACTGAACGCTGAATCCGACCTCATGCTTCAGTAGTATGTTCGAGTATTCGGTTCGATTGCGGGTTTATGATATTTAAATTAGAGAAGCACACATGCACAACTCTGTTGGCACGCGAGGCCAACGCCATTTGTTTTTCCAGTTCGCCTTTAATCCCGACAGGCATCTGTGTGCAAGAAGAGTGGTTTTCAGCTTGTTTTATAAACAGTTATAGTAAAGGCGCCATGCCTGTAAGACACAATTTGTCGAGATTAGCGTGTGATGGGAATCGGACCCACCAAAGTGGTCTATCGTCTTAGGCCTCCACTACTAGGATAGACTACATATATGCTTTTCTTCTATCCCACCACACAGGGCGGTAATCATATTCCCAAGAATGAGAAGATGTCAATAACACGTTGGTATTGCGTGGCATACGTCAGCATACCAATAATATACGCATGAGACTGTCAGTCAGTGTCGTTACATGTACAGCACTGGGATGGTGCATTGCCACGAGGAGTTATTTTCCTACGAAGCTGGATGGTGAGAAGGATGTCTTTACAATAGGTCAGCCGAAGCGCGTTTATAGAGACCCAGGACACAGGCAACCTTCCCTAAGCCCCCTGACATTATCAAAGAGAGAGAGACATCTGTAGGAGAACAAGAAAAACTGGCAGGCTGAAATAATCACTCAGTAATCGAGTATTAAGACCGAATATCTTGCTGTGATATCAACGTTGAATTTAGAAAAAAAACACTTACTACTGTATTAAGTTCTTCTTTATCAACACTAATCTAGGACATCATTTAAACAACTTAAATCCAGGAGCTTAACTGCTGAATTTCCCGGTGATGGAAATTCTACCGTGCATATTTTCTGGTAGAAAAGGTGCCCGAAAAAATAAGAGAATCGAGGAGCGACTATTTAATGAATCTTGCCCTATGAACGTAATGCTTAGATTGTGTAATTTGTAAACGAGCCTTTTGATTCTACGGATTTGAGTGTGATTCTACCAAACTCCACTAGTAGACTTAGCATACCCCATTGTACAGCGAAATACCGCTTCTGTGGCAGGGTTTGCGGCAACAGACTCAGCTTTATGGCAGTTCGACCGTCGGTTCCAACGATGTCCACCGTGCGTCCCACAGCAGGGGCGGCGACTTGCGCAGCGTCCACCACACTTACTTCTCCACCACCTGAACCCGATATAATTACCAATTCAAGAAGACCGGAGATGGGAGAGATTGCATGTGGTCGGCACGGCGAGAACCCGCACCCAGGTATACCACCACACCTCCTGGTGCACAACAACCACCTGAACAGGATTTTAAACAACGACAAAACTGGGCGCCGACACGAACCGCAATGGACTGTACGTCAGCCGGCAACTGAGCCTGCCGCCGCACCCCAATGTTGGCATGTGTTATGGGTTCACACTCCCGAAGGCGTCTGCCGGACTTCGACCTAGCCCCGTGACGGTCCATCGCATTGACCGCTTGGCCCGTTTTAGGAGTAGATTCAGCTGTTTAAGGATATGATGATAGATATATTAAAATATTTTAAGTTTATAGCACATTAAGACTGCATATCAAGGATACATTAGGAAGGATTACTCATGAAATGTCAACCAGAGTACTAAAATGCGTTTTTGTTTAGCAAATACCAATTAAACAGGGCTGCAAAACTAATCATGTTTCAGCACAGTTCTATAATACTTCAGTTACCTTGGGATGCTAGCTTCCGAAATAACTTCCTTCCGACTATACTCTGTAAAATATGGCTACTTATGTAGCACGCACTTTTTTCATTAATTTCCGATGCCCTCAAAAATTCGATTATATTTCATGGGAAACATGCATAAAAATACTCATTCTTTTGCTCATTCGGTGGAAAATGACGTCTTCTTCCAATTTTATACTCGAAGGAAGGGCATAATACGTTTTTTAAAAACTTTTTCAATTCCCGAATAATTTTGAACCCCGACTTGACGTTAAACTTGCATTCAAGGTTTCTAAACTACAAACCGTATATTTTCCACTTACAGAAAACCGCACATTTCACTACGGTATTAAGATGAGACGATATGGGTTCATAAAATTTAGCAGTGGATTTAAGCCATATTGTTAACTTTACAAGCCGCACAGGTAAATGCAGAGGCATGACGTCTTGTGAACGGCCATTTCACGGCATTTAAAATCTCACAATTGGACACTTTTTTGAAACCGAGTTATATCCTTCCTTCGAGTATAAAATTTGAAGAAGACGTCATTTTTTACCGAATGAACAAAAGGATGAATATTTTTATACATGTTTTCCGTGGAATATAAGTGAATATTTAAGGGCATCGAGAATAAATGAGAAAAAAGTGCATGCTACATAAGTAGTCATTTTTTACAGTGCATAGTTTTTCCATGCAGCCGAAAGGAAGTTCGTTCGAATGCCAACATCCTGAGGTAACGGGATTATTATAGAATTATGCTGCATGATGATTAGTTTTACAATCCGAATTAATCATTATTTTTGAAACGAAAGCGCAATTCGGAATTTCGGTAGACTTCTTGAGTTAGTCCACCTAATGTATGTTGAAAATAGGTAAGATTCCTTGGGAACAAAATAGCCGCTATTACTTAAATTTTCAAGACTGATTTTTTGTTTGTATTCAGACTTATAGGACATGTAGAAAAACGGTTGAATATTTAACCCTGCCGAACAAGTGAGTATTTGGTTGGCGGAAGGTCGCGCCAATAAGGATAGATATAGTAAAATCTTTCAATTTCATAGCACATTCGGACTTTATATCAAAGATATGTTTCTGTGTTATAGTTTTAAAAATAGCAAAACTGAATAGGTTTGGATGGGTCACCCCAAGACAACTTTAGGATGCGGAATCTGCAATATCACCTCCAAAATGTGGACCTCGGTCTGCCAACCCCGTTTCAGATTTTAGGGAATTCTCCATTGGGATATTTTGAACCAGTCGCATGTGACATCAGCACACTAGCCGGAGGACGCAGCGGGGACAAAGACTGTATAGGTTAGTGGCGTAGTCAAAATTTATTTGAGCGGTCAGTCCCACACGTCACCCATTAGATTTCATACGGTTTGTTTCGTTTAGGTTTTTGGCAATATACAGGGGTATGAGAATAAAATGGTCCCTGGTGTTTAATCTAACGTTGCATTCGAAAAAACTCATAAGAACTCACATGAGAAGTCCATGATACTTGCTGCCATCCACTAGCTGCAGTTGTTCACTGGAGGTTTTCTGATTAACCGCCCTCATACCTGATTTACGGGGTTCACGTCCAGTCCGCTGAGATCAGAAATATTTAAAGTAGTGAAAGAATGGTCTTTAAATATCCATTCATGCATTGATTGCTGGTTGTCATGCTTTCACCGGCGTAAATTTTAGACTCTCGATTCCAACGCAAAATGGAAGTGCCTACGACGTCCTGTAGTCAAGACTCAGGTGACTTGGATCTGCTTTTTCCAGCGGCCAGTGTCAACCACATACCCGTCACTGGAGTGTTGTTTGGGAGATTTTTAAACTAGATAACTGTGTGGTTTACTGAGGCGTATTGATAAATCCCCAGTTTCGCCTGATTATGCTTATGCGATATTGTGAGCAACAATAGAATCAGTTATCGAGCCGTCTACGTTTGGATCTAAAGCTTAAATATCGTGTTCGATTTACAAAAGAATTTCAACTACCTGCTAGTTTATAGAAACATACAAATATTGGTATCGTAAACAGCCTCCAGAATCAGCTGTAATTTCGAGGTTGGTTGTCATATTTTCTGCAATATAATTTTAATTTGCCTTCCTTGCGAAGCACCACTACAGAAGGCATGGCAACATGCGCAGTAGGCGTTGAAGCTCATGAAGAATTACATTAAATTCCTCAATGCATTTTCAGCTAAAAAAATGCTGGAAAGAAGTGCACTACTGATTAATATGAACCGTAATTGATCCGTCTATACGTGTTGGCATGCTACGGTTTATTTCTTTAGCCTACCTGCCACCTCTGTAAATGACTATGAATATAGTATCACCTCAATAGCATCCATCCTTTCGGCGTAGTCCCGCTGCTTGTGCAAATTTTTTAATGTTTAGCAGACAGCATGAGCCGTGGGTTTAGTTAATGCTCTCGTTTAATCTTCTCAGGAAAACCTGCTCGTACCCCTTTATGTTTTCATAAATATTTACCAATGTTTTAAACAAAACAATTGAGGAACACACGTTTATACAGACCTATTACACAAAATACAATTTGTGTGCAAGGATTCTGGGTTGTTTGAGAGAATTGCTTGAAGCTCCGAAAGGCAGTGGTCAATACGCATGCGAGGCTCATTGTTTGGGCACACGAAATGCATTTTGCGTATATAGAGTCTTAGCAATGTTCTTTTGTCGTATTATTTACATAGGTGACTGGAAGTTCCTTTAACCAAGAGCCAGCAAATAGCATTTGACTAGCTTGACATGGTCCTCCATGCCAGTTAGTCGCAAACTGACAAAGTTTCTGTTTTGTTGGGAGCACCTCAATTAGACGTTATCTTTGAGCGATCTGAACAAATTAAGCACACGTCAATTGTTTCGGTTAAATGTGTTGATTAATTCGGTCACATAATTCTCTCACTTCTGTGCATTCACCTCCTTTATTTCAGGCCTGTTGTCTATTCGTAGTCTTTGGTTTCCAAAAGACAGACCGCAGTGTGCCTAGTATTTCAGTAAATTAAACTGGACTGACGATACATAATGGCCGAAATGTTAGTGGCCATTGCGAATAAACTTGAACGTCGTGAGGCTTACTTACCCACATAGTAAGCTATCTAGTAGACATTTTTTCATTCGGAATATGTATCGACAAAAATTTGTGTTAATCAGCCTTAAGCGTGGATCGTAGCTGAGTAGTTGCGCGTCCTCTGGTAAAGGGTAGTAATTTGCGTAGTCAGGGTTTATCAAATCGGTAAGGATGTAGTGGAGGCCCCCAGGTATCTATGGCGTACGTAGAATGCCCCATGGAAAGTGCAATACCGTTCACAAAAGCGGAATGCGATGGGTTCCCTCACTAATCTCCGTTCATTTTCATTGGTTGGGTTTGCCTTGGTTAAATTTCGTTGCCATTTGTAAGGATATTGTAAGTTTTGAGTCACACTTTGAAATGCTTAAGCCACTTTCCTTATTTTTGACATCTAAAGTACCATCCACATGCCCCACCCGCAAAACCCCTACTACCACTATTCCCGTAAGACAGGTGGCTGTACCTAGTAGGTAATACTTGTGGGTCTTCAATAGATCCTTACCACTAAATCAACTCTTGTCAATGCAAGCCTTGATTTCTCTCTGCACGTAAATCAACTTAGGTGGGTTGTGAATGATCACATTGCATTCAGAAAAAGCGAACTCCACTTTTCTTCAAATTTTCTGACTTTGTGCATTTGGGCAACTATGTGTGTTATAATAAAGCAATAAAGACAATAGGCACCGCTTTATCTTGTCACAGTTATAGTTCCCAGGTCTGCACAAACATTGCATAACTAACTGCGGAAAGCTCCCCTCCCATTAAATGGTCATTCAAACTTTGCCTATATGAGTAAATGGCTTAACAAGCTTCCTTTACAACTTATATGTAAGATGGAAGCAGAACGGGAAGCACTTTGGCTGTCGGGTGCGTACTGTAATGTTTATGTGATCTCTCTGCAGCGTAGGTATAATCACCGAATTTGATCAGAAAGTACATAAACATACCGCGAACAGTCGCACAAATAAGGACTCAGAAGGCTTTTTGGTTACGACAGAAGCCATGTCAATATCAGCCAGAGCAGCGCGTCAACAGGCAAAGGGACCACATTTTCTTTCCGGCTTCACTTTGAATAGGAAAGAAATACGCAGGTAGTCATCTACAAAAGACCACATTAAAGCACTTTTTTAACAGCGCACATATAAAACGAGGTTCCTCATTTACTCAAGAACATACTCACTGCAATCCATCGTTGCAGACATCCACTTTCCTCTTCGACCGTGCCTTATGCTTGCGTCAGCCCACAAGTTGGACTCTTCCGGCCTTCTCTCCATTCACACGAGCCATCACCTGATTAGGTTGGTGCTGATGGGCTCAAACTACTCTCCTTTATTCCCCCATCCCACTCGTGTGAGAAGATGGATATTTAGCGATTTCTGTTATCGTTCACGTGTTTTAATAGCCCCTGTTACCGTATAGATGTGCTGACCTGATGAGCATTTATTGAAAACAAAAGTCTGCTCGTCAAAACTTTGAGGCAGTTTACTCAGAAGTAAAATAAAGTTAATGAGGCACGACGCTCAGCGGACATTTACTGAATCAGCATGTCTCGCTGAGGGTTCAGTTTTTGGCCAACACTGCATCATGGCTCACGTCTGGCTTTTTGTCCGTTGGGTTTGGCTACCGGATTGTCATCTGCCTGACAGATGCTCTGCGAGTGACACCTGCGACGCCTCCCCAGACGAGTCTTTACCCTCCCTTCTTTGATATGCCTTCGGAGATGATTGTAGGCTGGGCAGTGCTCCACACAACAGGTGATTGGGTTTGAGTTAGACTTTAACTACTCCCGTAATTACCGGACCATTTGTAAGTTCGCAGCTGGCAGTTATGCAAGTCCCAGTGAAGTCGAAATTGAGGTAAACGTTAGCATACGGTGCTTGGGAAACTTGATCATAGGGTCTCACTGACGCTTTGTGCTCCTTCGCTCATTTTTGTAACAATCTGTTCAACCTGTGTAACTGGAGGATTAATTGTCGGGTTCAGCGCCAAAGGCAAGGGTTACCTGTTCGCCGTAGTATGATGGGCATGGCCCGAATGTGGATCGATGGATAATACCTACGCTTTAGTCGGTTACTGCGTGCCCTCTGCTTTGGGCACACATTTGCTGTAGCCAGAGTTCTTTGTGACTCACGTGTTGGCCTGTTGCTCACTGTTCCTGCGTTGGTCTACATGCCCTGTATGGTAAGGCTTCTAGGCTATAAGTTTGCTAGAAACTAAACATTCGAATAACTCGTCTCGGCCGATCTGGTTTCAGTGGATTAGAACTGGACGAAGTAACTGACGGATTTTCATTTTCTTGAGCTGAACTCGTGTATAGATGCAAAAGTCAGATTAAAAATGGGACCGAACTTGTTCCTTATTTTTGCCGTTATTCCTCTCAATAAGATCTTGTAATAAAAATATTCGTCTCTGTCAGTCAAGGCTGGCCTGACTGATGAAAAACGACGCGCTCTAGGCATAAGGTATCATTTTGAAAACGAAAAGTCCGCTCTCATCACTACTTTTCCAGGGCTTGGCTTCTTGCCTGATGCCTGCGAAGTTAAGTCAAGCACACTTGGTGTCTTCGTTAAGAGGGAATACGCGAGTTTTCACTCTCAATCCTTTGCAATATCCTCGTATTTGTGCTTGACTATAACAGCCAAGGTACTGGTTCTATCCCGACCACCAAACCAGAACCAAGTTCGCCAGCGGGAGGGTTGTATTCTGTGTGGAAAGGTCGAAGGACAGTCCTAGCAAATAGCGCGCATTCGCGTCCCACGAACGCGCGAACATTACTCCAGCCGAGCAGAGCGCAACTGAGAGCGTTTGCAGTGTAATCGATTTTGTGGCTGACTGGGCCGTTGCCGCTCGCCCTCAGCTGACAGTGAAGTTTCTTCCTGGCACGGTGATCGATATTGTTATTTTCGGTGTGCAACTTGAATATCATTCAGGAGTAAGTACTTTAAAGTGTGAATGAAACCCACAGAGTCAGCTAATTTTTAAAGGCGACGCAGCACATCAGTGAGGTTACTTTAACGACAAAAAAAATCTCGCTAGACGAATTTTGAGATGTGACATCGTAGTGCTGTTCAAATGGATCTCAGTTCTGTAAAGTGTATTTAAATACAGTACTTGAAAATTCTGTGGGCACCGGAGCACCTGCATGTTTATATTTGTCCTTGTAAAACCGAACTTATTTTTCTCGGGCGATGGCGTGATAAAAACACGACGAAAGAGGGCGTGAAACGGAGTGTTGACCTATTCGATTCCGTTTCTTCTAACTTTGTCCTAACCATCAGCATGAACAATACAGTGATCATACATCAAATGACGCTAAGAAACGACTGCAGCGAACCCAGAATCAATGTTAGTGGAACTCGTCTGACACCAGTAAACAGATTCGCACACCTGGCGAACGAATTTCAAGACATTCCAAGTAGGCTTTCCTATGCTAGTCACGGCTTCGGTCGGTTATGGCATTCCATCTGGAACCGTTGTTGTGATCAAGTGGTGAGAATGTGGATATTCTGAGCGCCACCATAATCAGGGGAAATCCTATGTTGGAGAGAGAAGGCGGAAGACACCAGAATGAGGGGTTTATTGTGCACAGAACCCGGTGTTGTCCTCTCAGGCGGCAGTGGTCACTGGAGAAGCCAGGGCTGGTCTTGACTGCGTCCAGTCAGGCCTGAGAGTCCTTGAGATAGTGGTGGCAGCCACTTTTGTAGGCTCGTGGGCCAAGCTCAAGTGGTGTCCAGTCAGCGTATGTTGCATTTGCCGAGGGGTGGTGTCCCAGTGGCTTGTTTTGCTGGTTGCAGGGGGTGGCGCGTTCAAGTGGCCGCATGGGCAGCTGCGACTGCGCGGACGCAGGTATGCACGAGCTGTTGGTCGTGTGACTTCAGGTCAGCTCGTCTGGGACGGCTCGCTGCAAGGGGTGAATGACTTTGATGCAGCGAGGTCTTGGACAATGACGCCAGACCAGTCAGGATGGCTAGTCGCCACACCGTCACGGCATCTACCTCAACATAAGCCGAGGATGTACGTGCCTGGTGTGTTGAAAACGATCATGTACAGGTTTGAGAGGCAGACTGTGTATGAAAGCCAAACAAGAAGACTCGATAATTTAAACTTCACTTAACTCTGCATAACATTGAAAGTTAGGTGGCAAAAAAAGGATCCCAGACACTGTGATCCTGGAAATAACCGGCGTCTTCAGCATCCACGGGAGGTACAGCTGCATTGAGGCGACCACCTAAGGATGCTTGACGAGCACTTACCTAGGGAATTATTTTACGCGACATTGTTACAGATGTTCGCAGACAGGGCGTACAAAGGCGTCACAAAAAGTACATCCCGAAAACTTCAGTCAAACACCTGTAAATCAATTAGAACACGTAGGAGAACCTCGGCCAAACTCAGTAGACCCAACGCACTACTGTAAAAACCAGTGTAGCGACCTGCGAAGGACACCCTTTACGGGATGCTAAAGCAAAGAGGGCGATGCGCAAATCTTGGATATAGCGGATAACTTTTGAAAGCGCTCAACACCTCCCGTCGTGTACGTATTATAAACCTGGAGTCAGGACACAGATAGACGTTATTGGGTATCTATCGAGTCAAGGGAACGTCAACATGACCAACCCGCCTCCCAGGCCGCAAAACACGGCCACCGGCATCAGTATCATTCTACCCACCACTATCATCATCGTCATTCCCACCAACAATGTGAACCCACTTTCACTCTGTCCCCTTCGCCATTACACCTTCGGATCCCACATCGGCCTGATCGGTCACTTGCGAATTCGCTGCATTGCGAGAGACAAACCTGGTTCAGGAACCCCGGTACAAACTGGTCATTTCCAGTTCATTTGCTCACACTGTCCCAGAACGTCTGTTCATCGCATGGGTCTATAGCGTCTGAGCAGTGAGAGTACTCAGAGCACCACGATCATCAGGCCAAATACCGAGTTGTAGGAGAAGACAGAATTCACAAGAATAAGGGGTTTATCGTATCCCTCCCAGGCGGCAATGCCCGCGAGAGCTGGTGTTGGTTGCGTCCAATCAGGGCTGAGAGAAGGAGAGTAGAAGAAGTGGTGACAGCTACTCTCTTCCTCTCTCTCTTCCTCTCTCTTCCTCTCTCTCTCTCTCTCTCTCTCTCTCTCTCTCTCTCTCTTCCTCTCTCTCCCTATTCCTCTTACAGCCTATTCTTCTTCTTCTCCTACTCCTACTTTTCGCCGCCGCAGTCGCCAGACTGGCAGGGTAAGCCCGCTCACTCTGGCAGCCTGGAATGTTTGTTCCCTTTTAGACAATCCGAGGAGCAACCGACCGGAACGGAGGACGGCGCTAGTGGCACGAGAACTGGCGCGCTACAAGGTGGACATCGCCGCACTCAGCGAGACCCGATTCTCCGAACAAGGCCAACTGGAGGAGGTGGGTGCCGGCTACACCTTCTTCTGGAGTGGTTGACCCAGGGCAGAGCGACGTGACGCGGGTGTCGCCTTTGCCATCCGGACCGACATCGTGGGACGACTGCCCTGTCTGCCGCAGGGAATCAACGACCGCCTGATGAGCCTCCGTCTGCCTCTCCGGCGAGGAGGCAAGTTTGCCACCATCATCAGCGCCATAGCTCCGCCGATGATCAGCCCCGACGCCGCCACAAGAGACAAATTCTACGAGGAACTGCACGCCCTCTTGGCGACTGTGTCGAAGGCGGACAAGTTGATTGTCCTTGGCGACTTCAACGCCCGCGTCGGCACAGACCATACTGCCTGGAGAGGAGTGCTGGGTCCCCACGGTCTCCACGGCTCCAACGACAACGGCCTGGTTCTCCTCCGAACCTGCGCAGAACACCGCCTCATCCTGACGAACACGTTCTTCTGTCTGCCGGAGCGAGAGAAGGCCACCTGGAGGCATCCTCGGTCGCGTCAGTGGCACCTGCTGGACTATGTCCTCGTTCGGAGGCGTGACCAGCGGGACGTGCTGGTGACGAAGGCGATCGCGGGTGCTGACGGGTGGACCGACCATCGCCTCGTCATCTCGAAGATGCGTATTCGCCTACAGCCTCGCAGGAGACTACAAGGTAAGCGACCCCCAGGTAAGCTGAATGTGGCCTTGTTGTCTTTGCCCGCTAATCATCTTCATTTCAGCAATGAGCTAGCTCAAAGGCTAGACAACCTTCCTATCGCTGCTGACGCCGCCGCTGCAGAGAACGCCGCCATGGAGAACCGCTGGTGTCAACTGCGAGACACGGTCCAGTCGACGGCGCTCGTCGTCCTCGGTCGCGCTCCCCGTCAATACCAGGACAGGTGCGACGACAACGACGCTGCCATCAGAAATCTGCTTGCTGAGAAGAACCGCCTACACAAAGCCTACGTAGATCATCCCACTGAGGACAACAAAGCTGCCTTCTACCGCAGTCGCCGACAGCTTCAGCAACGACTGCGCGAGATGCAGGACGCCTGGACTGCTCGCAAAGCTGAGGAGATCCAAGGCTACGCGGACCGGAGCGAATGGAAGAACTTCTTCTCCGCGATCAAAGCTGTCTACGGTCCGCCGACGAAGGGCACTGCTCCCCTCCTCAGCGCCGACGGCAGCACTCTCCTGACTGAGAAGACGCAAACTCTACAGCGATGGGCTGAGCATTTCCAGGGCGTCCTCAACCGCCTTTCCACCATCACCGACGCCGCCATCGAGCGTTTGCCGCAAGTGGAGACCAACGTGGACCTCGACCTCCCGCTTTCTCTCCAGGAGACCACCAAGGCCGTGCAGCAGCTCTCCAGCGGGAAAGCACCCGGATCGGACGTAATACCTGCTGAGGTCTACAAGCACGGAGGTCCCCAACTGATGGATCTCCTGACTGCGCTATTACAGGAGATGTGGCGTCAAAGTGAAGTCCCGCAAGATTTCAAAGACGCAACCATCGTGCATCTCTAAAAGCGAAAAGGGAACCGCCAAGTCTGCGACAATCACCGCGGCATCTCCCTACTGAACATCGCCGGGAAGATCTTCGCACGAATCCTCCTCAACCGCCTCAATAACCATCTCGAACAGGGCCTTCTACCGGAAAGCCAATGCGGCTTCCGGTGTCATCGTGGGACCGCGGATATGATCTTCGTCGCCCGTCAACTTCAGGAGAAGTGCCAGGAGATGCGGACCCACCTGTACTCTACCTTCATGGACCTGACGAAAGCCTTCGACACGGTGAATCGTGAAGGACTGTGGAAGATCATGCAGAAATTCGGCTGCCCGGAGCGATTCACTCAGATGGTGCGTCAGCTGCACGACCGTATGATGGCGCGAGTCACGGACAACGGAGCCGTCTTAGAGGCATTCGGAGTGACCAATGGAGTGAAGCAGGGCTGCGTGCTGGCACCAACCCTCTTCAGTCTTATGTTCTCTGCCATGCTGATGGACGCCTACCGCGACGAACACCCTGGTATCCGCATCGCCTACAGAACGGACGGTCATCTCCTGAATCAACGGCGCATGAACTTCCAATCGCGCGTATTCACAACCACCGTGCACGAACTCCTCTTCGCCGACGACTGCGCCCTGAACACCACCTCCGAAGCGGAGATGCAACGGAGCATGGACCTATTCTCCGCCACCTGCGAGAACTTCGGTCTGGTCATTAACACGCAGAAGACGGTGATGATGCACCAACCGCCACCCAACTCGGCCACAGCCCCCAACGCGCCGCCGCAAATCAACGTGAACAGAACCCAACTGCAAGTGGTGGAGAACTTCCCGTACCTGGGCAGCACGCTCTCCCGCAACACCAAGATCGACGACGAAGTCGCCAACAGGATCTCGAAAGCCAGTCAAGCCTTCGGTCGCCTCCAAAGCACAGTTTGGAATCGCCACGGTCTCCAACTGAGCACAAAGCTGAAGATGTACAAGGCCGTCATCCTGCCGACGTTACTGTACGGAGAAGAGACATGGACGGTGTACACGAGACAGGCATGCCGTCTGAACCACTTCCACCTCAGTTGTCTCCGTCGCATCCTGAGGCTGAACTGGCAGGATCGCATCCGCGACACTGATGTGCTAGAACGTACGGGAATGCTCAGCATCTGCACCATCCTGAGACAAATGCATTTGCGCTGGAGCGGCCACCTGGTGCGCATGGGCGACGAGCGACTACCCAAACCACTCTTCTGCGTAGACGTCGCGACGGGTTCTCGCCGTCAAGGTGGTCAAATTTGTTGATACAAGGATACTCTGAAGTCCTCCCTGACGCGCCTGCAAATCAACCCGACCGACTAGGAAGAGCTCGCACACGATCGACCGACCTGGTGGAGGACGGTGTAGACAGGCGCTGCGATCTACGAAGCCAACCGCATCGTCGCCGCCAAAGCAAAACGCGAAGCCCGCAAATCACAACTTCGCCCAGTCCGCAACGCCGCCGCACAACCTCTCACTACGTGTCCTCGATGCCACCGGACATTCCGGGCACGAATCGGACTTGTTGGACATCTCCGAACCAACTGCACCTCTCGAACTGGTCCAGCTATCGTCCCCCCGCCCGCCTCTTCCTCCTCTCTTCCGCCAACTAACTCTGACATTACTTCTGCACCACCACTTCCATCCTCCTCCTCCTCCTCCTCCTCCTCCTCCTCCTCCTCCTCCCCCCCACTGTCCCAGCGGCGGCCGCTCAGGCGGCCGTCTCGCACATCAACCCCGACACAACAACCGACACCACCCCCACCTCCCCCGAATCCAGTGATGAGGATCAGGACTACACCTGCCCTCACTGCGACCGCACCTTCACCTCACACATCGGCCTGGTCGGTCACTTGCGAATCCATCGTACAGAGACTGGCGAACCAGTGCCTGGAGCACCAACCTATACCCACCGCACTCGCCTCCACTGCCCACACTGCCCTCGCACCTTCAGGCATCGCGTGGGCCTATTTGGCCACATGCGCACCCACGAGAGCGGCATTGACCGCAATCCCGACACACCCACCACATCCATCATATCCACCGTGCACACCCCCACCCTCGCTTCATCCATCTGCGTCACCATCACCATCACCGCCTCCTCCGTAGCTGACACTGACACCGCCGAATTCACATGCCCAAACTGTCCACGTACATTCACCTCACGCATCGGCCTGGTCGGTCACTTGCGAATCCATCGCACAGAGACTGGCGAACCAATGCCTGGAGCACCCACCAATACCCGCCACGCTCGTCTCAATTGCCCACACTGCCCTCGCACTTTCAGACATCGCATGGGCCTATTCGGCCACATGCGCATCCACGACGACCTGCGGTAGATAACTGCCGGCCACACCACACATTCACTCACTCCCTACCTCCTCCACCACCACCATCACCCCACCAAACATCAACACTCACACACCTCATGCACTCAACTGCCACCTACCAAGCAAGTGGGAAGTCCACATCTCGACTCGGTCCCCATGCGCCTTCTAATGCACGGGCGACTTGAGTCCAAGACTATCCCGACACGTCAAGCGTCGTGGATAGGAAGGTTGCTGATTGACGCCCGCTCTCGGTTCACGCAGTTCGTCGCGTTGTGTGTGTGTGTGTGTGTGTGTGTGTGTGATGTGGCGGACTGGTGGGCTGGGGACGGGCCGAAGCAGCACCTTCCACGGCCCTCTCACGCAAGTGAGAGACACGCCGTTCGTCCCCCGTTGTGTGAAATCCTGGTGTTTGTGTGTATGGGGGGCCAGGTCGTGCTGTGGCGCGCGCAGTCATGGTCCGCCGACCGTGTCAGCCACCGCGCCCATTTCCCACTCCAGTCTGGTGACCGGCTCGGACGGCGGCTGGGTGTAGGGATGGGAAGGGAGAGTGAGGGCGACGACTCAGCGCACTTTCCTCACCATAAACAATCTGACGTGCTTGAAGCTATCACGGTGCGCTAAAAACCGTGGCTTGGAAGGTTGCCAACTGACGGGGTAACTTGGACCTCCTCCTTGACTGGAGGCGGTCTGAGAGTCAGGCTGCAATGGCTCCTTTTTAATGTGGCCATTATGGCATTCCCACCACAGTGTGAGATCCGAGCCAGGCGGCACGCCCAGGTGCGGCTTCGGCCGTGCCAGCCTCCAAATCTCTGTTGTGTTGGTTGAAATCCTGGTTATTGTTGTGTGGACCAGGGAGTGTGGTGGAACGCCAAGGTGAGGACCCGTCCGAGCCATCCACCTGCGGCCTCCCTCGTCTCCGGTCTTCTTGACTCTGTCTTGACACCGGGCTCAGGCGGGGGAGGAGGAGAGAGTGTAGGTAGATGCTACGCAAGTCTACTGGCACTATAAACCCCTGCGTAAGTCACCGTCCCTGCTCCCACAATGCAGTCTGTGGGGCATATGGCGGACATCATCGAAAATGATGGTCGAACTGTTGTGTGTGTGTGTGTGTGTGTGTGTGTGTGTGTGTGTGGGTGTGTGTGCGCGTGTGCGTGTGTGTTACATTCCCCGAGGGGTGGTGTCTAATGGCTTAGATTGCGCTCAAATGTGTTCAGGTGACGGATGCAAAGCTTGGATTTTGTGGACGCACGTGTGTCTGAGCCGAAGCGATCCAGTGCCTGCAAGTCAACGCGTCTGGAATCGCTCGGTGCAAATGGGAATGGCCTTGATGCAGCGGGGCTTTGAAAAAGAATGCCAAACATGACAATTATGGCTACCGGCAACAAAGCCACTCAGTTATATGCTCATCCATGAAAATCTCCACCAAAGCCATTGTGTAAAGACCATACTACCTTGTCTCGCCCCGCCCGCACATACATCTTCAGACTGCACACAAATATCCGAAACCTCCAGCTGTAACCAGCAGCATATAAATTTGGAAGCAGGTCGCGTGTGGCATGCGTAAATGCGCAATTTGGATCTGTTAGCCATTGCGCGCAATTTCATTCCCAACCGGCTTCAGTTGGACAAACTACCGGTGTTTGAAAGAGGGAAGAGAAAGGGCATGGTGGATAATGAGAACCCCGTCTCCATGGTAACTCATCACAGTGCTCATTTTGATGGATTTGACGTGCTTTTATAGGTTGCGATATGCCATCAGCTGTGTCTCCGCTGGCTTACAACTGGACGGATAACCCATCTCTTCTTAATGTATCTGAGTGGCATCCTTACTCATGTGCGACTAGAGACACCCTGGTTGTAGTCTGGTACACGGTGGATGGGGATTAGGTCGTGTATGACACGTGCATCTCATTTCAATCCAAATGTGGAAAACCTAGCACCTCGGTGGTATCCGAGCCCACGACAGCAAGTGGAAGGCTTTAGTACGGCCAACGCCCCAGACATCTGAGGTATGTGGCCCCACCGGGAGCCGTGAGTTTTATCGCATTTGGGTGAAGTTACTCGTTGAACCTACTGCAACGTCTGAAATCCACAAAATCGGATAGAGTAAGCGGACTGCCCAAGCAGGATTTCACAAGTAATCCATCTAGAATCCATCAGATGACTACTAGGCTCATGTAGTTAATAGGTGTTTTGGCAGATTTTGAATAATTCCTTCGGTTTTCGTCAGCCACCGCTCGCACTTATGGTTGCCTTAACATTGTGCTGTTGACGGAGCATGGCGGGTGGGGAAGAAGGGAGAGAGGTTGATGCCGCGCAATTCTGTTTCATTATAAAGAGTTTCATTCCCAAGTCTCGGATCATGGGCCCACCTCGGGAGGACAGCGGTTGGACATCGTCGCTTGCTAGGGTGAGGCCGCTCACTGTGGCAGCCTGGAATGTCCTTTTGCATCTAAAAAAACCCTAGGAGCTGCACCACTTCTTATCTCCAACAGAACAATAGTCTTGACGGAAAATTGCAGATTCCGAAGCGCTGAGCTGAGCACACCAGAAGTGTCCTCAACCACTCATCAAAAATCTTCGGAACCGCCGTCGACCGGCCTCCCTATGTAAAAACGAACAACGACCTGGGCTTCCCGTCCTCCATCCCAGAAACCATCTGAACAGTGGCACAACTGCCCAGCGGGAATCCACCGGGATCGGACGCCGTTCCGGCAAAAGTCAACAATCATGGCGGATCTCCACTGCTAGACAAACTTACAGCTCTATTCCAGGAGATGTGACAACCGAGGGCATGTCCTTCATGATTTCAAGGACCCGACAATCGTCCACTTCTGCAGGCGAAAGGTTAACCGTCAGTTCTGCGATAACCACAGTCGAGTCTCGCTGTTCAACATTGTCAGGAAGATCTTTGTTCTCATCCTCCTCAACCGTCTCAACAGCTATCTCAAACAACCACCTCTCCCGGAAAGTCAGTGTGGATTCCGACGCCACCGCGGAAGAACTGACGTGCTCATCGCGGCCTCCCAGCTGCAAATAAAGTGCCAGGAGGTGTTGGTTTACCTTTGCACTATCTTATTTGATCTAACGAAAGCTTTCAACATGATGATTCGCGACGGAGTCTGGGAAATTATGCAGAAACTCAGCTGTATTGAGCTCATGGCATGTCAGCTTCGTGACGGGATGGACGGAGTGAAAAGCTCAGCGTACTCGCCCCTAACCCCTTCAGCCGCGTATTTTCTGCCTTGCTGATGAATGCCTACCATGATGAGTACCCCGGGATCCGCACCGTCTACAGGACAGACAACCATCTGCTCAATAGCCGGCTCATGCACACCCCAACGCGTCTATCCACGACTACTCTCCACAAACTGTTCTTCGCGGACGACGGCGCGCTCAACATCGTGACAGGAGAGGATACGCAAAGGAGCATGGAAGTTCTCGCCGCCGACTGCGTCAATTTTGGGTTGATCATTAACACTGACAGAGCAGTGGTCATGCAACAGCCGCCAGCCAACCCTTAATGCAACGTTCCTGCGATGGGCATCGTCGGCTGCTTCCATTATGGCCGCTCGTTTATCAGGTCAACGGTTAGGCGTTTCTAAAATTAGCGCATCGCACAAAGCCTCCTTCCACCTGTCTACATGGTATTCTCTCAACTTCTTGGCTCCACAGATGTTGCTGTTATTTTGCACCAAACTACTTTGTTGGGTTTCAGGAAAACGTTCAGTTTATCACTACGTCCTGCGTAAAGCTGCCCCCTTTCAGTTTGTACATCATTATTTCTATCCTCCCCAGTATAGCCCGATAAAACTATTAATTTGCTAATCGTCCTACTTCGCTAGCCGTTTTATGACTTTTGTTAACAGCATACTCCCCAAGACTGAAAAACACCACCATATGTGATGTCTCGTAACCGACACAGGCTAGGCCAGTATATTTTGACTTAAGCAGGCGGCGATTTCAATGACCTGAAGGGCCGAAAACAGCCAAAACACCACTTGCTGCTGTTCTCGTCACTACTAGCTACCGTCGCAAGCTATAAGCCCTGCTTAGCCGGTCCACCCCTTGCAACTCCACACGGTAAGTCCTCCCTTTTAATGTTCCTTAGCGTTGGCCTGCAATAATAAATTGCTGAGTCAAGTAACCTATGTCTACTAAGTAATTGGTGAGTGCAACCTATTCCGGCATCTATAGGTGTTATTTATTAAAGTGGAATTTATGGAAAAAACTGACTCGCCTAAATGTCATGCAATAACTACGGCATTTTCATACGGACGTCAGTTTAGACTGGTGATTACTTTGGTTCAGGCTGCACTCATTCAAGTATCATCTGACTCCACACTCTTTTCAGACCCCGACATACTGCCAGCCCTTTGACTGAAACTCCCAGCTGACCTCAAAAATCCACTAAGTACTTTTGACCAAAAACGAACGCCTCTCCTTCGATCGGTGAAGCCACGATAGGCGGAGCATACCGTCGAATCTTCCTTACTGGTTCGATCTTTAACCAATGAATGGAGAGCAGATGCCCTCACCAACCAATGGCAAAGCCAGCGAACATAAACGTGTGGTGTGATGAGGGATGGAGAAGACTATCGTGGCGTAAGTAGAATTTAATCTCGATTTTCGATGTAAAGACTTGAGGCGGATGGGTAACACCAATTACATGAGAGGTCAACTGTATCATTTCGGCGGACCGCATCACATTTGCGGAAACGGTGTCATTTTTTTCAAGCACCCTTCTCCTTCATAATCGAGTCCCAGTCCTCGTAGTCCACCATCGCCGGTTCACATTCCTCGTAGGGTGTCGGGTAGGTTTCATCGAAGGGTGCCTTGCCGTTGAGTTCTTCGTTCCCATCAATACAGTTTTCTTGAACAGGAGAGTCGTGAACTTTCTTTCGTCTTTTCCTACCGACATGATTCACGTCCAACAGGCCGAAGCATAGGGCCACCATGACGCCCTGAAAAGGAACATTTGACAACGAGTTTTCACCACACATTTTGCAAGTCTATTGCAGCGACACCGAGCGATCTGGCTCCAAAGTATTCATTGCGTTGCTAGGGAAAGTGTGCGCTGGTAAAGCCGAAGGTCATACACAAAACAAAGTTAGGTTCACTGGTGGGAATTTTCAAGCACAGTCTTGCCGACAAAACAGTTAGTAGGTGGATGGGGGAACACGTAATTCTCCAGATGGGATTTTATTCGGAAGATAATGTTAGAACTTGGAGTAAATTTACAGTACACTAATCTCAGGTTAGACCCAAACATTTTTAAGACCTGGGTACTATCCACCTCGAGTGGACTGGCGGCGTATGTTCATACGCAAAAATCTATCAGTTGTATGATTTGTCCTCGGTACGCGATGTAATTATGCCGCCAAGGTGGATACAGACTCAAAATTCAAGAGCCCGGTTCTGGCTAATAAGCGGGTCACTCAATGTTTCTCTTGTGATTTTGTGCTGTGCACTCGGAGCTCAGGTAGAAGTTGTAAATTCGTTGGCGATATTTAACTAAAGTATTGAAACAAATTTCGAGGCGGGGTCTGAGAAACTGTGACCCAAGCGACTTCCTTCAAGTTCTACCACTGATTGCCTGAAAGTGGTGATTCTACCACTGAAAACTGGGACGCATTTCAAAAATCTGATATGGAACGCAAATGGTCGCAGCTGTGGCTCAAATAACAAAAAAGCAAAAGATTATCAAACGCTTTTTGTGCTCATTGCTGTCATTTCTGTCGAAATTAGGGTGAATTTACATATCTTAGGTACAATGCTCATTTCCAATGCGGATAGCACGCACTCTTGTCTACCTGTCCTTGATATTTGATATGGTGAAAAGAGCTGACCTTTTATATGCAAGAATTAATTACGATTCTGCGCGCTTCCGAGTTTATCGGACGGAGTTCGAAATTCCCTTCAGTTCAAATAACCGTCTTTTATAAGATATCTCATGCAATGCGATGGTAAAGGCTTTGATTATTTTTTGGCATGGTGGCATGTTCATCCTTGTGTTAGTTGGCAGAGCAGGGACACAAGGGAGTTGGTCCATAGGTAGAAACGGCAAGGCATGGTTTGTGGCCGGAGTCACTTACTCGAGGGAGCAATCGTGTTAAAAGAAAATTACTGGTATTATTTATTTGTACCTGCCAGAGGAAGGAATAAAAAGACCTCGCGGTAGCTGTTGAATGATGGTGGGGCAAGATGTTTTAAGGTAGTCATCGGAGTAAAAAAAACGACAATGCCATACGTTTTTGACAATGCCTTAAGAGAGGCATTAAATTTACTACCATCATTATTAAATGGTCAGACAGTGTCACCTTTTAATTGGTGACAATATGGAGGATCGAAATTTTCGATACCACAAAGTTCTTAGATGTTCGGCTCTTGTTCGACGTAAATGCTCGCCGGGGTAACCACAGCCGCAAACCATACCCTTGATGCAAAAACATGCAGCATCGTCGGCGATCTATCGTGACATAGACATCCTATTTATGGCAAAGTGCATTAAAACGCCAACTTTACGGCTGCACTGGACACTGTTAGAGAAAACTTATATGGGTCTGTGGAAGATCTTGTGTGAATAAAAACGGTTAAAAGAACCTGAAAATATGGTGACCGTAGACGACGGCCATCACTGCGTCCCTCATCGTCTCCCTTCAACAATCTTCCCTCGTCGAGGTTATCCAGCACTACGAACTCTCCCAGGCCTGTTGCCCTTAAAAGCAGTCAGATCGCCTGCAACACGGATACACACATGCACCGAAATATGTTTACTCTTTTTTGCATTATATAATCTAACGAGACCCATAGGGAAACATGATTCTTTACTTTCTCCCAGAAACCCAGAAAAATGAACAAAAATGGGACTCGCTCTCTGGATCAAGCGCGATCTAACGCCATCGGCGCATACCGTGATCTAACCAGCAGTCATCGCAACCTGAAACAGTGGCTCAGGTTCCTGTACAAAGTGAGACTCTCATGCTGTTTTCTATCGTCATTTTTGCCTGCTAACCACGACCTGGCTTGACTATCTTGGCAGATAAGGTATTCGTACTGCACTAACCACTATATCCCTAAATGAATAGTTTGCCGTAAAATACAAGTACTATGATGGACATTGCAGAAGAAATCAAAGGACAGGAAAGGTTGAAGATTGAAGCGATTGTTGCTACTGCAGCTGCTATTGGTGATGATGATGGTGGTGGTGGTGGTGGTGGTGGTGGTGGTGGTGGTGGTGGTGGTGGTGGTGGTGGTGGTGAAGGAAAAGAAGAAGAAGAGGAAGAAGAAGAAGAAGAAGAAGGAGGAGGAGGAGGAGGAGGAGGAGGAGGGGGAGGAGGGGGAGGAGGGGGAGGAGGAGTATATGACCAAAATTTTCGCTTCTTTTAACTTCTGATTGCCGGACAGTCTGCAGACATTCTCGACATCAGTCTGCACTGTAAATTGTTATTCGAATGAGCAGCCAGAACAATCAAAGCAATTTCTTCACCCCACAGTCGATCAGACCTCTTTTCTCAGTCGCGACGAGCTACTCAAATCTCGATTTTTTTACTCACGATTAGCAGGCTCTCCTGTCAACATGCAGGGCCGCAAATTATGTAGGAGTACTGACAAAGAAAAAATAGAAAACGAAATGGCCATTCCTGCCTTGTAGGTCGTCGACGGTTAGTCCTGCCTAATTCGGCTGTCACGTAGGGCTCCCAGGGTACAGGAGCTTAGTTGTTCATTCAGATGGCTTTGCCACTCTCTCAGCGCAGGTAATGGTCAAAACTCAAACACACGTTGCGCCGATTTTCTATGGCTGCAGGATGAAACTGCGAGGGTTTCAGCTCATTAATGTGTCCCCCGAGTGCTCCACTGGTTTACGTCATTCCTGTAAATTTCAAGGGTTTTCAGCGAAGGCACTGGCTGCAAGCAGACGCATTCAGGCTTCCCGATGGAATCAGTGGCAAGTGCTTACGCGGACAGCTTTGTTCTAGTAGGATTGGTCAGGAGAAGCCAGTCAGGAAAGGATGAGTCATCTTCACCGTACATGTTTTGTACGCGTGCGCGCATACATTTGTCCCCTAGAGCTGCTGGATGGACATCTAAGAGTCATCAACTAGTCATTCCAGACATGTAGCCCTCCACTTCAGCCAAGAGTGGATTGGGTTAATGGAACAATTATAGTGAGAGGGGAGGCCAGAGCCTAATAACGCGGAAGATATGTAACTTCCAGCCTGTATAATCTGGGTGCAGTGCCTAAATATCTGTACATTCTGTTTACGGGATGATTATTCAAAACATCAGGACCAAAAGGCGCCACTGAATCACTGGGTCAGTTCACTCAACTACATTATACCAGGTCGGCCCAACTTCTTAAGTACAGGAAGGGATTTTGTCTCACTTCGCGAACCGACGGTTGATATGAATAAACTCATGTATATGCAACAAACTCTTCTCTCAGATTTCCCATTAACCTGAATGCTAGATCTTCTTCACTTGGTTAACGTGTATGATTTATGACGAGGAAAAAAGTAAAACCGCATCTTCTGTTCCACACAGCCGGGTGCTTTACTGTTATTTATTTTATGAAGGTCTGGCTATCAGAAAACTGCAGTCTAACGTAGTCGATCATTTCATAAAAACCCCACGAAAATGTTAACTTTCATAGAAGGATACTAAATGTTTTTTGACAGAGATGTATGAATGTAATTTTTGCCACTAACCTGAAAGGCATTTAAGGCCCAGTAGATGAAGGCTACATACGCTGTGTTGCTGTACAGATATGCGAGGAAAAAGTGGAAGTTGACAGTGATGTATGCTGTGAGGGCGATAACCAGCCACATCCCATGTCTAAAATCAGATATCACAGAAGTGTACCCACGGTTGTTTACTACCAACTACGTTGTTAATAAACAGCATGCTTCCATAAAGAAAGTTGAAAACTTACTGAAGCGCTTCTATTATCAGTGGCTTGAGGTAGGCTGGAGTGTCCACATTGCAGAGTAGAATAAAGCAGCAGACGAGAGATAAGAACAGCCAGAAAGCTGTCTGGCTGATGAAAACATACATGGCAGACGATTCTGCTGCAGGTAGGCATAATCGACCCAGGCCGTAGTCAGCAGCCGAGGTAGCACAGACAATAAGAACTGTAATGGAGCTAATGATCCAGCCAATAAAAATGTACAGATTGATTCTGTTGGCCAGCGATCCATTAATTAAAGCTCCAAAGAGATAAAAGCACTGACAGGCGTGCCAAGCCAGATAGGCTGAGCCGAATAAATGCAGAAGGATGCTAGTAAGCAGACAGCCAGTCTTAAATTGTTCCAAAAAGGGGATGAGCATGAAGGTCAAGTGGTAAATTGCCAGAGCCAATGTGAAATTAATTTTGATTTTATTCTGTCCGGCAAGTTCAGACTCTGTTTGCTTTTTGTATAGATAAACAAAGAGGCTGATAAGAGCAAAGAAGGAGAGACTATTGCCACCGGCGTTTAAGCACACCTTGACCAGATTGAAAACTCGTAGGCTGGGGGCGCCTACAACCTTCCAGTATGATTCCGGATGTCCCCCAAACTCGGGCGATTCCATTGCAACTGCAAAGATGCCCGCATGTTTGCATCGACAGGTCACAGAAGTGAGGCTACCAGTAACTTTTGTACAGATGGACGGATCCCAGCGATTGTCTGGAGAAGTTGAGGATTCGTTCCAGTAGACGCACTGCACTCCAAACTCCATTTCAGAGCTTCCCACGCTGGCAATCTCCTTAGCTTTCCAGTGCATAGCATCTGTGATACGAGCGAATGCTACGGCCTTGTACTCATTCTCCACGATTAAGGGAATGGCTGTCTCGTAGTGGACCACGTTTCCAGAGATATAAGTGGGTAACGTGGACACACGCTGAATTCCGCTATAGATCGGTAGCAGACCCTTGACTTTCGCATTACCATGTCCACTTTGCACTTCATCAGTGGTCCAGTTAGCTGTGCGAGGCAGCGCCAGTAGATCAAGAGTTATATTTGGTGAGACAGCCTGAAACCTGGCAAAACTAATAATGAAGGCTTCTTTCTGGTCTGACGACCTATTCGAGATCTGAGATCGATGCTGCTCCTGAAGTCCTTTTTCGATGAAGTGGATCTTGAAGTTTGGCATCAGATAACCGCCATCTGCCCAACTCCCAAAGTCGCCGGGCCGCTTGAAAAAACCCAACGTATTTTGCTCAACCTTGGCCAAAACAGAGACGTCCTGCTTTCCAATGGTACTGTACACGAAGATGCTCTCTAAAAATCCGCTTACGACCGACAAAATGTTGGGCACCTCCATCGCAGTGAGGTTTCTCATTCCTACCCATGTTTCTGAAAAAGTAGGGCTCTCCATACATTGTACCATTTCTAGCAGAAATTCACTATTGCTTGCGAATTCTGAGACCAAGAACCTCATCTCAGTGGGGTCGCTGAAATCCACGTTTGCAAGCCTGCTGAGCAGCGCTGAAGATGCCCACAAAAGCCTGGCCTCATCGCTCTTCACCGGATGGCCCTCTGCAAGCGCTAGCAGTCGCTTGGCTACACGTAGTAACTCGAGCAAGCCGAGTGGGTTGTAGATGAGCCATCTGCTCTTGGCCATTGAATAAATATTAGCCTAAAAGGAAAACGGGTTAGTTATTGCTGATGCACAGTCAGAAATGACACGTTTTATTGACTGTGGTTACTTTAGAGGGGCGAGAACCGCGTATGAAATAGTCGCTATTGTACTCAAAGTAAAGCAAACATAACCATTCTTGTGGACTTACCAGATTTTCATCGAGACAGACTCCTCCATACATGGTTGTACAATGCTGGATGTTCTGACAGACCTCCGTAGTGGGAATGCTTTCGTTAAGTGCGCATTCCCCCAGCAGTGACTTTCTTGTCTGCCTTGGAGTTCCACAAGATGCTCCCCGCTTTGACCAGATTGCTAGGTTAAAAGCAACTTTTTTTCAAGTTTTCGAAATTCTCGGAAATAGCAGATAGTATAGAACAAAAATCCGCTCTGTGTACTGAAACCGTCGTAAGAGCTACGATTGAAAAGGCATATTTGAAATTTTTCCAGCCGCTCAGGATGGTGGAACTCGACGAAAAGTGCGGAGTTCCTACTGAGCTAGAGAGCATCTATTGTCTTGGTAGGTACAGAAGAGACTCTTGAGTTTTGTTATATCCCAGCCTTTTTAACAGTCTGTTAACCTGAATTGGAAGAAACTTCTTCCTTAAGGAAGTGTCATTAACAGCAAGGCGAATTGGGTGACATTTGCGAGCCTACGATGAAGTTTAGCGTTAGGTATATTAAATAAATTAATGCCTTATCTTCGGTAAATTTCACTTACCGAGAGAACTAATAGTGCCGGAGGCTACGTTCGCCTCCGACATATTAGCTATTTTACGGACCGAGTTTCCGAGATATATTCCAGGGATCGGGTTCGATGATAGATGGAGTAGAGACATCGGCATGGGCATACTTGTTGATACCAACGCCTCTCCGTCTTTATAAACTTCAAGCGTTGCTTCACTGTTCTCTGTGGGTGCGACATACACTATTCCAATATTTGTCCACTCTCCTACTTGAAATAGGTCGATGGCAAATACGCGACTCAAAGTCTTTTCTTCCCGATATTCAACTATAAGGTGAACGCCCTTAGACCTAGCTTCATACTGCACGTAGACTGCCAGACCCTTGAATTTCGGAGGGCCAGTGGAGAGGACAAGCAGCTCATCCTGTTAGAAGAAAATTCGAGAATCTTTTAGGAACACAAATGTGCGAATTATATATAATGTAAAACCTGGTCAATTAAATGGCTTATGAATTCAAACTGATAATTGTGGACTTAATTGAGGGACGCATTCTCTTTATTTGCCTTCTATGGATTATCGTGTTGGATAGATGAGCATTGTTCACGCCGAATCCATCTAGCATTCAGCAATCTGGCTTGATTATTATATCAGCATATTCGCAGCACATTTCTTAGTTAAAATACAGCTGTTTTGCACTGATTTCAAGCTGCTGGTACATGAAGACACGCGAAGGTATCATAGGTAACGATCGCGCGAAGAACCTCAAACACACACGAACAGCCAAAGGTGCCTGCCCCAAGCACCTGTGGTATACATTGAATACCTACTATAATTATACAGTGAGCACAGCTGAGAGAGTTGAGAAGCGATCGTTGTAGACACTTAATGTTTATTTGTTTAATTGAACTACTTAATTTCGGCTGCTATATGTCAACTCATTAAAAAGTTTCCGCCCGAAAAACGAATTTACCAATTATCTATACTTATTTTGTCATCCCTCTATGCGTACACGTGCCCCGCCCGTAAAACCCCCATTACCACCTTACCCATAAGACGGGCACCTTTGGCTGATCGTTTGTATTTGGGATCCTTCATCCGATCGTTGCCGTATCATAAAGCATAGATAGAAGAGGAGGGTAAGACGGTCTCTGGGGAAGACGGCTGAGTCATTTGACGGTGCTCAAGTGCTCAGAAAAGCCGAAAGCAAGCTAGCAAGAAAAAAAAACGCAGTCTGGCAATCAGACGCAAACTCGATCATCCGCGGTATCAAAGCCATACGAGGCCATCGACACCACTTACGTGCGAGAGGAGTGCGAATGACCTATTTAAACCATATATTTCTCATTTTGTCTATCTACGATAATGCGATCGAGTATGAGCGCGAGGTTTCAGATGATTAAATCTTTTTCCCCAGAGATCGCCTTACTTCCCTCCTCCATCTCAACACCTGGGGTCAGCATTTTCGCCTCTATCCAAATACACATATGCATATACATATATAATGGTAGAAGGACGCTCACCGATCGTGTTACGGAACTCACTCGTCCCGTCGTCTCTCAAGGCTCCTTCTCGAGCCCAACCAGTAGCCGCGCAGCGGCGCCTAATATATGCAGAGTAATAATACCGACAGAGACTAGGGAGACTGTAATAGCCATTTCTGGCTTATTAGCCGTCGTCAACCAGTTATACCCAACCCCGAGATGTGGAACACCTGGGGCTCGATCCCCCGACCTGTTGGTTAGAAGTCCAACGCTTCTAACAACTGGGTCACGGGCTCATTGTTCTGTCGGTTACAATCGGGTATATTAGTAATGTCAGGGAGTTCGCGCCGAGAGCGTCATGGAACTCACACGTCCCGTTATGCTTTGGGGTTCTCTCTCGAGCTCCGCCAGCTGCTGCATGGCGGGGGGGGGCTTGATAGACAGAGTAGCATTACCGAAGTAGACAGAAAATGACCATTTCTGTCCCATTAGCCCTCATTAGCTAGTCACAACCACTTCCATTCTGTAATATTACTGGTCGATGTGCGGCTGCCTGTGGTGCTCTAAATCGAGCCCCAAGGCACAAAGGGATGACTAGGTCCCGTAAGACGATCAATGAGTTTTCTCCACTGCAGTTAATATGCCCGACCGAAATCAACAGCATTACGAGCCCGTTGACTAGTAACCAAGAGAGAGCGGGTCGAGTCCTGACTTTCATCTATGGGAACTTTGAATAGGTCTTTCGGGAACTAAATTACTTTGGCATCTGCGTTATCCACAAGCCCGGCGTCCTCTTTGCACGGAGAGATTTATTCCTAAAGAGCGGAAAACTAGCGTCGTTTGCCGCATCTCATGCGCTAACTTCTCATGCGTGTACGTTGGTCACAGGGGTCGACACACTGAGACTCATACTAACGAACAAGATCAAACTGTTCGCCAACACAACTCTTGTCTTTTGGCTTTGAGCACGGTATCGGAAGTGACCGCTGCCCCAGCTAGGACAATAATGAAGTGACTGCCATGGCCATCACAGAACAAGTGGAAGAGGTTCTCAAAGTACGACAGTCCAACGGAAATATTATCAACCACTGAGTATAATCAGAAGAAGGAAATCGTCCACAAGATTTCATGTGAAACATGCGACGCCGTATATGGTGGCCGAACTGGAAAGTTCGCCTCCAGACGTATTCACGAAGATCAGTTAGCTGTTAAGAGGCGAGACCACCTATCTCGAACGGCCATGCACACATTAGACACCAGGCATGCTTTTGCATGGGATAAGACTCGCGTCATCACGTCTGCCCTACCAAAAAGGTCGAGGGTTTATGGAAACAATGTACTCAGGTGAATCACGCATTAATCGGCACAATGAGTTAAACGCCATGTACAAAACTCCAAAGGAAAGGTGGAAGAGACAAGATCTAATCGATACACAATAGCGTATGGGGCGGACGCCTACTGGCGGAAAGGTCGGAGAGGTGTTGATTTGTTGGCACGCTTGAAATTTTGACTGTGTTTGTACAGTTATTCAAGTCCGGCGACATCCGGGAAACCGACAGTGAAAATTTACTAATAAAGTTCTTCTTTTTCCCAAACAACCTACTATCTTCACATTATGTTTCTTGGGATGCCTACCTTTCAACATATATATCTATGAAGAAGATAGAAGGCTCGTCGGAAAGGATCGAGTTGTACTCGTGAATTTTCAGTATGCAGTATGTTATTACCGACACAGATAAGGAAGACTGGAAGTGCATTTCTGGCTTATCAGCCGTCGTCAGCCAGTCGTAACCAACCCCGAAGTGTGCAACACCCAAGGCTTGAATTCGCCACCTGTTAGTTAGAAACCGACAGGGCAACGGGCTCATGACCGAGTGGTTTGGAGGCTTAGACTTCTAACTAACAGGTCGCGAGTTCGAGCCTGGGGTGTTCCACACTTCGGGGTTGGGTATGACTGGCTGACGACGGCTGATAAGCCAGAAATGACCATTCCAGTCCCCTTGTCTTTGTCGGGAATAACGCACTGCACACACATATATATATATATATGTTGAAAGGTAGGCATGCCAAGAAACATAATGTGAAGATACCAGGTTGTTTGGCAAAAGCAAGAACTTCACTACTAAATTTTCACCGTCGGTTTCCCGGTTGTCGCCAGACTTGAATACCACGGTTCACAGTACTTTTGGGGGAGTGACAAGTATGCCGGCGTGGCTTTAGTAGAATACATGTGTACCTCAGCTCTATAAACACGTGGATAAGATAGACATGCATTGTTTTATTCTAGAAGGTTTACCTCGGAAAAATGAGGCTCGCGGTTGTTCACGGCTTCAGCAGAAATCATCAACCAAAATGAAATCGTGAAGATGTCACAACTAGTGTCAGGACTGGTCAGGCAACCTGTTCCTGGACGCTCAGGCAGAGAGCTGTTGAAGGAAGCTAGAAGCGACGCCGTGCCCGGAACGGACAGAAAATTTGGCTCGCTACCTTCCAGGCCGAACACAAAGTCCGTATCGTCGTAACAGGTTTGAGAAAGACTTATATCTGGTGTTTGTCCCCCATCAGAGTCGGGCTCTCCTTCTGCTACGGCGATATCAGTTACGCAAAGGCTGATATTCTGTCCAACCACAATCCTTGGGTAGATGAGTCCATTCGCAGGAGCCATACTATTGCGCTCAATTACGCAAACTCCCGTTCCTCCGGTGTTGAGAATCTCGCCATTTACCTTTATGTCGGGCGGTCTTGTACTGTAGACAAACACTTGGATGTAATTCCACGTATTGGCTGCTCCGAGGAGACTCATATTACCATGATTACGACAAGTTAATAGCGATGATCGAACAACAACTGCAAGCTGGTTTTTTCTTGGTTGAAGTATCAGCTGAAACCCAATTATGTTGGCGTTTTCGTTGCCAGGTGGTGCACTGATCACGTACTTGTCTTCTGCGTCGGGTGACAGAGTCTCCTTCAAGGTGAAGTCTATCATTACACTGAATTCCTGACACCGTAGAGAGCCGAAAAGACATGAGGCAGCCAGGTTCGATGTAAGGCTCCCTGAACGAGTGTCGCCTGTGAGCACAATATATGACTGGGCGTCGCCACTGGTGCATAAAGCCATACTCTCCTCATTATAACGACCCTTGCTGCGCGTGACCTCATTGGTCACTAACCGATGCGGGGCCAGGTGTGTAAGCCAGCCAGAAGTTGCCCAGTAGAAAGTTGCATCCGCAAAGAAACCAGATTGACTGTGCGGTAGACCCAGGAAAGCGTGTATGCGAGCATCATGGATAAAAGCATTTGTTGTGGCCTGTATAACCGAGACTGCAAGTCCGGCACTCCGGAGACCGCTTGACGAGGCGATAAGATAGACAGGATCGCTGTGCGTTGTTTCAAAGAGTTGCCGGCTTCGGTTTATGGCGGCATCGACGTCTGCGGTACTGCTACCGTAGTTGCACACAGCGATGACCTTGCCGTTCAACAAAATTTGCACATCCAGCACTGTGAACTCTCTGTCTAGTGGGAAGACCGCGAGAGCAACATGGAACCACTGATCATAGGTCACGGAGAGCGTGAGTTTTCCAGCGGAACCAAAACAACCTGTCGTTATTGGGTTTTTAGATGCAGAAGACAGCACTACCCAGCCACAAATTTTCCAACCGCCTTCGATCAGCGCGAGACCAAAATTTCCTCCGAGACCGGAGAGGAGAATGACAGGTTCCGAGTGGTTTTTATGTTCACCGGTAGGGTTGAGCGCAACGAGTGAGTACCAGCCACCAACCGTGAACCCCTAAAACAGTTTTCGTACAAACGGATCATGTAATACAGAAAAATAGTCAAATTTACAAAGGAATGGTTAAATGAAATCAAAGATAAAGTTTTGAGTATGGTCACAGAGAGCAGTAGTAAAGACGTCCTAAATGTGGACAGATTGTGAATATTACGCACTTATTCGGGTCGACACGGGAATACGGATCCCCTGTATTAAAAGAGGCCTTACACTGAATTCCAGGGGTACCTATTCCCGTATTCTACATTTAACTCTAGCCCCAACATTACACCTCCCCTAACTTTCCTTACTCTAGTCTCCATCCTAACCCTCGGAATTAAGCGCAAGACAATCTGCAATACGAGCGACCCATTTTCCCGTGCCTCGTCGTTATTCTGGTGGTGATGGTGGTGGTGGAGTTTAGTCCAAATCTTCAAATTAATCTTCTAAGCTAACTTCGAGATACCCATCCCGAAAAATTTTCATCAAGTTTGTACATTGATTTCTGAGGAAAGTAAAAGGCGAACAATCTAGGTTCGTTAACTTTGACTGTGTTTCGTTACCTTGGCGCAGGCGGACATATTTTGGGGGCAGGTTTCTGGATCGAGTGGACCGACTGTGATCATGGTCTCCTTCTTCAGCACCACTGATCGAATCTGTTCATTGTAGGTGACGAAGAAGCTTTCAGAATTGCCATCGACACTAACAGGACCGGGATTACGCTGAAGTTTCATACGGCGAGCCTTAAGCAGGTCGCCGACTTTGGGATCTGTCAGTTGATTTCCAAACCACAGGTATTTAGAATTCTGACTAATGAGTCTGTTGCCTAGGAAGCCAAAGTGTTGAGCATATTCAAACGGCTCCATAGCCTGGCTCACGAAAGCGGCGTGAGAAAAAGCAAAATCGGCCAGCTCCCATGTCACAGGCAGAGGATAGTTGATGGGGTCGTTCGAACGCTCCTCGGCTTCAGAAGGAGTCAGCCATGTAGATGAGTCATCTGTGTTGTAACGCGACAGAACCACGTAGGGCGGGGCTTGACCAGTCTTCTTGGAGACTTCGGGTACTGTTGTCTGCATATTGTAGTCTTCACCGTTGAGTAGCAGAGTCAGACCCACCGTTGGACACCAAATCACGCCAAGGTTGACCCAAGTGTCTAAAATTTTGGGATAACCACCGTCAGACAATACCCACTCCTCTCAAATTCCAGGCAACACTTGGAACGGTGATGTTAAAATTTACCCAGATTGTAGCTTGTTGAATCTAACATCAGTTCCCAGTCGCTGTCGGTCTCGCCGACAGACACCCCTAGGAGAGTGCCATGCGTGAACACTGCCCAGCCGGTGTAGTCGGCCGAAGCAGTGCTGGAGCAATCGCCGACGTCTCCAGAGTTCAAAAAGTATCGCAGTCTTGAGGGGCCGACGGACTGAATTGATATCCAGAGCGAGAGCGTGACCCCACTGCTACCACACGTCTCTTCGCTGGGATTGTGCAGACAATGGTCCGCCCAGGAGATATCGTCTGGTTCAGGTACTCTTTTCTTCCGTCGACCTAAAGAGGCAGAACAGGGCAGCTTTATTTCGCATTTTCAGCGTTCGCATTAGTGATTTCAGGGCATCTACATCAAAACCTGATTGATTGAAACCAAGATCCGATACTCTGGCGTAGACCGAAACAAGTTAGTGTTAGCTGCCAGAGCTTAGCGATACAGGGGATGCAACAATGAATTCAGTAACAAGAGCCCGTAACTTGACTCGTTATTAGGAGTATGGTGAATAAAGGTCTGTGTTGAGTTTCAGTAGTTAGTTAAAAACTCAAATAAATTCTCAGGTATACGGCATTTCCCAACTAATATCTTTCTGCCTTCTCTTTTTTTTCAGAGTTTCGTTGTTATTTCCATTTTCTTGGTCTAGAAGAGGATACTTCACTTGAATCCAAACTGAATCAATTTGACTGCAGGGCACGCCAGTCTTCAAAAACAAAATACATACCGAGCATGAAATATTCTTTCTTCTGCATACTGAAGACAGGAACAGGGCCCTTGTCATTCTGATCGAACATGTAGCGTAACGGATCAATGCCCAATGGTTTGTATAGGGAAGAAAGACTAAATCCGGGTACTCCAGTCGCTGTTGCTGGCGCATCATCGTCCAAATCTGTGGCCGCCCTTAAAAACTGCAAAATACATTCTGCGTCGTGTAGCATGTAGGCATCGGTCGTCCAGAAGTGATCCGAGTTGCGCAGGAGATTGTGTTCTTCACCTGGAAAGGTGGGGGAGAACATCCCAAGTTTACTGCACAGTAGGGGCGTACGCATTAGCTATTTCTGGCTGGCAAAGTCTGACATCTGATCTTCTCGCCATTTCCTAACCGAACTAGTCAGGAAACCAGAAGTGAGCATCGTCCTGACACAGATCGCCCAAAAGATATGTCCAGCTCACTACCCGCTCGCTAAGCCTTCTGCAGCTAGACTCACGGGCACAGATCATTGCATGATCAGCCAGTAACAAAATCACCGTGCCGCCTGACTGTCCTGACTGATTGACTGACTAATTGATAATATTTCCACTTTTCGCTCTGTTGCTTTCTTACTTCCAGCGACGCATGTAGGATGAAGCTGAAAATCTGGACAAGCCATTCGACCATTTTATATTCGACCATTTTTTCCGTGATTTGTACCTGGAAGTCCGTTCGGGGGTCTTACTCTGGCCAACATTACAAGTACCCTGTTACACGGTCGCCATGCGTTCAGAAGAAATTACCATGAGAAGCGCACATTGCATCAGAAAGTAGGATAAATCTATTCGACATAATAAGTGGCCAGTGATGTTTCTTTTCCGGTCGTAAGTCTGTTTACCGGAATGCGGCTTATTCTGCCTACCACGATGTATGTTCTCCCAGCGACAGAAGGAACTGCGCCTTAGACAACTAAGACGGCTGTTGGGGCGATCGCTCACCACGGGCACGCGGCCGTACATTGTCCTAAAAGGGAGGTGGGTGCACACATGCGCGGCGTGCCACTGTCTGTCCATTAACTAGGTCATTAACCGCCATCATTTGGGGGCGGGGGGAGTACATTGTTCGTCTCAGTTTGACGGATGTTACCACCGGCATAGACGCCCTGGTTCAAAAATTCAACAATGCACACCCCTAGGTAAAGTTCTCTGCAGAGTTTGAGGCAGGCAACGATATCGCGTTCCTCGGTGTTCTTCTGCACAGACAAGAAAATGGATCTATCCAGCGTTGGGTATTCCGAAAGAAAACCTGAACGAGACAATACATTAATGTTCACAGTTTTGCTCCTCTAAATATTAAACGCAGCGAGAGTGCGACGCATCTGCTCTCCTGAGACTGTTGATGCAGAACTCCAGCCGCTGTGGAATATACTCCACGAAAACGGATACCCAGAAAGATTTATCCTCCGAAATATAAGGGAGCGTACTGCAAAGCCCACCATAGCAACTGCAGAAAAGAAAGACTTATTTATAAGACTGCCTTTTCAGGGGAACGCAGCAAGTGACCTAGTAAGAAGACGTCTGAAGACAGCGATCACTAGCGCTTTCCCCTCAGCTAATTTACGTGTATGTTTTACGAACTCTCCCCTCCTACGCTTGGGAGGTAAAGAGCGCCTCCCGTTGCAGGCCACATCGATATGTATTTACTCATTCAGTTGCTCCTGTTGGGGGGATATATTGGCCGCACAACGAGGCGCTTGGAAAAGAGAGTACGTGAACACATACCGGCCTGGCTAGGCAAAGGTGAGAAGAAATCGATTTCGAGTTCTATTCTCGCACATCTTGTGGATACGAATCACCGAGTCGATGCCAAAGAAGCCTTTCAGGTTGTCTACCGGACACCAGCAAGCTTCTCCAGAGACTTACGCCAAGGCAGTGGCTATACGGCTAGCCAATCCAGTGTTATGTTGTCAGACGACGCTGACACAGGCGGTCTGTCTCCGTGGCGAACGCCGACCCCAGATGATGATTGCGCATCGTCCCAACCTCCTGATGGCAGTGGTGTGTGCACAACGTACCCGACGTACAAACATTACCCACAGCCTATGCCCCCCTCCCTCTCGCCCCTAGACCCATTGGCCACAACACGCCGACCACGCCATAGCACGCCTCGCCATGCGAGTGGCTTGGGGACGGTGAGTGTTAATAGCCCCTGAATTACTTATAAGCCCTGTAACTTCGCATAATTTCAATTTCTATGTAACTGTTTTGGTCTGATGACGAGTTACCGAAAACACGTGTTTGCCAAATTGACTTTTCAATGTGAATAGTTAGGGCGGCAGCTATTACCACCACGTCCAGCCAGTCGCCCATACCTTGCGCAGCAGTAACACTCGTTAGGCCAACACAGGCGACAATGGTGGTGGAAACAAAAGCCATCAAGTTAGCAACTGGTGGAGGATCAAACTGGAACATGACTGGAACTCCGGTGAGATCGCGCGAAAGTGCAATATCAATGTAGGCTGAAGTCCATACATTCGTAGGATGAGAGGTCTGTCTCTGAATTTGACGCATTGTTGAAAATAGTGAATAAATGCCATGCTTACGAGTGTATCCCAGAAAACGGTGGCCTTCTGAGGGTAGGGAGAACCTTTTCCAGCCCACGAGGTCCGAGACCGTGGCTCCCTTGGCGGCAGCATTCTGTTCCCAGCTGCCGAGGATCCACTCGCCAGGGGATACTGCAGAATGCTGATCAGCCGGTGGGGGTGGCGCTCCCAGGCGCATGGTCTCACCTTGGTAGCCGTTAATGAAGATGTCCACGCCCTCTACTAGTCCCCCTGGCACTGATATGCCCAAGTTGAAGGTCACACTCCGTGGCGGGACATTAGTGAGCCGTGTAGTGCCCCAGTGGCTGCCGTTAAAGACTGAAACAGGAGAAACAGGGTTTCCGGCCAATAAACTGTTGTGTTTCATTACTGAGGCCTTCATGCTATGCAAACGACCATGAGACTGTGGGGTGGACCTGGGCTTTCATTGCCGAAACTTTAACGGGAATTAACGGAGTGCTGCTAGGTTTTCGAGCCTCTGTAACCTCTTATAAGCCCCAACTCAGGATTAGTCTAACGAAAAAGGTTGACTTCTGAAACCCTCGCAGTACCACGTGCAAAATTAATTGTCCCTAATTAACTCCAAATTCAATAAGATGAGTCGAAATCCCTCTCCAGCCTTAGATAGTTTTCTCATTCCACTGATAACGCTTGATCCCGTTTCTAGATCGCCGACATCTCTCAGCCGGGACAGTGTGTCAACCATCTGGAAAAGTGCCCCGAGGGTATCTCTGTGGGTGCGTGGATCTCCCTGCCTGCTAATCTGACAGCTCAGGAAAGGCCTCTTAGCCGTAGGAAATGTTACTTCCCACGCGTCGGCGGAACCAGTTCTCCTAACCGCACGGTCTACCGTCTGACTGGAAAACCACTGCAAGAAGTTGACGCCCAGAAGGACTTGAGTGTACGGATCACAACCTCGCTTAGGCCTTTCGCTGCAATATTCAAAGGTGGCCAAGTCGACGATGTCCATTCTATACCTCGTCAAACGGGCATTCTCCTCCTTTGATGAAGTCTGCTTCAACAATAACTTTCAAACTTTCGTGCGACCGCATCTGAAGTTTGCTATCCAAGTATGGAGACCCTGGACGGCTAAAGACTTCGGCATACTCGAAAAAGTTCAACGGCGAGCAACGAAACTTGTATTTGGGCAGTGGTCACTACCCTACGAAACACGATTAGCTAATCTTGACCTCTTTACTTTGAGTTACAGACAGATACGTGGGGACCTGATACAAGCTTTCCGCATCGTGCGCAATCAGGGCTGCTGCCTCGCATCAGGTGTCTTCTTCGAGTTGGCGACTACGACTAACCCGAGAGGCCATCCACTCAAATTGCATGTGACTGGTGCCCGGCTAGACACATGAAAGTTCTTCTTCTCCAACAGAGTGGTTGCAGCTTGGAATGCCTTGTCTGAAGGTGTTCTTATGTCGGCCGGGATCCGTAGATACTTTTAAACGGAGGCCAGAGCAATTTTGGAGCGCGCACCACAATAACGCCGGACTACGGCCACCTTGATAGCCAACGTTAACAATTTAGTGTTATGACGATGCTACTACCAAACTTCAAATAACATATGTTTATGTAATTTATTACTTTGGGGCCACGTCGCACACCGCTGCTCGCATTCACCGCGACGCCTGTAGACTAAAATTTTTTACTTCTTTTCCTTTATCTTAAGTGTGGTTCAACTTTCTGCTGCATTTACTCAACAAACCGAGCTCATGTGCCTCTAAATTCCGTTGAGGCATGTCATTCTGTGTTCATCTGTACAGTTTTTATCCCCGTTGTATTTCTTTCATGTTACTTCTTTTCCATTTTCTCTATATACTTCCTCTGTATGCAACCAATAGGGATTTCAAAGGTACACACCTACTTTCCATAAAATGCACTGATGCTGATACATACTGATGCTAATGTTGAGAAAACTTCATTTGAGGGTACTTGCAGCATACAGCAGCGCCATTTACACAAATGACACTGTAAAGTTGATGAGACTGTCTTAGACTTTTTTAGACGCTCAATTTCGAGGCGCACTTGGATGAACATGAAAATTTTTCTGAGCGCAATTAGATAACACTTAGATCCGCAACACATTTACACGAAGCAAGAATATGTTGGAATGCTGCTTACCAAAAACATGTAGGAATTCTCCGTAAACGGCGACTTTCAGCTCTCCAGCGATCTCGAAAAGGCTAAGAGGCCTTTCCTGAGCTGTCAGATTAGCAGGCAGGGAGATCCACGCACCCACAGAGATACCCTCGGGGCACTTTTCCAGATGGTTGACACACTGTCCCGGCTGAGAGATGTCGGCGATCTAGAAACGGGATCAGGCGTTATCAGCGGAATGAGAAAACGATTTATGGGTGGAGGGGGAATTCGACGCATCTTATTGATTTTGGAGTTAATGTCACGATCTATTATTCCCTTTGGAAGCTTAATCCTTCAAATTCGCCCTTAAAAATGAACAAATCTAGAAAGACAGAATGAATTTGAGCTTTTAGCTCCAGCCTGATTGTTGTCGTCAGTTGGGTTGTACTTTACAGTAGTTAGAGGTCTGCATTCGAATTACATGACCATAAACTTCTTAACATACCTTGTGACACTAAGATTTCTCTTACAACGATAGGTGGAATCCACTGCAGACTGGGAGGTTTTACTGGGAAGGACCACCATTGCCGCCATAAATGTGCCCATATTCTCTTGAACAGTTTGTTACCGAGATCTGATATACTCGTGGAATTTTTGTCCCCAACTCTGGCCACGATAGGCTTGGGGCATTATTATTAGTGTGCATCTAATCTCAGCTCCTGAATGAGCTGGATTAAGGCACAAAAACTGCGTACTGTCCTCGAAAAAATCAAGCATCATTCACATTTCGATGTCGTTTAACAGTTATATAAAGGACTAATAAATCCCATGCTTGACGCGATTTCAACGGCTGGTTCAATAGTGCCCTGGAGTTCATTTCAAAACCCTTATAAGTGGTCGCAGTCCATCTGTATGATATACAGATGGAGCATACCTAGAAAAACAAGGGGGACCGGGTTGACCGTTTCTGGCTTACTGTCCTCATCAGCCAGCCCTACCACCACCAAAGTTTTACGTTGCCAAGTATGCTACTCCCTATGTTTAATTGGCATTATTTTATGACTTTTCGTTATCGGCTGGCTGAAGTATATACGTTTTCTTCGACATTACTTGGCCTATGCAGTACCGCGTACTGGTTGTTGTACAATTTTGACATAGAAGGCATTCACAGACAAATTTATACCAGTAACCAAAGCTAGTTGCATGCAAACACTTACCATATTTTCTTTGACACTTGCCTTACACATTGTTTTTATGACGTTATTGTAACCAACAGGGAGTGCAAAGGCGCTCGCCTACCCTTTCCTTAATAAATCTGATCTGATTTGAACCCGAGTCTCCGACCCGCGTTCCTACGTCATAGGGTGTTATTAGGTCTAGCGCTCTGTCATTGCGTCGCGGACTCAATGTCCAAGTCGGTTGCAGTCCAGAGTACTGTCTACTACCAATAAAAGGTAATGGGCCGGTTCAGAAAAAGAAAATGCAGTCGCTGGAGCAAGGATGTTATTGGCCTGGCGTCTCGGATTCTCGCGCAAACCCATCATCATAGAAGGCCGAGCAAACGGGTGGTAGAGGCACAGGGGGTGCAGTGTTTGTAGGACGCCGTCACCTGGCAGTAACCACGTGTCTCAAATAATTAGCAGCCCTCGCATGCATCGTTGAGGGCCATATTTGATGCAATGGCTGTTTTTCGGTCCGTACTCGAGTTGGTGATTCTTGGCATGATGATTACTCGGTCATTTGGCTCACTGTCACCAGAACTATTGGTCGCCTTCGCCCTTCCCATGTTGCTAATTATTTCGCCCAGACAAAACCCCAGCACGGAGTATTGAGGTGCAAGGTCATTGAACTCATTAATTGGATGCGGGTCGGAGAACTATACTTAAAGCAGCTCGCAGCTCACGCAGTTGTCAACTCATGTGAGAAGTTCGGTCCCGTCAAAAGTAAAGATGTGCCACGGTCTGGTCGAATGAACCGCCGTCTAAGAGCTAGCTGTCCAGAGCAACTTTCCAGATTCGCAACGTAGTTGTTTAGCCCGGAATTGTACCAAATCTGGTAAACGATTTACGGCCTTTCCCGCCATCGCGGTGAAAGAATATCGAATTATGCGGAGTCAGCGGTGACTCCCCCCCGAGAGATATTGGGGTTCTGCATGTTCACGGTTGTTGCAGGAGGATAGCTTTCCGGTTTGTTAATTTCGTGTCTCCAAAATATTATAGAACATCTGTCGAGAACTGTCTCTTTCCAGACTTATGAGCCGAGTCTTTCCGTATCCAAAGAATCTCGAGGTCATACATGGCTCGGAGAAATCTCTTGTTGGCCAGTCTATCGTTTGGTCCTCTTATTACTTGACATTCCACATGTTTATGAGTGGAGATGGGACTCTCGCATGCAGCATTAGGACGGTTTTTACGATTGACTGGAAAATCTTTATTGCAACAAGGGAGTTTGGAAACCCGAAAGTCAGATGGGCAGAAAATCTTTGTCCCGGAATGAAAGTGATCTGCTGATCTTCGATTTCACATTTGGAGCTACTAAGTCCTGTCAGCATATATCCAGCATTTTCTATGTGTGGTTCGCTGGGCGATTGCATAGTGTTAATTTCAGTGGCCAACGACTTTTATTTAATAGCTAGGCACCTGTACTCCATGATTTGTTGGATACTTGAAATACCTTCATTTGAAAGGCATGTGAAATAGGGTACGCAGACCGCCAGGTGCATTTGATTGACATTCGAACTCGCGAGTAGGAGAAAGGGAAGAAGGCACGATCCGCGAGAGAGGACTGTTACTCTGTTCATTCCTAATGCGAGTAACCTCCAGCCTCCACTTGAACAAGAAAGACCAGGTCTTTTTAGATACCGCTTCTTTCTCCCTTTAGATTCATCAAGATTCTTTATTCGGTGTGTACCACCGGAAATGTCGTACTTACCCGATCGTATGTATATTTTATGAATCTAATCCACGCTTGCACTAGTTGGTCGCCATCAGCAAGTCCTAAACGAGGTAGGTGGAATTCTGCCTTTTTTTTAATTCTGGAGGGATCAACTAGTGTTGATTGCTATAAGTCACATTCTAAGTACAATAACAACCATGAAATTTCATTAGAGCAAACCAGGAGTAGTAGGAAGGCACCCACAGTTAGAAAAATTCTGGCGTAAACTAGTCGCTGGCTCTCTGCCCGCCTCCCCATATTTTGACATTTACGCCTGTCAATTATATGTAGTATTCGGTAATTCGTTCCTCTTGGCCTATCGGGAGCGGACTATTTTCTAACCCTAGAGCCTGTTCAACTGGCGTCACCTCGTGTGCGGAGAAGACTCCAATGCCTCATGTGAATATCGTCGACAGAACTGTTATTCTTGCAAGACGGAGTACGAACGCTGCGATTTAGAGCCCTCGCAGGCAACTGACAAGGGCATATTCTTTACACGAACGGAACGAGTACAGGTTGACCTTTTTGACTCATTTATTATCATTAGCCAGCCAAAATCACCAATTCCCTGACAGGCGACAGCCAAGTATGCACTACTTCAGTTGGTCAGCTGAAGCAGTCGTTTGTCTACTCTGCTTTCCAGTAGGGTATAACGTGTTTGTAAGTGCATACAAAACAGACATAGTCATTCCTCTTTTCTACAAACTACGACAGTAAGCTATACTCGTAGTTTGGCGGTTTTTATTACATTGGGCTTCCAACGCAGAACTCAGTATAATTTGAACAAAGTATGCGGTTCATGGAGTTAACAACAAGCCAATCGGAGTATTTAGGTCGGTTTCAACAGTCTAAATTTTTACAAACTAGACTTCAGGTTTAGCATCGACAATGATCCGTTTGTTACGCGATGGTTAAGAACAATCTTACCCTTAAGTAGGCGTCGAATTCGTCAAGTTGATAGGCGTAGCGTCCTCGACAGGTCACCTCAACCCTTCTAGTATGTTGACCCCTACCAGGCACAATTTCTCCCTGAAGATCGAAGAAGACGTCCGCGGTCTCATAGAAAGGATTGTCTGGCAGGCTTGACCAGGCCGTAGGCTTGAACTCTTCGAGGTGTTTGGCGTAGTCAGCCGGGTCGGTTAAGACCTCCGGTGGTTCGGTGGGTATATCGGTTTCAGAAGGAACATGATCAACTAAAATGTGCGCACAATTACATTTTAAGGCAAATTACAATCCCAGTCACAGGAGCTGAAGCTGTGGGTTCGGATTCACTGCTGCCAAGGGCGTGATGCGCAAATATGTCTACCTAATTAGTCGAAGTAGTATTGCAAAAGAAAAAAAAACAACAATAACTTCCGCGACGAAAGAGGAATGACGACTCGGACTTGGGATCACTATGTGTGGTTTGTGCAGCGTCGGTTTTACATATTCCTCTTACAACCACCTTGGCCTAGGGACAATACTGAATCAATAAGACTTAAGAAATGCGACACTGTCAGCGGTATCGGGATGCAGAGGTTAGGTCATCCTCAAACTGATTATCTTATAAATGCATTTCAAGTCTGGCAACGTCACCATAAAACGGCATGCACGAACTATCACTTAATAGATGTCCTTAGCACTGCTGCCTTTCAAAGAACTTGGGGACCGCAGTAGTACCAACCAAGGGAACTCTACGACCTCAAGGCAACCAATAACAATTCTTGGATTACCTAGCAGGGCCCGTGACAAGCGATGCGTTCGGATATCAACAGGTTGTTTTGCTGATCTCAACGGAAGGAAGAGAGGAATGCGCATCGAATTTTAGAGAGCGAAAACTATTCTTGCATTGAAACTGCAGAGCCTTGCCAGGGGTGCGTTATGGCAGTCAACGTGGACGTTTTCGAGTGGCGCTTGCCCCATCATGAACCGCCCAGCAATAAATTCCCAGTAGTTTACACCAACTGACAACTCTGGTTGATGCGGTGTCGCAACCGCTCTGAGTCAGCAAGCTAGAGCGTCCTTTATACGATGGGATCATATGGGATTGGGGGTTAAACTGGCGGGCATTCGCAGTGCTGTTCTTGACACTACTTTTGCTTCAGTGTGCTCCGGGAGGCTGGACGCTGACGACATGCAGAAAGAGGCCTTCCATTATGAGGGGAGGGAGGGGGTCGCCGATACTCAGCGCATATCCCTCACTATAAACAATCTGCGTGTTTTCTGGACTATCGCGACGTACTAAAAATCATGACTTTGAAGGTTGCCAACCGACAGGATAGCTCTATCTTCCCCTCAGAACGGAGAGAAAAACTGCAACGACTGCTTCTTAACATGACCTCTGGCACTGGCCTGTATGTGCAGTGTCTCTCAGTCCATGACTGACTGGCTATCCGGCCTTTCAGGAGTGATGGTCCAGGCTAAAACCAGGGCTGTGTCTCATCCCTCTGGGCTTTGAGGATTGTGTGCGTTTGATATGCTATGATTCATCAAACCATGGCCCTCGCAGCCTGGTGTGCGCTGGAGGTTCTATGGCACCTGGTTCTCCGTCGGTGGATGGGTCTGCGTTCTCGCTGGGCATACAGGCCGTGCGCACGGTTACCCAGTGCGTCGTGTTATCCTCTCCTCTTTCCGATTCATTTTTATTGTTGGTCGAAATCCTGGTCAAGTGTCTGTTGTGGACCAGGGGGTGTGGTGGCACGCCTAAGTACGGTTCCGGCCGTGCCAGCCACCTGCGCCCTCTCTCGCCTCCGGACTTTTTAACTATGCCTAGACACCGGGCCCAGATTGGGGAGGAGAGAGTGTGGTAGATACAGCGCAAGTCTACTATCCCCGTAAAAGAGGTCACACGCAAGCCACCGTGTCTGCTCTTGTCTTGCTGTAAAGCACGTGGGGGACATTGTCGGACGCGACTGTCTTACTGCTATCAAGTGACATCTATCCCCTCGATATTTCAGTT
>CACRXP010000397.1:401141-426749 GCA_902702965.1 Spirometra erinaceieuropaei | reverse complement strand
CGTTGACGTTTGGAGGTCCAGTGTCAACTGAGTGAGCAGACGAAACGACTGAAGCGAATCTGCCTACGCCCTTCTCAAACCCTTCTGAGTAATATTCATTTACCTTATTGTGCAGACGCTCAGTAGCTTGACTAACTTGGTCTGCTAAAAGAGAACCAGAAGAGAAATATGCACACGGATGAGGTCTAGGGGGCAGTCCGTTAGTGCCGATTTGTGAAAAAAAACGAACTTCTTTAGAAGACCGCCTTATGGCTAGCCAGGAGGTGGCTCTTGCTATAGCTCAGCTTAAGCTGGTTGTGAGCAAATCGTCCGCTGGGACAACTCCTAAACAAAGCCTTTAAAGAAAACTCCTTCCTATCAACGCCATACCACTGTGGCCACAAACGCAGTTGTGTAAGGACGCCCTATCGGTGTGTCGAAACGCACTACAGTGAGCCGGGTGACAACATTGTCGAACTAAAATAGTTTCGACGGATCTTCAAGGCCAATGGTTACTTGCGCAACTGTGTCAACCGGTGCATAAGCAAAAGGATAAACCGTACGGACCCCAAATTTTGACGAGCGATTTCGTATGTCAAGAATGCTTCGGAGGCTGTGGGCCGCCTTCTTGCACCACTTGGGATTGGAGTTGGACACAGACCGGGGACAATCATCAGGCGGGAGCTAATGAAACCGAAAGACGCGCTGCCATGACAAGAAACGTCTGAAGTCGTTTATTGAGTAGGGCGCAGTTACAGACAAAGCCACTACGTCGGAGAAACTGGAAGACTACTCCGAACGCGAATTGCCGAACACGCGGCAGCGGTACGGAGAAATGACGCCAACTCTCAGGTCGCGGCCCATTCAACGAGACCCGTCAACACCTTCAAGTTCGGTGAGGTTTAAATTCTCCCGAGAGGGCATAATCGCGTGAGCCGCGAGTTGCTTGAGGCATGGCTCACAGGACCTCATTCTATCAGCAAGTTCAACGACATCCCCACTCCATATTCCGTGCTGAGGACTAGGCTGGCCAAAGTAATTGACCGCTCGGAGAGCGCGCAAGCCGGTGACCCAGATGGCCGAGCAATCCTCACGCCAGCATCCAACACGGGTGATGGCATTTCGGCAATTAACAACTTGCATGCCGGCCATCAAGCCATTAACGCACCAGCGGGCAACAATCCTTGATGAAGGGGAGCGCGATTATTTGCTATAGGTATGCGGTAGCATAGCGACTGCATCCTATAAATACCGCAACTTCCTGTGCACGAGTCACCCTTTTCTGCAACTGTCTCTGATGGTGGATTCAAGTGAGAATCCGAAGTGTCAGGCGAATAAAGTCCTTTTTCCAACGATCGCTTCTTCTTCTGATCAATCCTTAAAGCCCAGAAGGGTGGGACGCAGGCCTGAATTTAGCATGGCCCATCATTCTTGAAAGGCCGGACGACCAGTCAGTCGTCGACTAAGAGACACTTGGGGGAGCCGGTCGATGGCGGCGTCGGAGATGGTAGGAAAGCGGTTGAGGACGCTTCTGAAGTGCTCGGCCCAGCGCACCAGAATCTGCGACTCCTCTATCAGAAGTGTTGAGCCATCAGAGCTGAAAAGCGCGCTGTTTCTGTCGTTGGGGGGGGGGGGCGTAGATTGCCTTGGTTGCATCGAAAATGTTCTTCGTCTCATTGCGGTCGGCATCTCCCTGGATCTCCTTGGTCTCACCAGCCATCCAGGCGTCCTGCATTTCTCACAACCGTTGCTGCGCAAGGTAGCAACGCTGGCAGAATGCCGCCCTGTTTGGATCGGTTATACTGTTGAGATAGGCTCTGTGCAGCCTGTTCCTTTAGGCGAGCAGGTTGCTAATGACTGCGTCCTTTCCGTCGGACCAGTCCTGGTGGTGACGATGTGCGCGACCGAGAACATCCAGAGCAGTCCAATGGACTGCGTTCTGTAGCTGGCAGCATCGAGTCTACGGTGGCGTTGACGTCAGGGACTGGCAGGCCTTCCAGGTGCTGAGCTAACTGATTTCTGAAATGTCGACGATGAGCAGGCAAATTCGACAGAACGGTATTTAACCTACCTGGTTGTTACTTATCTCGTGGCCTCCTGCGGGGTTGCAAACCGAGTCTCATCCTGAAGTCCACAAGGCGGTGGTCCATCCAGTCATCGGCGTCACAGATCTCCTGTCGATCGCGCCACTGGGCGGGAACATAGTCCATTAGCTGCCATCGCCGCAATTAGGGGTGCATCCAGGTGACCTTCTTCTGCATCGGCAGGCGGAAGAATGTGTTAGTCAGGACGGGGCGGTGTCCTATGCAGGCCATTTTCGCTGCAGCCGCCGACCCTGTGAGGACCTCCTCCAGGAGGCGCAGTCTGGGTAAGATGATAGTTGGTAGCCGTGCCCACAGACTCCCCAATGGTACCTACTCGCTCGATTTCAGTGGCTGTGATTGCGTTCTCATTATGCTTCTTAATTCACGCGCACGCTGTATTACCTGTATCAGATTCATTTCAGAGGTGCTATCCTGGGCAGATTTGCACCGTTAACGATGACAATGAGGCTTATCCTATGTCAACTTTCATTAGAAAAGGTAGTTGGCTGCCGTGCCCACAGAATCCACAGTTGTACCTACTGGCTTGATTTCAGTAGCTATGATTACGTTCTCATTATGCTTCTAAATTTACGCTGTATTACCTGTATCAGATTCATTGTGGAGGTATTATCCTGGGCGGATTGGCACCGGTAACGATGACAATGAGGCTTTCCCTACATCAACTTTCATAAGAAGAGGTAGCTTTTGACTGCCTCATTCATTGTAGAGGTACTATCTTGGGCGGATTGGCACCGGTAACGATGACAATGAGGCTTACCCTTTATCAACTTTTATTAGCAGAGGTAGCTTTCGACTGCCTCATTATTTGCGGATTTTCTCTTCCGCCCAAACCAATTTTTCGCATAAAAGTCTTCCCCGGCTTACGTTGTGGCGTCCCGCGTGCCGCTGCCTGACTCTCGTGTTCTTCTGTCCATTATGTTGGATGGAGTTCTATCGCACACACTGCAGAATGACCTTCGGACCTTCTAAATTAGGCTTCCACTTTACCTGGAGCATCAATTCCTAACATATACTACAATCGCCATTTACCCGTCCACTCAACTGTCCCACCCGTATGGCCCCTATTACCACCGGTCCCGATTGACAGGCGGCTGGGAGTTTGCGGTGTCAGGAGGGCTACCAAGTGTCATCTAACCGCAGTCTGTACTGACGCAGGCATTGAAGCCGCCAAGGCCAATCAACTTAACCTGCCTTTGGCACAGACGCCAGGAGGGTGTGCGGGCCCTCGTAGAATTGTTCCTTGCCGCGTCAGGGCTGGTGGTCGGAGGAGCGTAGACGCTGACGATGGTGGCGAATTTACCTCCCCGAGGGACAGGCGGAGGCCCATCAGGCGATTGTTGATGCCTTGCGGCAGATAACGCAGTCCTCCAACGATATCGTTCCGTGTGGTAAAGGCGACCCCCACGTCCCATCGCGCTGCCTTGGGACGACCACTCAAGAAGAAGGTGTAGCCGGCATCCACCTACTCCAGTTGGCCTTGTTTGGAGAACCGAATCTCGCTGAGTGCTGCAATGCCCACTTTTTAGCTCGCCAGTTTCCAAGCCACTAGCGCCGTCCTCCGTCCCGGTCGGTTGCCCCTTGGATTGTCTAAAGGGACCGAACGTCTCAGGCTGCCAAAGTGAGCGTACTCACCCTAGTAGCCCGTGGGGTGTTGCGGAGGGGAGGGGAAAGGGAGAAAAAAACAGTTGTTTTCTCTTCTTTTGTTGTCTCGACCGTTTGTTTTGCAACCATGAGCCATGGTCATCATGCAGAGGACGTGATCCCAGCATTTGCTTCGGTCACCTTTTCTAGCCCATTCCTCCGAGAGGCGGTAAGAAGTGCTATCCCCAAATAGGGCTGCCAAGACATCCCAAATGGCTGCCGGACTCCACCATGGACAGTGAATTTTTATAGTGTAAGAACGAACTGATTTGGCCTGGGCCGCCTTCATGATTGTGTGTCGCCCTCCCCGTAGGACTTTTTAAAGTTGGTGGGAGGCAGGGGGGATAGGCGAATGGTAGAGAGACGGGAAGCAGGGTTCCCCCTCCCACTCTAAGCTAACTGATTGCTAAAATGTAGACGGGGAGCGGGCAAATTCAACAGAATGGTATTCAGTTCTGCGAAAATTCCCATATTACAATTGAAGAGTCAATTGGCAAACATATGTTTTCGGTAAATCATCATCAGGCCAGTACATTTACATGGGAAATGATCAGACATATTGTCGACAGGATAAATGCGTCTCGGAAGCAGGGTTAATCGGACTCCACGTTCCCTCGCCACCCGCATGACGGAGTCAACGTGTTGAGAACGGTGGAGTTGGGGTGGGAGGGAGGAGGAAGGGAGGGAAGGAGTTGGGGTGGGAGGCAGGGAAAGTAGGGGGGTTCCGCTAAGATTGTAGGCGCTGTGAGTGCGTGTGACTGCTCTCAGTGCGTCGGGACGGCGTGCGATCACCGTCTGGAGTCGGCCAGGGCAGACATACTGCTTGTGTCAGCGTCTTCTGACAACAGTGTTGAGTTCGCCAGTCGAATGGCCACTACTTTGGCTGTGGCTAGCACCCGTTTGCGCAGGCCTTTAGAATAGTGTGCCGGTGGCCGGTAGATAACTTTAAAAGCTTCTTTAGCGTCGGCTTGGTGGTTCATATCGATTAGATGTGCGAGAATTAAACTCGAGATCGATCGATGTTCAGCTTTATCTAGCCAGACAGGCATGTGTTCGCGTATCCTCTTTTCCGGACGCCTGGTTGTACGGCCAATATATCCCGCTCCACAGGTATTCAACAGAACGATATTTAACTTGCCTGGTGGCCGATTGCATTGTGGCCTCGTGAGGGATTGTAGGCGGACCCTCATCTTGGAGATGGCAAGATGGTGATCCGTCTGGCCAGCGGTGGTCCTCGCCCTATCCGTAGGACTTCGAAGGTGGGGGAGAGAGAGGGCGATTGGGGGAGGGAAAATGGGGAGAGGCGCGTGGGATGTGAGGGAGGGGTAATGGGAAGGGGGAAGCAGGGATGGCATGGAAAGCAGAATTGCCGGGTGTGGGGACACAACGTCGGATAACCTCGACCTGGATTAGACCGCCCGTCGAGGCGGTTACCGGGGTGTGGCCGCTGGGCAGAACCCAGCTTCGAGGGGCCACTTGTGAGAGTTGGGTGCCAGTTAATGGACGCTAGGCGTAGTCAACGCCTGCAAACATGTGAAGCGGTCTACTGCAAATGTCACTTGAACTCAGAGCTGAACAAACCTACACCCCACGTCCGTAGATAGTAGTTAAATGTCAGACTGTTAACTGGCTTCACGTCATTACTGCTTCGTTGCACTGGTGCAAGCGCGACGCAGGCATTCAACGAATAAGAAGTGCCAGGTAGACCACGAATAATATTGGTATGCTGACACTATCGTGAGTATGAGAGCTGATTGCCACAGTACTCATAGCCGAGACTGAAGGTGACGCAGGGCGACGTCGAAGGCCTTGCTCGTTTCAAAAATGCATGAGTTCAAAACCGCCAGTGAACATTAAGTCCACTGCGAGTTTTGCGGACTAACAATTATACGATGAAGAGGCAGGTGAGGATGTTTGATTTGCTGCGGCTAAGTTGCCGGAGTAGAAGATATGGGGAGGCAGGGTCCACAGGTGTACATCCAGGGGAATATCGACGTCGACAGCCTTGAGGCGGTCCATGTTGACAATTCCTTCCATCGTACCGCGTAGAGTGCATACAATTGTTGCATCTTGAGAGAAAATCCAGAAGGGCAGTTGTAAGATAGCTAGAGTGGCTAACGTGGTCATTCACATCTGAAGATGACGTGAATACAAGTCGTTTGATCTGGGGAATGGATGAACAAAATGCGAATGCACATTTAAAGCATGTCAAAATCTAGAGGAGCACCGCGGCATGTAATGTGAAGAATATAACGAACCTTTCTGAAAAGACCCACAACAAGGAGTAGGAATTTCAATGTTGAATAAGGTTTTAACTTCAGTTACCACGTAAACCAAATAGTCCCCGTATGAGCAGGAAATCGTGCGTTCCTAAACACCGTATGTTGCTCAAATGTAACGGTTGTACCATTAATAAGAACTCGCTTGTCTAGCGATATAGTTTACATACTGGCTCATAGCGTCATATGAACATCAAAATAGTACTCTGTCTTTGACTGTAATGTCGCGAAGTTAGGTTGCCAAAGTCATCACTTTATCTGCCTAAGTTTCCCAACGTTTGCTAGATTCCATCATCTGGGTTAACATTTGCCCGGTAGTGTACATGATGAGCCATATCAGAAATTCCTTTAAGAGGGTTTTTCAGAACTGGGTCAAATGAACGAATTTCCCAAGAGTCAAAACACTGCTACGACTGGCAAAAACGTGCTTAAGAGGTTTTGGACGGGCGACGGCTACCCTCAAGCCTTCGCAAACGAGTCGTTTCGTGCTAACCCCCAGAAGGCAAAATGTCGAAGCTAACGTAAGCCGTCGCTTTGCTTATCAGAGCCCATCCAGCACTCGCATTTATTACTAAATGCGCAAGACTGCAGGAAGGCCCGATTCAGGACTACGGGGGTAATTTCAAGAAATCATAAGGAATGCTACATGTCCTGAATCTTTGTAGACAGTAATACAGTTTTTCTTTTGGTATCACTTGACGGGGATCGTCAGGGAAAAGTCGTCAACACGCAGCTCAAACCCAGCACCTCTGATGAGCAAGAAAACGGTCAGTCCATTACGCCGCGGAGTATGAGCTGGCCAGAAGCATGTTTAAGGACCCCCTGGCAAGATCATGAACGCAGTCTCCAGCAGTGGATTGTGGATATACTTACATCAAGGGTTAGGCGAAGATGGTTGGGTGCGAAAATAAGTACCCCCTCCCCCCACCCTATGAATGGCCTAGAGCTGAATTCCAGCGGGGGTGTCTAATCCCATATACTAATTTTGGCGCTTACCTCACGCCAACCCCAAACCAAACGTTAATCCTCCTAACCCCAGCCCTAACACTAACCCGACTAAAACACCAATCCCTCCCCCTAGAAATTAGCGCAAGGTCACGTGTAATAGTGGGGGTACTTATTCCCGCGTCCTATCGTATAGGTTCAGGGTCGGATTAGGAAGGAGGACAGTGGTTTGCGTTGTCATACGAGTTTGAATACAATTTTAAAGTTTCGAGAGGAACCTTTTGGGGCTACGGCAAGAGTTAAGTGAATAGAATTGACGTCAATGTTAGGTTTTGGGTTATAATGGGGGTTGGACCACTAGACCCAACTCCAACCCTCACCTCATTCATCCAACCTAACCTAAAGTGCATATTCCCATAGCAACCAAACGTCAAAACTCTAATCCTGACCACAAACCCAATTCTGACAATGTGTCCAAACTAGTCGGAACATGTTTGCTAGGTGTTCGTAAAGGCGCAATTTATCGACGAAGGCCAGTTGTCTATTTTAAAGCTCCAAAGGGTTCAAGTACGCTAATAACGTCAGCAGCCACTACTTTACATACCAACGGTAGCAATAAACTGACTACCTTTAGTCTAATTATGCTCTCAGTCGGATGGATACCGCAAAATTGTTTGGTCTGGCGAAAAAGTACTAGATGCATCTGGGTGTCCTTGAGCCTGTTTCCGGGAATCTTCCTCGCGCAAAAAACTTCGATTGAACCCTAGCGACCTGCTGAGCACCTAGTGGAGTTAGGGAACGTGTCGACAAGGCTTTTGCGGACGAGCTGTCGAAGATATTTAATTGTATTCGTCTCTGCGTAAAAAATAACTTTGGTATATAAAAGCTTACCGACTGGGGTGTATAAAAAGTCCCCTGCGACAGGTTATTGCCGTTCGTGACTGAAGCAGCAGGGTATTCGTGCGACGTCAAATAGCCAGAAGGATTGAACAGTTCATTTGTGACGAATGGATCCGACATTTGACCGCTCGGAGTAGTAAGAAGTAGTGTAATCACTGGCTAGATTGTCTCGCCGAGAGGCAATTTGAGTCCTGGATCCTGACATGCCGTGAAGCTATTGACTAAAATCCACAAACCCTCTGTGGCAGTGCATGAGGGCTGATTAGCTTTACAATTCCTTTTTTCTTGTAAAATAAGATGTATTGCATCTTCGGAAGGACGCCGGCGACAATTGCTTCAATGTGTGTACGGGCACTTGAACGGCTTGTGAAGTAGAAGCCTGCCAACTGTCTGGGTAAAAACATAAATGGAAGGTTTACAGTAAGGCAGCTTTTTGCTAATCAATCAAACCAAACGCAGAGGGAGGACTGTGAGTCCCTCAAAACAAGCGTAGAAGGGATCATCTTAAACTAGGAAAGCAACCATCCCTGCAGCCAACGAAAGAATCTACCTCGAAGCTTTTCCACATGACCTTTCTTTAAGGTACCTGGGAAGATCTGCATGAGAAAGGGGCTGGTTTACTTACATCATTTATGCAGTTACAGTGGAAATCCGGTTAGATGTGTGAGAGACTGCCTCAGCTGTTAGACGCGGCCATAAATTGAAAAAAGTCACAATCGCTAGAACAATAGTATTATTCACATGACCGTTCGGATTCACATTCGAATCCATCATCAGAGACAGCCATAAATTTCCAGCTCCAATGGTGCACCGGTGTTGCGGGAATTCTCCACGGCTACTTATCTACAGAGGACCTTTGAAACGGTAACATGACTACTACATCTACAGTAGATGGGCCGTCTCATGAACCGTCAACCGTAATTCCGAAATGCGTTTTCGTTTCGAAAAAATTAATTAAGCAGGGTTGTAAAACGAATCAGCCTGCAGCACAATTCAACAATAATGCAGTTACCTCAGGATGCCGGCTTTCGAACGAACTTCTGGCCAGCTGCATGCAAAAACTGCACTCTGTAGAAAAATAACTACTTGTGTAGCATGCATTTCCCCTCATTGATTTTCGATGCCCTTAAAAATTCAATTATATTTCACGGGACACGTGCATAAACATATTCACTTTTTCGCTCATTCGGTAGAAAATTACGTCTTCTTCCAATATTATACTTGAAGGAAGGGTAATATTAGGTTTTCAAAAACATTTCCAATTCCCGAATAATTTTGAACCCGCTCTACCGTTACACTTGGATTCCGGGTTTCCAAACTGCAAGCCGTATATTTTCCGCATGTGGAAAACCACACATTTCTCTAAGGTATTAAAAGGAGACCATAAAGGGATCATAAAATTTAGCGGTGGATTCGGTCCGTATTGTTAACGCTACAAGCTACATTGATAAATGCAGATATGACGATTTATGAATGGCCATTTCAAGGTCTTAGGAAGTTTCACAATAAGAAACTTTTCAAAACCGAATTATGTCCCTCCTTCGAGCATAATATTGGAAAAAGACGTAATTGTCTATCGAATGAGCAAAAGAATGAATAGTTTTATGCATCCTTTCCATGAAATATAATTGTACTTTTAGGGGTATCAAAAATTAATGAGAAAAATCCATGCTAATTAAGCAGTCATTTTTTACAGAGTATAGTTTCTGCATACAGCCGAAAGGAAGTTCTTTCGAAAGCCGGCATCATGAGGTAACTGGAATATTATAGAATTATGTTGCAGACTGACTAGTTTTACAACTCTACTTAAATAAGCTTTTTGAAGTGAAAACGCATCTCGGAATTCCGGTTGGCATTTCATGATTTAGCCAACCTACTTTAAATTGTATGCTCCAGTTTGCCCATATCACAGTGATGCCCCCACCCCTCGCACTGTCACGAACCATACGACGGGCTGTGGTTACATTTAGGGGAACCTCAAAAGTCACTCTTGGTTCGACAGTGCAGCCGGTGTCCAGTCAGGACTGTGAGACCGAACGTTTGGTGCCTTGCATTCTGTCTTTTAGCAGCCACTTTGGCAGGTGTCCGACTGACCTGCCTGTTCGCACCCTCGGATGATTAACATGCGAAACTACAGGTAAAGTTGTAAACACAGTTTTGGTGGAGGTAAAAAGGCGAGATAACGTTATCCCGTCTAGGTAAAATGGTTGTTGCAGATCTTCAGAACAGAAGGTTGGCTGCAACGACCAGTGTCCTCTTCGCGCGCAGCGTCGTCCCCAATGAACTATTCTATTCCTGCGGGGCAACAGGTGAACGTCGTTTCGTAGTCGAATGTATAAGGAGTGTCTCCCTTTCCAAGGTGCCTAAGTGTGAGTCGAATGCCAGTCATTTTCTCGTGGAAATCATGAACTGGTGTAAAATTGTGCAAAATGTCATTATTTACTATATCGTATACATTAATTATCCTTGTACGTACGTCGACACGCAGACTGATGCTGCGGAACTCATATTAACGAACAAAATCTGTCTGTCAGCCGGTGTTGCCCTTTGTATTCCCATTTGCGCATACACTTTGGCGCGGCCACCGCCTCAACGGGGGGATGCAAACACGATTATCGTGGCAAACACAAAACAGGGACGAGGATTTATCAAGACTTGACACTCAAAAACACGTAACACCAACCCTCATGCAGACCTTGACGCACATAACAGGGGTTTACGTTCACGCCATACTGTCATTCTGGAATGGCAGTCGACTCCTGATTAATCATGTGGGACCCCGCTGGGCCGTCACCCTCCTTTTCTTCCCAGTCACCGGCAGCTTGTCCTAGTGTTGTGTCCCGCTTCCTCCCCATCCTATCCCGCCCGCCCCCCTCCACCCAAACTCACAGTTAACGTAATCTCCTCGCTCACATATGTTCTAGTGCAGTAATCTAAGGTCTTGCTTTCTCTCGTCAGACGAAAAATTCGAAGTAAGAAACTTTCCTAATGAGCCTTCTATGTTTATTACAAGATCTCGGAACGCATGCTACTTCAACCTCTGCAATGTCCGCGGGTACACCAATTTGACCGGCCATAGGCTGCTCTCACTCTCAAGACTGGTCATGCCTTCAATTTTGCAGCAGCAGTAGAGACAGGCGTTTAGTTTGGCAGTAAGGGACAGCGTGGGTTGATGTAAGTCATATCATTTAATGAGAAATCAATCAGCAAGCGTGTCGCATTTCCACCCACGTTTAACTTCATGCTGAACACTGACTGGTTCGTATTAACGATTATCCTTGGACTGCCATCATCTCTACTGATAAAGCCTCAACGATTTTGGGGGCGCGGATCGGTTCTGGACGTCGGCCTCTTTCCGTCTTGCCTACCACAGTACGTTCACAAGACTCGAATATTTGGCATTAAGTTTAAAAAAACCGTTGAAAATAAGTCCTACAGGGGTACTTGAAACGACGATGAAAGTAATGATAATGCAGACGATTTGTTCAGCCGTAAATTCTCAATCTTTCTCCATATATTTTAACAGTACTGCCAGATGCGCATAGACTATCGGACATTTAGACCTTTTAGTTCGTAATTTGACATTAGTAAGTGTTCTGGCCTTTTGGAAAACCGCAAAATACTTTAAAGTTAGACAACGTTTTTTTTTCTTGTAGCAGGCCATGCAACTCGCTAAAATGTCACCCTTAATTCTTTGAATAATACAATGGATATGGGGATCCAGCTGCAGCAAATAAAAGTAGTTCTTTAAAAACTGTGAATGAAATATGCAGCGTTGCTCAATTCTGTCCACTTCTAAAGTTCTCAGTCTTCCGAAATCCCTGTTGTTAGTTTAAAATCGAGCGAACACAATAGGAAAGCTCCATTGAGAATGTTTGGGGTGGTCATTACACATAAAATAGTCATAATAAGCAAGGATATAAGAAAAGGTTGGCGTAGTTTTGGCAGTGCAGTTTACTTGAGAAATATCCGTTAGCGGACAGAAGATCGATTATTTCGCGATAGCAAGTGGCCTTTTCTAGATCTTTTACAGAAGTTTTTTACGTCGCCATTACAATGAAACTGACCGCGTGAAAGAGCGACTGACGCTCCCAAACCGACCTTCATTTTATCCAATGCTCAACTTCGTAACCATGGCTATGGACGGCAGGACGCCTATTGGCTAGCTTGTCGATGCCGAGAGGGCGTTCCCCTTTTGAAACTGCACGAAGACTTCATAAAACGTGTTTGACAGATTCAGTTATCATACAAAATCCTACTGCCAAAAGCACACCGGTGGTGCGTTCATGACTATGGAGGAACGATACTCAACCACAACCACCTCTGCAGCTCCAACCCCCAGCAAGACTGTATTTTTTTACCCCGACGGCAGTTCTCACGGGGAGGGTCTTCGTGTTTCCCTCCAACCCCACCGATTCCGCAACATGGAGGCCTTGATGGAATACCTAACGGGCAAGATGCCTGACCTGCCCTACGGGGCGCGAACAATCTTCTCGCCCAGGGGAAGAACGCCGATTCAGTCATTGGAAAGTCTCAACAACCAGGGCCACTACATTGTTTCAGACAGGCGGTCGCGTGCGCGTGGCATCCAGTTGGATCGACTGACCCAGCTGCCATCCTGGCGCACTGGGCGACCGCCGAGTGGTCAACGCATGCTCAGCTACAGTTTGCAGCCACAAGTTTGCGCGGTTAGTTTGGGCTCATTTACGACGTCGGCATTCGGTGAAGGCTCCTCCTCTGGAACCGCAGCAGCCCCTTCGGCAGCACAGCGTAGTCGGAGTGTTTCAAATGCGCCGTCACGGAACTCAGAAGGGAACAGATCTTCCAGGGATCGTAGTGCTGGAGGGCGGAGTGGAGGCCGGAGCAATCAAAGAGCAACTAAAGTAATATATGTTCACGAAAATGGGGACGCCTTCCACCGACACCGTTTCACACTGCAGAGGAGGAGGAGAGGGGAGGGACTGTCGCTCCTACTAAATGAACTGAGTAACAAACTCCGATCGCCTGTTCATCGACTTTTCACCCTGGAAGGGGCGGAAGTAAGCTGATCTATATCACTAATGCCGAGACGCCGAAAATGAAGACAGGCTAACAATTGACCATTTACGGCTTAAAGTTCTGAACAATTTCCCAATGGTGTCTTCTAAGCAACTTATTAGAAATGCTACCCTTATAACTGACTACTGGCACATTTTTACTATATAATTAAGTCGGGAACCAACGCAATTTAAATATTTGGAAACAAACAGCCGGACACTTCGAACTGAGAACACGCCTAAATGGTATATTTTACTATCGTTGACAACAGGGCAATGTTTAAAGCTTGACAACTCGGTTATTGTTAACACCTCCATAATGTTTCGGAAACCAGTGTTCAGGTGGAGAAGTCTGCATGACATTTCGGAAGACAGCCGATTCGGCGATTCGCGCATGAAAAAACATTCTGCATTGACTAAACTTGAACTGTAACTTTCTGTCCAACCAAACTCAATAAAAACCACCGCATAGTCATTTCTAATGGTGGGTCAGATTTGCTTTATCTGCAGTTCTGTCTTTTCCCAAAGCTTCCACGTTAAAGTTGAATTTCTCACTAGCTGGCACAAATCAACTGCCCAGTAGTAGCACTGCACAGATGCAGTGCCACTCCAATTTCCCATGTAGAGTGTTGTGGAGATGGAATTTTGAAGGTAGATGGAAACTCATTTATTTAGGCAAGGCGATATATGAAGATAATCACGATATGATATACGTAGAGATGGATTTGGCAGCTGATTACTGCGAAGGAGGAGATGCTGCTTACAACATTAGTAAAAAAGCTAGGTAAGATCAGATTTTGATGAATCTTAGGAGAGAAAATACTGCGGTAATTTGACCCTTATTTGTCCCTTTCCCAGTATTATTTCTAATTTTTGAGTTAAAATATCATTGCTCGCTTACCCTTGCGTTAGAAATTTGTTACGAGCAGAGGTAAAAATAACCACAATGGCAAGTTCCGATTGATTTTACTTAGGCCAGTTAGCTGTACCTGCGGTATCTCTGATTTGAATGCGATTTTTATCGGCCTTTGAGCTGAGTGCTCCCCCAGATGGGTTGAAAGCTCGCGCTCTGACATTAGGGATTGGACATTTTAAAGTCGCTCACATATGCCGATCTGGTTTTAATTCAGAATGGAACGCGGGCTTTGTTTTGTCCTTGATGTCCGCAACATGGTGAAAGGGAATCAATAATCCATGACCAAGGCAAGGGAGACTTAGATAGTTATTTCTGGGCAATTCGAAGTTCTCACGGCCATTTCCATCAAATTGAGACCGGGAAATTGTGCTCGGGTTCAGTATTGCAGAATTCATTTCCAGACACCTCATTAAAACAGTTTGACGCGCTTCAAAAGTACCGCGACATGTTGAAAGTCGGGATGTGAAAGGCTGCCAAATGACGAAATAACTCGGTCCTTCTCGCAGGACTGAGAGTCAGGCTGCAATGGTTTCTTCTTGCTGTGGTCTATACAGAACACCCACTCTGATGCGACCTGTTTCGCCGCCTCGGTTATGTGCAGAGCTGGTCCATCGTGCGTGAACAAGTCGTGCGTCACGGCTGGACAGGCTTTTTGTCTCTGGCAGCCATCTCGCCTCCGGTTGTCCTGACTCAGTCTTACCACCTGGCCCAGGTGCTTGGGGAAGGACAGGATGCCGCAGATGTTGCGCAAGTCCGCTACCACTGTTCGGTTTAGTCCACGCACAAGTCACCATCCTGGGTCCTCCGAACAGTTGGAAAATATTTACGAATCCGTGTAATACATAGAGGTGATCAGATTGAAACTCCGCTTAACAGGTTCAGCTAAGGTCCTCAAGTTTTCCGTGGTTTTTCGTCGTAGGAGAAGAATAGGTTCAAGTTTCCGGGTTCACTGCTGCTGATGCTCACAAGCGGAGAACTATTATCTATGACATAAATGAAGCCGACTGGCACAGACATGCTTGGGGGCCCCTCAGGTAAAAGTACCCGACTGACGAAAAATCCCCGGATGCTTAATTTATTTACTGGGAGTCTCGTAATGTTACTTAAGTACCTTTTCGGTCGATAGAGGCGCAAAAAACGAGTTCTAGGAAGCAGTTGGGTAGAAGGGAGACGCGAACTCTGGATCAGGTGTCCATTTGGCTCGTCTTTCCGATTTCCAATCCAATCCATCGTTAGAATCAGAAGTAGATATGGGTATTGCGCCATCTCTAGGATTCATTTACTATTCCACTGCATTCATCTCATTGCCCTTGGCACAATAATTGCTTGATGCCCCGTGTCTGAGTCGTTAACTGCTTTAATTTCATCATCCATGTTGGTTATTGGTGTGGTGTTGCCTCGACAATTTGGCGCATCTACACTAGCACCGGCATTAACGTCCATCCGTGCGCTCCCGGCGTGGCCAGGATGTCTCAGCCCAGGATATGAAGACGGGTGGTCATCGACTGAGGACCGGATAACCATGGCACGTATAACGGGGAAGCAGCCACTCCTGAATGTATAGCAGTCAGGTGTGGTTGCACGCGTAAGCGCATATGAGCAACTGTCTTATTTTCGAAAACTACCCCATGACCGCCGTTTTACCGGCGGGCGCAGGGAGGACATTCATGCAGTTGATTTCTTTAACTTTGTTAATCAGATATACCATAGGCGCGGGTATCCGGCACCCACAATCAGGTTCGATGATGATTAGATGTGGAGTGGTGTAAATACATGACTGAATCGCCGAACTACCGGGCCAGGATAGTCGTAGTTCTCCTTGATGACACGGAACCGACTGAATAGAGGAAACAAAATCACTCTTTTATGCATAAATTGTAGGATTATCTTCAATGGACTTATTCCGCAGTCCCACGCGGGCGAGTGTTGTGCGATTCATTAGCTGCTACCGTCTGGTCAAGAGACCTTTGTTTTGCCTTGCACAGGTCTTCACGATAGAGGACATCTTCAAGGGACCGGAGGAGTACGTGGCCGTCGGTCTGCAACGGTTTAGGCCCTTGGCTAATCCGCACATTGATCTTTCCAACAAGCGCCACCGACCTCTGTCCCCATCTGCCGAGACGACTATGCAAAACGGACCTTCTAATCCACAAAGAGGAAGAAGTAGACAGCCTGTACGGGCAAAACATGGCCTAATGGCTTCTGTGACGCCCACCAGAGGAGCCTTACCCCTGACGTCTGCCCGCTCTGAGGCCACGATGTCCGGTTCTGGCAGCATCCGGTCTAGTCGCAGTATGGGTAGTCTGGGAGACAAGCAGGCGAAACGTCGGGTTCCAGGTAAGTGAGACCATGACTGAGTGCACGCGTCATCGTGCAACGTTTGAAATGTCCTGCCTTAACACTTCTGGGCCAGGTGTGGTTATGTAGCCGCATCTGAGGTAAATAAACCCCTGCGACCTGTACTACGGGACCGGTGGAGCCAGGGAACGCGCGGACGACGACGCCAAGTAATTGTATGCATAAGATAGGCTAGTGGGAATGCGCGGTTGTACATTGAACAGTTGGAAAATAGTTGCCCTAACACCAAATTCTAATCCTAACCCTAGTCCCGAACCCTAAGCTCCAACCCCAGGCCCTTACACCCTAACCCTAACCCCCTAACTTCAACTCCTGACCCTAACCGCCAAACCTCAACCCCTGACCCTAGCCCTCGACCACAGCCCTAAACCCTAACCCTGAAACATCCATCGCGAAAGTTAGAAGGAGACGACAGGCCAAATCCAAGAAGGACCACCGTATACATGCTGCATTTAATAGGGTGTTTGCACTAAGTTTCATTTCATATATCTTACTGACAAAATAATATATAACAAATATAGCATAATACAATATATGTTAATATATATGCGTAACGATTCGAAGTCCTGATATCCTTTCTCGTCCACCATTTCCCGAATAAGACAAAGAAGAAGTGGTGGCGAGTTCGTAGACCAAATTGCATTTGTACTAACACTTCGGATACCTCCTTGTTTACATCGTCAGAGTGATGCGGTTGATGCTCCTGCTGTTTTTGAGCCATTCAGCCCTGCCCACATGCTCTTAATATAGCCGTACTCGGCGCATGAAATTTGACCTTCCCGTTTGCTGCCAACCATCTTTTAACCCCTCCGGGGATGGCCAATGGCGGGCACGCGTGATCTTTGTCCCCTTGTGAGCCGGTGCAGTTCTAGCCAAGTCCGCGTGCCTGTCAGCCCCCCCCCCTCCCCAACGTCAGTGGGCGGACGGATCAGTTGCTTTCAGTCTCACGTGCGCATCGGTGAGGAGGTGGTAGCTTCGCATGCCCTCCGTCCGCCCCTCCCCTCTTTTCTATCAACGTCAGCTCTCGCTTCCGCGTGCTCGACTGCCCTACTGACCCTGCTCGAACGGATCCGAGCCTTGTACATAGCGCCTGATGGGGAGGATGCAGGTGTATGGGTCGGTTTATTGTACCAGGCGACGACCAACTGTCGAACATCAGTCTGGCCATCTTATTGGCCAGATCGATTACCCTCGTTTTCTCAAAGACGAAATTGTGGCTCGGTTGTTGTCTGTGGGCATATTCCAAAGAAAGCTTTTCCTTACGGTTGGTTACAAGTTTGTGTTCATGCAGTCTTGCGTCATGGCGTTTGCCCATTTCACCGACATACTTCGCATCACAATTTTGACATTGTGTGCTGTGGATTGCTGTCGATTATTCTGCCACAGGTGGCGGGTCTTTGGGTTAGATGATTTGTTCCCTGATGGTGCATTCTGGTTTATTAACCACGCCAATCCCAAAAGGTTCTAAGGTTCTTGCCGTCGTCTCTGAAATTTTCTTCACATACAGGACCAAGGGCCAGAACTTCGGATTTTCTAGACTCGACCGCGCAAAAGGTGGTTTTCGGAGGCACTTGCATATGAAGGTTGTCGGGTTGCTGTTGACTTTTAAAAGGACGTATAGGTTTTTCATCTCCCCCCTTCCTTCCACTGGAATAAGGAACAGGATCGTTTAGTTTCCTGCCGTTCATTGTTGAAGCATTGCGTGTCTACCTGACCTGGTTGAGGACAAGCAATGCTAACGCCAACCACGTGATGATGATCACGTTTACGCCCTCCGCGGCAGCTAACCCTTCAAAAGTAACCACTAAGCACCCCGAAAAAATTCGGTTGATAGGCATGAACGGTATCTTACAGAAGTTTAATAACAGCCCCATAGCAGCTCTTTCTATCTGCCTCCTCCACACTGCACCAGTCTTTCTGTTCATCTGCAAGGACAATTTACTGAACGCATATGTTTTCGTGCTCTGTACTCAGTCTTCCAATCATTTCTTACCGAAGCAGCGGAAGATTTTGATGGGCGGAGTATCAGAATGAAATAGTGTCAGGGGGATTAGTGGTGAGACCAGTCCTTCGGACAGCATCGTCTAGCGCCATAATATCGGCGAAACGCTTGTCAGGGTTTCTGACTAGTGCCCGTCAATGAGAATTGAAAAATTGTTCTTAGAGTACTGGTTGCCCCTGGCAGACTGAATGTTAAGTTTATATTCGGCAAACATTAACAGAATGCAGTTCAGATATTCCCACCCATTTTGGGCTCTAATATGGTACGTTGTATCCCAAAGACTTCAATCCACGTTGGTCAATAATGAATAAGGAAAGTATAAACCTGAGATAGTATTTGTCGCATTTGTAAAACTTAAATCCAGACAAATAACAGCAGATTGACTGAATTAATGAGGTCTTGTCTTTCACCACTGCGAGGACAACCAGGTTGCTAATTTTATGTACAATTCAGTAGTTTAGTCTTTTGATACAGGAGTTCGCTGTCAGTCTCACACTAGTTACCACGACGATAGTTCAGAAGTCCAAATTGATGGCGTTCACCGCAAGCTCAAAGAGTGGGCGCAGCACTGGTGGCTTGCGCATGATTTAGTTAACAATGGGACCGCCTTTCGAAGCATCTCCTGAATTCTCTCCCCCTTCACCCATCAAGCGCCGATTATAAAACAAAGTCAATATGATCAGAGGCGGGCTTGAGTTCAGTAGTTTACAAAGATAAACAGCCCACCCTCACCCCAAATTTGTCCGCGTGTTATAACGACGGTTAGGGTCTCCCATGGGTGATAATGCATATACAGTGAGTGACCGATCTCATGAAATGTTGGTCAAAATTCTGAAATGCGTTTTCGATCAGGAAGGATTACTAAGACGCGGTTGTAATACTGATTATCTTGCGGCATAATCCTATAATATCTCGGACTTGGCAGGATGTCAGCTTTTGAATACACTGCTTTTCAATATCCTGGAGAGACCGTACTCGATAAAAATGAATACTTACTTAGCATGCATTCTTCATTTTTATCTTTGATGGTCTTGTAAATTCAGATATATTTTATAGAAACCACGAAAAAAAGTATGCATTCTTTCAGTCTTTTGATAGAGAATTACATCTACTTTACATTTCATACTCGAAGAAGGGGGATAATTATTTTCTAAAAAGTTTTCGAATTGCCATATAATTCGGAGTCTGATCAATCGTTGCATTAGCGCTCAGTGATTTTAGTCCACAAGGTGCATGTGTTCCGCGTAAAGAAAATCACATATTTTTCTATGCCTTTAAAAAGATATCACACAGAGTCAGTAAAATTTTGCAATGGATGTGGACTATGTGGTACGTTTCACGAGGGGCAGTGGTAAACGCACAGGTACAATGCTATGTAAGTGGATATTTCGCGGTCTCAAAAAATCTCACAATTAGAAACATTTTAAAGCCTAATTATAATACATCCTTGAGTATAAAATATGAAGAAGACGCAATTCTTTATCAAGTGACTGAAAGTAAGCATATTTTTGCTTATGCTTTTTGAAAGATATATTTGAATTTGCAAGACCAGCGAAAATAAATGTGAAAAAATCATGCTAATTAAGTAGTCATTTTTTACCAATTACTGTTGGTAGAGGGAATCGAAGAGTAGTGCATTCTAAGGCTGACATCCTGCCAAGTTCGAAATATTGTACGATTATGCCGCAAGATAGTCAGTATTACAACCGCGCTCAAGTAATCCTTCCTAATCGAAAACGCATTCCAAAATTTTGGGTCAACATTTCGTGAGATCGGTCACTCAATATAGGCCGCGCTAAGGCAGAGCCATTGAGGTTTGACTCTCAATCCTTGGAAGGAGCATATTGCCTCGTCAGTTTGTAGTCTCCCAAGACAGGACTACTATCATGCCGTGATGGCTGCAATCATGTCTGATTAAATGTATTGCTGAATGCGCTGACTTGCCGTGTGGATGGATTATTCAATATTGACGTCTCTGTCTCCTTCCGTTCTATGAACCGGTTCATTGTTTAGGCCTGTGAAACAACTGGGGATCCGTTTGTGTAGCCATAACATCTTAGTGAAGACAGACTACGAGAAGTGAGGAAATAGCACAGTCAGAGGACGTTTGCTTTGCAAGTTAACTTCTATTTTTAGTGTGCTACAATAAAAACGCTCTACTTGTTAGGCTTTCCATCTTATATGAAATTGCCTGAAATATTATCGATTAAAACGTGTTTGCTTACGCGAGTGAGAGGCATACACTATCTTTTTATCAGTTAGCGTCCCCCAGTTTCATGGTAAACTAACTGTCTCATTCACCCGAACGTGCGCCTCGTCGGCATTTCATTGACGCTGGTTATCAATTGATGCCAAAACAAAGATGATATGTTGCATCAAAGTCTTTTTTTCTTTCGGAACCCTGGGTGGTTTGCTTGGTTATGCAACTTGTTGGCTTTAGTGACACCGCTAGAAAAATTGGGTCGCTGTAAGAGATCAGGCAAAATAAAATTGGAATTGCTCCTCCGCTATTTTTCATAATATTAAACTGGTTTATAATTTTACTTTTCAGTCGATCTGTTCATGCATGCTCCTCAACTCTGTCCAGTTGACTGGCAGCGATAAATATTCCGCAAAAGCTGATTTTGGTCTTAAAGGGGGGAGGGGCTACGTTTAGCGGCCAGTTTGAATGAGGTGAACACTACAGGGTATTTTAGTTAACACCTTAGAAAACCCCGTCAGGCGGTCTGTACATATGCTCTGACTTCCATACGCTCAGAATCGACGTAGAAGCCGTCTCAAGTCAGCTGTTGACACAGGCAGGTGTCAAGAGGGCGCTTGTTGTGGCGATGCTTCCCCTACCTGTTAGCTGTATGTTCCTCCCCTCCAGACTTCGTGATACTCGGCTGAATGGGTGGAAGGAAATGCAGCAGTCCGCAAAATGCTGGCGTAGAACTACAAAACGCTGCAAAGCGACAAAAGTCGGCATCACAACGGAGGTCTGGAATCCTCTAACGATAGAACAGCGTGCCTTCCTATCTGATCACCGAGTAGAAAATTCCTCTTTTTTCAAAGCGAGCTGGCCTTCAACAAAACTCAGACTAAAGGTCAGCCACTGGTTCCCCTCTCTTATAGGTGGAAATTACTGGCAGGTGTCCATACAGACCGGTACGGTGGACGCCTTCAGCGGTGAGGAGTACTCAGTGGCCTGCAGTGCAAACCTCTTTCTCACGGTGCAGGGTACGAAATCCTCCACTGCGCCAATTTTGCTGCAGGCCTACCAACGCCTCAGGAATGGCAGCGAATCGACTTCAACCGAGACGGAGACCATCGGGCGTAAGGTTCCTCATCCACCTTTGCCTGCTCGGCCGCAACGCCGTGAATTCGCTCGTGGACAGGGCGAAAATGGTGTGAGGCGGGTGGCCTTTGAGCCGGGCACAGTGGAGGAATTTGAGGTGAGATCTGTACTAGAACTTTTTGTGGCAACTCTAGGGTGAAGGACCCCAATTAGCTGTCGGCATATCGTGGATCGTGTCATAGGAATGGTGGTAATTGGGAGGGAGGGAGGGAGGGAGGAGGGTTACGGGTAGGGCGGCACGCTGGAGAGTAGGCTGACGGAATGCAGGACCACACAAAAGACAGTCGGTGGTAAGAAAAGATACTTTAGAAAGAAGTGAGGAACGTATGCAGATACGGTATCCAGGTCTACTTTCCACAGCGTTCGGTTTCGAAAAAGTGTCTGACCATCGAAAAAGTGAGCTTACCCCCTGGCAGGAATTTCTGTTATCCCTAGATTCATGCCCAGTTGATCTCCGTTGTTTGTTTCTCCGCTCTTGGTTACAGCTGTTAGCCATCAGTATTCAACTCGATTTCGCAAGTACATACATCAGCACACGATCCACAGTCTACTGGCAGCTAATTGGAGTCCTTCACGCAACTATTGCCCTTATTGCATCTGAGGTCTGCTGGGAGTAATTTCTTTCAACTCCAGTGAGAAATTAAAGTCATTCACCATTGCTAGGCTTCATAAAATAAGTGGGAGTGTATTGTACGCAGCGTTTTTGGAGAAAGTGTCCGGGCATACTCCACGCCTTGGAGGAACGGTGTCTTTGATCAAGCTAATTATCTGTGTGGTAAGAGTGCTAAAATGTGAGAAGACGAGTTGGGTTTGACAGCAGATGTCGTACAAATGACCGGAGAATGGACACATAACGACCTATGAATGTATCCTTCCTTTACGTCGCGCATTAACTCTTACTCTGAATGCTTGCAAACACATAAATTTCCCGAACTGTTCCCTTTTTAACGCAGGCAGTAACTCAGCAAATAGATGACAGAAAGAAGAGCTCGAAATAACAATGGAGTATGATAAATCTGAAGACACTATCGAAGCGATGCAAAAATGAGCCAGAATATGCAAAGAGTTAGGATGGCCACCAAAGGGTTGCATATATCCGACGACTAGGGATTATTCAGGAAAGTTCAGTCCTTACTTGATTTTCAGATAGCTCGCACAGGTCAGGCTTCTTCCCTCCACACGTCGGATGCCTTCGATTATTGCAATCACTTGGCTGGTTGTGCACTCGAAAGGCTCTTTTTGGGTCAACAGATTATTTACTGCCTGAGAGGTGCCAAGCAAAAGAAGAGCACGGGCAGTCATCTTTGACTTTAAAAGTCACTTACGCATCTGCTCAACTGGCCTGACTGTCTTTGCATTAGCCCAACGTACGTCCACAGATAGAGGTGCTTTCAAAAACTCAAATCTATGTGACGTGCGTACGCAGGACATTCTTCGTTCCTTTAACCGGAGTAGTACGCCTGTTAAATATGAGATGAGCTAAACTCTAGTTCCTTTCACTGGCGCATCACAGTCGTCGACGCATACATATGTGATAAATTACCGCAGTTAAATAGACAAAGGTAACTGTGTGCTTTAAGGAAGAAGGAAGACGGGAAGAGTTTTCAAATTAAACTTGTTAGTTTGATATGACCAAACCTCAGCCTCTGTCTTCTAGCGCCTCCGTGAAGAAGGCCGAAAAAATTATTAATTATAAAATCTCCTAACTATTTTAATATTTTGGTGAACATTATTAGTAATTTCTGCACTCGCATCGTGTTAAAATGTCAAGCTGGAACGAAAGATAGCCCATCCTTAAAGTGTGGCAGTAAATGTCAAGTACGTAGCACGTGGTCTCTGAATATTTCTAACGAGTAAGTTCCTATTAGACGTGGAATGCAAGGAATTTTACGCTCCTATCCAGCATAATATTTGGACCGCTTGCGTGACTGTACAAAACTGTCTTTGTCGGTTTCCGAAGGGTGGGGCTGCAGGTAACAAAGAACAGAACGGCGGTTAAGCAGAATAAGGGGCTTTATAATTTATATGAATTGAACCCAAATTCTAGGCTTTCCCTGACTGAGGCTGGTTTACTGCTGGCATTCGACGAGAAGTAGACCGGAGACGACTGCTCCGGTCTCTTTATCTTTTCTTGACTTCAGAGTGATCCTCAGGATTCCGACGTCGGTTGGAAGTTAGCCAATGTAGCCGGGTGTATGTAGGCTTTTAATAAACTCTAATTTAACTGGGGTTGTTGTACTTTGCAATGAGTAACACTCGTGACTCACTGACCACTCTTTTCGTTTAAAAATAAAAGCACACCCGTCGTGCTTCTGTCGGCAATCCCTGAGAAGTGATTTTCATGGGCTCGCTACGAAGGTAAATTCCAAACGGAATTCCAGAGGGCTGAAGTAAAGCTTTGTGTTCGTCCTGAGGTTGTAATCAGGGAAGTAAATCTGCTCTCAGTTGCTGGTAACCACATTGAGGTTAGTGCGTACCGTTAACTTTTCCCAAATTCTTGGTAAGGCACTGCGAAAAAATGCCCAAAAGCCTTGAACACTACGTGTTTGGCGAGGGCTGTCCGTAAGTGCTGAAACAGACGTCCGTATTTAGTTGGTTTGCCTGATTGGATTAAGCGTTTATTCTCTTCAAATTTCCAACAACACAAGTAAGTTTTACTTATGGTGATAGCAGGGGAAGAAGAAAATGCGATCATTGGAACATGAAGTTTATTGGCCTGACGTTTCGGATTCTCACTCGTGCCCCTCATCATATACGGCTGCAGATAAACGCAATGGAGGGACAAAGACTGCGGTATTTATAGTACGTAAATACAGTGAGGCCACATGCGTACTGTAATTAAAAACTCATCACAGCAGGAGATCGTACTTAAGGCGATGATGGCTCGTAGGTCCGCGTCCAAGTCGTTTATTGCCGCAATTTCATCATCCGCTTTGGATGTTAACGTGATGATTACTCGAAAATTTGGCCCGCTGTTACCAGGATAGTTGGGCGACCGCCCCCCCCCCCACGTGACTGATTCCCATGCGCAGGGAATGTCTCAGCACTGAATCTGGTACCGGGAAGTCATTGTGCTTGCTGATGGATTGAGGGCCAGAGAACCATCATTCGAACGGCTCGCAGGTCAGGCGGTTGTCAGCTCTTGCGAGGATTTCGGCCTCTTGAAACTTGAAAATATGGCCGGCGGATAAGACATTTCACCTAGTAGGAAAATAAAGGATAAGGACTGAGGGGATATCCTGCGTCTTGGGCAGATGAGAGAAAGTTCCGTTGACAGCAGTTTCAGTCAGATGCTCTGCGTTAGCCCTACGCACTTTAGAGTTCTTCTAATCATCCAGGCGCCGAAGCTATGGTGTGAGATAAAGTAAATAAGGTGGACAAAAGACGTTAGCAGCAGTCTAAGTTACCGTTGATAATTTGCTATTCGCTTATTGGTTCTAGTTTGCAGCCAAGCTGACAGATACACATACAAAAAAGGGCCAGCGGCTTAACAGGACGAAAATATTATTGACTTGTTTAGCAGAATAAAGTGAAAGCTACCGTACATCCCAGTTGCCGAAAAGTGCGAACAGTACTTCTGGCTGAATATAAGTTCGTCTGGTACTAAAGCGTCTGAGACTGGCAACATCTTCAAAAGCCCGCTGCAGACGTCGATGACCACTCCTGAGAAGGATTACTGACGTGAATCGAACTGTGCCATGTTTTGCCAAGTTTAATAGAATCTTCCACATCTTTTGCTCAACGTTGCTAATTCAGAAGGAATTTTGAATCACAGGGCGCAAATTAATCTCCTCGCATCGATCAGTTTAAACGTAGGCGACTTTGATTTGTCCGCAATCTAGGGGAAAGTTGATGGGTGTAGCAGCGAGAATTCATCGGATTAGGACATCCCACTCTTGCTGTGCTCCTCCAAACCCTTTATTGTAGGTGACTTCCGTATTCTGTTCCAATAAAGTCTTTATCTGTCTACGTTCACGACTGACTTATTACGAGTAGTATGACAGTTGCCTTTTATGAGGCTCTAATACACAGGGAGGAGACCACATACTTACCACACTCCGAGGGTCTTTGCAGGAGGTCTTCTGACAAGTAAGTTGCGGTAAGGTTCGC
>CACRXP010000397.1:352238-400994 GCA_902702965.1 Spirometra erinaceieuropaei | reverse complement strand
ATTGCTTTGGAAGCCAGAAGACGATTTAAGGGAACCTTTTCAGCGGGGACAGGTAACGTTCTTTCCGGAGCAATATAAAGTGTTCTTTTAATTACTGTAAAATATCCCTGTCCGAATGAATATCGGAAAAGGGGCCTGTATAATGCAATCTTTAAATTATGTAGGAGAGAATTCAGCGTCCCTCAAGTTCTCACTTCTTAGGAGATTTTGTGAGAAAAAAGCAGACCGGCTAAACAAATTTCGCCACAATTCACAGTGAATGACCGATCTCATGAAATTTTGGCTGAAATTCTGAAATGCGTTTTCGACTAGGAAGGATTGCTTAGGCGCGGTTGCAACACTAATTATCTTGCAGCATAATCCTATAATATTTCAGATGAAGCAGGATATCTGCTTTTGAATAAACTTCTTTTCAACCTCCTGTACAAACCATACTCAGAATACAACGAATACTTAAGTAGCATGCATTTTTCTCATTAATTTTCCATGTTTTTGTAAATTCAAATATATTTTATAGAAACGAAAAATAAAAATATGCTTTTTTCAGTCGTTTGATAGAGAATCACGTCATTTTTATATTTTATGCCCGAAGAAGGAATACCATTAGTTTTTAAAAAGTTCATTAATTGCAGAATATTTTGAAGTTTTATCAGTCGTTTCATTAGCGCTTACTGATTTCAGTCTACAAGGTGCCTGCGCTCCGCTTAAAGAAACTCACATATTCTTCTATGCCCTTAGAATGATATCATATAGAGTCCATAAAATTGTGCGATGGATGCGGACTATGTAGTACATTTCATGATTAGCAGTGGTGAACGGACAGGCACGATGCTGTTTGAATGGACATTGCGCGGGCTTAAAAAATCTCATAATTAGAAACTTTCTGAAACCTAATTATACTCCTTCTTCGCGTACAAAATACAAAGATGACGTGATTCTTCATCAAAGACTAAAAGAAGGCATGCTTTTGTTTCTCGTTTCTATAAAATATATTTGAAATTGCGAGACCATCGAAAACCAATGGGAAAAGGCATGCTTCATAAGTAGTCATCTTTTGCCAAATACGCTTTCTGCAGTAGATTAAAAAGCAGTACATTCAAAAAGTTATATCCTGCCAAGTCCGAAATAATATAGGATTATGCTACAAGATAATCAGTATTGCAACCTCGCCTAAGTAATCCTTCCTGATCGAAAACGCATTTCAGAATTTCAGCCAGCGTTTCATGAGATCGGTCACTCACTGTACATTGAAGTTTTTTTAAAAGCCGATTTCATTTCGCCCTACGATTGTGAGTTTGATTATTATCCATCGTCAAAACACGCTTCGGAGAGAGAGGGCCACTGTTGAAAACGTGGAGGTCATTTTGGTGTCTGAGTTAGCTTTCAGATTTTCCAGGATGAAATTATTAAAAAGCTCACATAGACAAAACTGCCCATGAATGGTTCGGATTTGCATTTGGATATTTGAGAATCGAAAGAGGCACCAAAAAGGTGCTTCGGATGCTTCCAGTTTCGGACAGAATTGTCTGTTATCCACCTCTTAGAACAAACGCGCTGATATTCGACTTTATTTATAAGGTGAGCTTGAGCGGTCAGTTTGTCATGAAACTGTTCGTTTCCTGCAGCAATTCCGACTTCGATCTTTCGGATGTACGCAAAACTACTTACACCAATCTGTAATGACTGCACTTACCCAAATTTTCCATGCCAGTATCCTGCGATTATGGCCAGAATTCGTGGTTACTTGATTGTTATGTTGATGGCTGTAGCAACTCTTCTGTCCAGAGACTCATTTTTTCTGATTTATTCAATGAAACAAGGTCTGGCATGCTGAGGGGAGATCAATCGGCACACCCATTGATTCCTCATTCGCAAACCTGGCCTGCAGGTTAAGCCATTCGAATTTGGTGATGTTCTGCGGCAAATATTTGTTCAAAAGAAATCCGAAGTGTATTCGTTCTTCTTCCATTGTTGAGGTCGCTCTCCGGTAATAAAAACGAACCGATTGTTTGCTGCCGAAAATCGATGGCATTGTGATCATTGGCTATGGGATCACCATCAAGGAAATTGAAATACATTGGCACACAAAAGAAAATAAGAAAGCCTACCTTCCATAACAAATTTGGTAGAACTGCCTTCATTTGTTTTAAGTTCTTCTTTGCTGACCCACACGATGGCTTGAGAGGTAATTAGGAATTCGAACATTACAAATGTACATTATAAAAATCACTTATTTTAAATAGTTCTACTGCAATCTGCTTGAGATGTGATTAATTGTGACTCGAAATGACATTCTAGTGAATAAACGTACAGCTAACTCGGGCCGTAGAACAGGAAAATTAAATTGATTGCCAAATTCAGAAAAGTAGTTATCCATACCACAGCTCAAAGTGTCGCCTATTCGTGCGGCCAGTATCTCCTGTACAATAGGGACGATTGACGCAGTAAATGCTCATGGAGTTGGTTTGAGCTGACCACCTATCCTTACTTCCTCCCTGAATGCGTTGTGTTATCTGCATTCTCTTATTGACTGCCGCCAACTCTCTACCCTTTATATCAGACAGATGTATTTTACGTGGAGGCCGTCTACTTGGGAGAACTAAAGTTCATACGTGTTTGGCTGGAAGGGGAGCAGGGATTTGGATCCAGCTGGTGCCTCGATTGGATTCAGGTCATCGAGACAGCACCCACACTAGACAATCGTTCCAATCCGGTTGCGGCTCCGGTCTCAGAATTAATCCACTTTGCGTGTGATCGATGGCTAAACGTCGCCAAACAGGGTCACATGGCAGAGGTGGAACTATTTCCCATTCAGCTTTCCGAGGCCGAATTCACAATAGGGCAACCCGGGTTGTCTCCTTCAAATGCAGCCCAATTTGTAAGTCACGGTTTGGCCAGATCTCTTTGCTGGAGAATATAACAGAAAGTCTGAAGACAGAATCGAATTAACTATGGACTACTTGCATACTGAAGCTGTTGGTTCTGTTTGGAAAAACTTCTTTTCCTACTGCTCACCTTTTTGTAAGCGTCATCTTTTGACGTTCAATCTCTGGCAATCTGTCCGACATATGTAGAAAGGAGGAATAAGGTTTTACGACTAGGCGGTTATAAACTTCGGTAGGGGTCGGTTACACTGTCCTGGTCTGAAGTGTAAGCGCAATGTGGACATTGCAAGTAAAGTAAGCCAAAGGGGATGCCGAAATCGTTAGTGGGAAAGTAGCCAAAGGTAAAACAGAAAAGGGCAATCTGATGTTTCGGTTTGGAGGTAGAGTTAGTTATAGGGTCAGGGTTAGTTTCGGGCAGAGAATTGAGTTTAGGGTCAGGGCTTGTGTTAAGTTTAAGGGTTCCGGTTAGAGTTAGGGTTTGGATTGCGGTTCAGGTTTGCGTTTGTTGTTAAGGTTAGGTTAGGATTACGGTCAAAGTTAGGGTTAGATTATGGTCAAGCTTGGGGTTTGGGTTGCGGTGAAGGTTAGTGCTTGGGTTGGGATTAGGATTTGGGCCAAAGTTAAGGTTAGGATTGGGCATAGAACTAGGGTATGTGGTAGATTTCGGGTTAACTTTAGTGTTAAGTTTGGTGTAGCGTTAAGTATCTAATTACATAAAGGATTAGATTTAATTTTGAGGTTACGGTTAGGTTTACCGTTAGGTTTGGGGTATTGCTGTCTCGCATGTCCTGGCATCAAGGTCTTTTGCTGGAAATCTAGGCTTCCTTTAATCTCGCGGCAGATTTGCCATACATCAGGTTGCCTTTTCCGTTTCAGCCTCGATCATTTTGCCCACTAAGGACTTCAGAAAACCCCCTTGGCTTACTTTAGTATCAATGCCCACATTGCGCTTACACTTGGGACCAGGACAGCGCAATCGACCCTTAACAAAACTTCCATTAAAGTGAATTTATAGTGGAAGTCTAGTCCAGACACCCAATTTTTTGGATACTCAGCTAACCACACAGTCGCTTGTTGGAGAAATGCTGCGACCTCTGAGACTGTATCGTGTCATTGCTTATCGAGAGTACACATGGGGAAAGCAGACATACAATTTCGTCCTTTCCCACAGAGGGGCATTGAAGTGGCAGAATATCTGAGCGTTTTCATCTTTTACTAACCTTTTTGATTTCTCTTAAAATAGGTAGACTCGTGGACTTCATAGCTCCAATGCCGTTTTCCAACTTGTTTATACCAACAGCATATAATCGTATGGCAGTTACCAAAGTGACAATTATTCAAAAAACGAATTGGTCTGACTGGACTTCTACAGAATGCTGTAGAGTAGCTGAACACGTCCTATTTAGCAATAAGAAGCAACACGATCACCGAGTTTTACATAGTTAATTTATTCTTTTGCATGCCTGGCTGGCTGGCAAAGAGTCACCATTTTGTAATTGGTTAAAGGTAGCAGTTCTTACCCCACGGAGAGTGCCATGGTTTAAGAATTTAGGTAACCTATATGTTACCACGAAAGTGCTCAATTGCTTCCAAATCGGTCACTCATACGCCATGCGGACAGATAAAAAACTGTATTCGCCCGATGTAGGTTTTTTTATCACTGTATGCCCGTGTGTAGTGGAGTCTCAATTCTGTAAATCCAGCATGTACTAGGGTTGCTCCTCCCCCGCAGCAGCCACAGTGAGAATGAAAACTCACCCGTATCACAGGTGGTATTGCCCTTAAAGCCGAGAGGGAAAGGCGGAATAGGGTAACAGTAATGGTTGAAGTTAAAACACGGGAATAAATAACCCTCTGGAGGGTAGCACAAGACAACTTGTAGCTTGAGGCGCCCACGTTCCGGCGTTCTGCCGAGCAAAGTTACGGTGGTTACGCGCGAGTGCCAACTCAACAGTCTGAAAAATTTGCTTCATTGCCTTTCGATGACAGACGACGTGCGTAAGGTCGGTCAATCAGGACGAATGCTTACATGTTCAAATTCAAAGAATGTAGTTTTCCCACAAATAAATGAAAGAAATGTTAACTTGAAAGGCATTTAATTGCGAATTGTGCTGAATTTTCTAAAAAACTTTCCGAAGTAAGATTGGGCAGGTGTAAAAGAATGTAAAAACTGTTTTACTTATTTTACGCACTTTCAAATAATTGCTTGCGACTTCCGTTTTGCAGAATGTTGATTTATCGGAACTGTGGAAGCTTTGAATCCATTCATAAAGATGATCATATAACTCATTCGCGTGCGACGTGGTATACCCAAGAAATTCCATAATTGCCTTACATTTTTAAAAAATTATATTTTTCAAGTCTCTCACGAGTGCTGCGTTTCATAAGTTCACACGTGACGAGGGTTTTGCCTGTCCGTAAACCACCTGTTTAACCTATGGGGACGAGAAGTGCGTTAGGGAGGATGGTCATTTCTAACGCAATTTAATCGAACTTTGACTACGACAATTTTAATGAAAGCGACCGTCAATAAATACGTTATTTCGCGTTTTCCATATTACGGAACAAGTACCTGGACAAACGCATCTTTGCATTTTCCTTGTATATCCGTTTGCATGGGACCGTACTGTAGTGGAAAGCGATCCAGTGGAAGTTCCAGCCAGATGCCGAGATTGTCTTCTATTGTCACAACAGTGGCACAGCAATGCAAGCCGACAGCTTGGGCAATATCTCAGTGACCGAATCTGACAGTCGACCTCAAGATAGTTCCGATAAAGATACAACAAATGGTACGTTGTTTATCTGCAATTCCAAATTTTGAATAGCTTTTATTTCCCCTACCCTCCAACTTTGTTACAAGCGCTTTAAGTGCATTTCTAAGGTCTATTATTAAAAAGCCACTCAAAGGAATAAGATGTCCTCTAGGAATGTACCGTGATTCCAACAAACTGATGTCTAGAGGCAGAATGGTATTACCGACAAAGACAAGGGAGACTGGAATGGCCATTTCTGGCTTATTAGCCGTCGTCAGCCAGCCATACCCAAGCCCGAAGTGTGGAACACCCGAGCCTCGAACTCGCGATCTGTTGGTTTATAAGTCCACGCCTCTACCCACCGGGCCACGAGCCCGTTGCCCTGTCGGTTTTCGATCGGGAATATACACTGGTAAGGGGCGCTCACCTGATGTCTCTCTGTCAAAAACTGCATGAATCTGAAACATTAGTCAAGTATTTGAGTGCCCAGCTGAGATCTAGAAAGAGGCATTTAAAGTGGGTTTGCAGGCAGAGTGCCTATTGCAGCGAGCCATTTTCTATGGGAAAATCATAACCACTTAATCCGTGGTGAGGGAGGCCACAAGTCATCATAGAAGGCTGTTCTTCCAATTTTGCTCAACTACCAGGACAGATATTGTTATGTGCAAAGCGTGTACAAATTATTTTAAACAATAGCCGCGAACATTCGTTTGTAAAATGTTTTGTTGCCGTTCTCAAGTGTAATTTCGCTGAAGTGCAACATGCCTTCCTGAGGACATACCCAAATGTCACCTTTTTCAAGCATTGCTTAAGTGATGAAGCGCGACTTTTGCAGAAGTCCTGAACTTTAGCCAGTGTTTTTGACACGTTCACTCAGTTATTGTCACAATCTCCAAAAACGGGCCTTTTGTATTCATTCCATAGAGTTTTAAGTAACGTTATCAAAAAACTTCAAGATTCGTCGGCGCGTCTTTGCTCATTGTACTGTAAGTGGGCTAACGCATGAAATCTCAACAGAAATTCCGAAATGCGTTTCCGTCTCGAAGAGATTAATTATATAGGGTTGTAAAGCCAAACATCGTGCAGCATAATTTTGCGATAATTCAGTTACATCAGGATGCCGGTTTTCGAACAAACTTCTTTCCGACAGCATCCAAAAAGCAAACTGCGTAAAAATGACTAATTAAGCGGCATGCATTTTTTCATTGATTTTTGATGCCCTTAAAGATTCAATTATATTCCATGGAAAAAATGCATACGAATATCTATTCTTTTACTCATTCAGTAGGAAATTACATCTACTTTTAATATTATACTTTAAAGAAAGGTTGAATTCGGTTTCATAAAACTTTTCCGATCTCCAAATAATTTTGAACCCGACTTGCCATTACACTTGCCTTCAGAGTACCTAAATTACAAACTGCATAATTTTCACGTATAGAAAACCATACATTTCTCTCTCGCATTAAGAGGAAACCATATAGGGTTCATAAATTATGCAGTGGATTTGAGGCACATTATTAATTTTACAAGCCATATTGGGAAATGTAGAGACATGACGTTGGATGAAGGGCCATTTCACGGTATTAAAAAATCTCGCAATTAGAAACTTTTCTAAAACCGAATAATACCCTTCTTGCGAGGGCAAAATTGAAAGAAAACGTAAACTTTTACTGAATGACCAAAAATAATGAATATTTTATGCATGTTTTTCACGAAATATAATTGAATTTTTAAGGGTATCGAAAATCAACGACAAAGACGCGTGTTAATCAAGTAGTCATTCTTTACGGATATTGGATTTTAGATGCAGCCGGAGAGAAGCTTGTTCGAATGCCGGCGTCCTGGGATAACTGAATTATTTTAGAATTCATACTGACTCAACTGTGAAAAACTCGGCGCCTCGGTGGGATTCGAGCCCACGCAATAAGGGGAAGGCTTTAGTACAGCCAACGCTCTAACCACTTGAGCTACGAGGCCCCGTCGGGCGACGCGAGTTTAATTACATTTGAGTCAAGTTACCCGCCTAACCTTCTAGAATTATGCTGCACGATGAGTGTTTTTACAATCCTAATTAGATAATCTTTTCAGAACGAAACGCATTTCGGAATTTCTGTTGAGATTTCATGAGTCAGACCACTTACTGTTATGTTTCATGCTGTGAATCAGTATGACGTTGCAACTTGAATTTACTGCTGTGAAAGAAAACTTGTAGTGAAATTACGCGCCAGGCCTTCTGATCCTTAACGCATACTTGCCTACAGAATGTTTTAGAGAATAATTAAAAAAACGGTTCCGTCAAATGTCGATAGTCTAGTTTAAACGGAGTTCTAAAAGGAAACGCCTTGGTTCCCTTAGACGCATACTACTTAGGTTATGTGTGCATGTGACCCTAATTGGTGGGATATCGCAACTGGACATCAGCTGTTGCAAGTAAACACGAAGGAGGTTTTAGTGATCAGTTTTATAGCGGTCCTAAGCGTTTTCCCTGACTGTAATTTGTTACGTTCAGCCCTAACACACAGGTATAAGCCTTACATGCGCGGAGAAAATATGCGTGAACTAGTGATACCTAATGAACAGAAGTCAACTGTTCGTTAGTCTCTTTGTTTCACCCGGTGTGTTGTGATGGGGTCCAGGTCGTTTTTGTTAAACGCAGACGGGCTTTTTCAGCTCATTCAGCTACATGCGTCCGACTCCTGCATCAGATGACTGATCGGCTCGGACAATAGACTGCTGCCTATGAGAGGGAAGAGAGTGAGTGATATCGACTCTTGAAACTGTGTTTCCAAGGCACTCGGTGCATATTCGTCAGTATAAACAATCTGACGCGCTCGAATCTATCGTGGCGTGCTAATAACAACCGTGTACAAGGCTGCAAACTGACGGGATTAGAAGGTCCTTTCAGGAAAGTGAATAAGACCGCAATGGTCTTTTCCTAATAAGTCCTCTATAACACTCCTACTCAGTTGAGAGACGAACCGCTCCCTCTGTTGCTCGCGCGTAAATCTGGCCCATCGCAGGCGAACCAGGTATGCAGGGCACGCGTAAACGGACTGTTTAGCTCTACCAGTCACTGCTACCTGTTCCGCCTGCGGTCTTCTTGACACCGGGTTCGGGCGAGCTAGTGAAGTTAGAGTACGGTTGATACATACTCTTACCATAAACTAACCCACGAGCTAGTCGCTGCCCCTGCGCCCACCCTCCAATCGCTGGACGTCGCCATTAACGATGGTTGACCTGCCATCCACGGTCTTTAAAATGTCCATAATTATAATACTTCTTAATACCAAATAATATTCAGATTGGCTAGGTTGACAGCTCCGGGTTGATGAATTGAAGAAGATGGGCTCGCCGGAACAGGTTTATTTAGATGCTGATGTTTCAAAAAGCTTGGTCTACTCTCCATTGTCAAATCGTAAAACGCATTTAATCGATCAGAAATTTCAAGTGACATGCTGTGTTGGTCAACTTAAGGCTGGTCGACTTTTCTTTCCTCTCGCTGCCTCGACCTCTCGGGAGATTGCTAACGGGCGTTTTGGCTGCGTGCTTTGTGAGTCACCACTCCGTCGGGAGGAGCTGATTGAACCTTTGTTGGGAGGTCGGTCGGGCGGTTCTTGTTCTTCCTCACCGACTAACCTCGCCGTCGGGCTATCTCCGCACGGCCTTCATAAGTCCGGTGTGGTTGTTTTCGCAATTAAAAATCTAAGATTATCAAGAACTGAGTTAAGGCATATTGGTGTTCTAAAGGCAAAGAATCAGGTTTTGCGATGATATACAGTAGATGTGCTAACTCATGAAATGTCAACCAAAATTTCGAAATGCGTTCTCGTTTTGAAAAGATAAATTAAGTAGTGTGGTAAAAATTATCACGATGCAGCATAAATCTATAATGATCCAGTTACCGTGGGGCGTCGGCTTTCGAAAAAACTTATTTTCGGCTGCATGCAAGATCTATACTCTGCAAAAAATGACTACTTAAGTAGCATGCAATTTTCTCATTGATTTTCGATGCCCTTGAAAATTCAATTATATTTCATGGAAAACATGCATAGAAATATTCATTCTTTTATTTATTCGGTAGAAAATCACGTCTTCTTCCAATTTCATGCTCAAAAGAAGAGTATAATTCGGTTTTTGCAAAGTTTCTAACTGTGAGATTTTTTAATACCCTTAAATGGCCGTTTATGAAACGTCATGTATCTGCATTTACGAATGTGGCTTATAAAGTTAACAATATTGCTCAAATCCACTGCTTAATTTTATGAACCTCATATGGTTTCCTCTTAACACCGTAGAGGAATGCATGGTTTTCCGTACACGGAAAGATACAGCTTGTAGTTTCGAAAGCTTGAATGCAAGTGTGACAGCAGGTCGGGTTCAAAATTATTCGGGAATAAGAAAAGTTTTTCAGACCAAATTTTACACTTCTTTTGAATAAGAAATTGGAAGAAGACGTGATTTTCTACCGAATAAGTAAAATAATAAATATTTTTATGCATTTTTTCCATGAAATATAATTGAATTTTCAAGGGCATCGAAAATCAATGAGAAAAATGCATACTACTTAAGTAGTCATTTTTCGCAGAGTATAGATGTTGCATGCAGCCGAAAATAAGTTCTTTCGAAAGCCGACACTCTGCGGTAACTGGATCATTATAGATGTATGCTGCATCATGATTAGTTTTACAACACTACTTAATTTATCTTTTCGAAACGAGAACGCATTTCGAAATTTTGGTTGACATTTCATGAGTTAGCACTCGTGCGCTCTTGATTGCATTTAGGTCCGGAAAATGCACTGGCCCATGTTGACGTCTTAAATACAAAAAACTGGCGGTTAGTAATACCGAGCTCATGCACCGTATCAAAATGGGTTCCCACTCTGCGGAGAAAGAACACGTTAATGATAACAATCGTAGCGAAACCTTTAGCTTCAAAGAGACCCTGGAATTTCGTTCAGAAGTTTCAAAATCGACAGCCAATTACAGCGCGCTCTGGAACCCATACAACCGAAATTGTTGGAAACACACGCAAATGACATTGAGATGTCGTGCCTTATTAATGGAGAACAAAATTTTACTGGAATCCCCTTAACTAGCATTTCGAATTCCAAAAGACTGTTGCAAGAATTACAATTAAATGGTTGTATTATTTTCAGCTAAATTCCGATGTATAGACGAATTCAATCACACTTTATAGAAAATATTAAACTACACTTTTCATAGACATTTTGCAGGAAATTTCGTCCAAAGCTTGTTTGCCACGATAACAGATATTTTTGAAACAATCACGTGACCATTCGCGGGTTAAAAAGGCGGTTAAGGTTATGCAGCTTTTCCTCAGAGGTGACGCCTGACTTTTAGTTAAAAAAACTGTGAGAGCAATTAAATCCGGAGGTTGTATCTCAAAATGTTCAGAACATTTTAAAATAAAGTAATCCATCGTTCAAGGCCAAAATTTGGAGGATATACCGCTTTCTATAGAACTAGTCCAAAAATAAGTTTAACATTCACATTTATCAACACTTTGTGAAGCCTGCACACACAAGTTAAGGGTATTTTTAGGGTCAAGTTGATATTGACAACTGAAAAGTTACTTATTTAAAGGACAGTTTACTACTCCATGGAAAATGACCTCATTTGTGTCCCCTGACTAGCTTTTTTGGAAATTCCACGATCAATACTTTTTATTTAGTATTGTACCAAAAATAGCTTATCGGTGGTTTACGAGTCTGAGTGCATACGTTTGGACTACCAAGCAAAATATGCGTCACTTGACGCCAGGGGATGAGTCTCCGTATAAGGCATATGTGTTTCCAGCTGTCAAAGAAGTCTTTAGCACAAACGACTTGAGAGTTGCCTTACCTGATAAAATATTTTACACGGTTTCCATCTGACCCGTCTAAAGTCATGAACTGGAGTTGTGGGTACCTCGTCCTTCAGGACAGCGTCTCTCGTAGGAGTGGCTGGAGCTCGGGAACTGGCTTTTAGATTGCCTTATTTGGAATACACGAATTCAAGAGAAAACCTGATTTGAACATGGACAATGATGACTGTTTCTCAGATATTAATGTAATTATATAGCGCGACTAGAGATGGGCCGAAAAATGACAAAGACACATAACACGTGACTTCATGGAGCCTTCTGTGTAGTCTGGTCAGTCGTAATGTGGCAAAGTTTATCGGGAATGACGAAGTTGACAACAATCAATCTAAACAAATCAGCACAGGACCATTGCATTGCTCTACTGTCCGCATACAAATGTCCAAGTAGATATTTCAGTGTTTTCTTAATGACCGATAATCATTACCCCCTAACATACCACCCTAATTTGTTCGTATTTCATTCTTAGTTACTACTCATTTATTGATTATTAATTCAGATCCCTTGGCATCGTAGTCTAGTACTAGTTTAATGAGAACTCATCAAAAGCGTTCGTATGTCTGCAGTCTGCCTCATGAATTCGAAAAAGGGAATTTTAGCAGTTAGAGAATTTGCGTGAGTAGAACATAATAAAGATCATATTGAGTTTTCATTTTGGCAAGCTCTTGCGCACGTAAGGAACGTATCGAAAGCTGTCAGTGTCCTTGTCCCTCCACTTGGAGTTCGGGCAGCACAGAGGCCGGAAGCAACCATCAGGTGCCACGTCATGAGGCTGAAAGGCCCCTTCGCTACAACAGAAAACGTCTGGAGTCGTTTACCGGATCTGGCGTTACTATTCACTTAATGATTGTTGGTCCAGATCCAACCGCATTGTAGTCTTGTACTAGCTTGATGAGAAATCATCAAAAGCCTTCGTATGTCCGCAGTCTGCATCACGAATTCGCAGAGGGAAATTTTAATAGTTAGAGGATTTACAAGACTGCAATCTAATCAAGATCATATCGAATTTTTATTATACCGTTTCTTCACTGTCTGCAAAAAATAAAACGATAAAAAGCCTTCATTTTGTTGTACGCCACTTTTCTAACATTTTGCTGATTAAGAAAGACCAAAAACTGCATAAGAACTTCGCCATACATGATACATTTATAGGACATTGCATTGTAATAACGGATCGTGTATTAAGTTGAGAAGTATTTGATCTGTTTGTTCCCTTAATTTAAACATTAATTTAGCCTTCTGCAGACTCCTATGGTGCGCAAAACTCTGTCTCAGTCTTTCAAAGTATTTCAGTTTTGATGGCAGTTAATTCGAAAGTTCGTAAAAATATCTGACGTGCTTTGGAAGGATAAAAAGAAGCTCCCTAAATCAAAGTCCACTAATCTTATAATCTAGAACCTAATTGCACGAAGTCTTCATTTATAAGGCTTAAGTACTGCACACTTCTCTACTAAATGTCAAAGATCTTTGTCGACCTTCTATAAGACACACCAGTTGAATGTCAGAAATAAATATGTAACATGGAAAAACGACCCATGCACGAAAGCGTTCCCCAGAGCCGACCGTATTAATCTTGAGAGTGTTCACTGTGAGGCGCATTGCCGTTATTCTGAATACTAGGTTTTTGGCATTTAAAAACCAACAGTTTGCTCTGTACACTGAAGGTGTATCAGCATTTTAATCATCAAGTACTCATTTAAAAAGAAAATGAAATGCATCTCCCTCAATAACAGTTTGTATGTCTTTGCAAAACCTTCATATGGATGATCATTTCTGCCTGACACGTACATCTAGCATACACGGTCAGGATAGATTGTTGCGATTTGTAAGATTAGGTATGATTATAAGGAGCACTTAACGTGTCGAATGCCGGGTTTTTAATCATCATAATAAAACTCGATCTCCCCGAGCACGTGTGTCACTTTATATCGGACACATCTAATTAGGCAAAAACAACTCAAACTAAAGGAAGTCGACGATAACTGCTAAAAATAAGAGCTAAGATGGAGGAACATGCATCGTACTATCCCCCAGGCTATTTCTATTGCCATTTGCCGAAAAGCGGTCCTCTGGAACAGTTGTCTTTATTGTTGTCGTAAGGATTTGTATTTAAAAACTTAGATATACTGTGATGCAGAGGACTTCTTGAGGATTGTTTTTGGAACTTAAAAATTATCGTCATTTGCACGCAATAAAAACGACTTATATTTCTAAAAAACATAATTCTACAAAAAAATTTCTTAAATCCGAGACTTCAACCTCCCCCCTCCGCCTTTGTCACTTATGAGGAGAAACACGCTCTAAGAGTTTTGTTTGCGTTTCTCGGCCACAACGATTGGCTTCAGTCCACTTCGTAGGGCACAAATCATTGGCAAAACATGTCACACGTCTGACAATCAACCTTGAACTTGCCAGTCAGGATGGCAACTAAAATCGGAGCTTTACACAGAATGACACTGTTCCTTTGGAGGCTTCGTCCCAAAGCAAGGCCGGCTAGTAAAGAGGGTAAAAATCCATTAAGTGCGTAATAAATAGGCCGTCCGTGAATACAGAAAACGGGTAATTTAATGCACTTTTGACGATAAAGTCTCGAGAAGGTGTAAACTATTTCTGAGTTAATTTCCCTCAAAGCAGTGAAAAGCGCCGAAAATCCAGGTCTCGCGAAAGTAAAGTTTAACACTACAGGATGCCGTCATGATTTATTAATTTACGTTTTTTGGATGTTTGTCAACTCCAGATTTAATCAACGTAGCCAATTACTGACTGACAGGGAGGCGCCAAGCTAATATTTAACTGACGTTGCCGCTGCCTACGAATGTGTGTCTATCGTCGTACTTCAGTCAGCGTATGCATGGTTGAGAAAGACATAAAATATATACTTCCTCGCAGTCCCCCCTTTGTTTCTCGATTGTCCGAACTCATAGAAGGACAAAATGTAGGTGGACAACATGCTAGACAAGTCAACCTCTACCTTACTGGATATGATATTGCGGGAATTCGATCGGGAGAAAGTAAAGAAAGAAGGATAGTTTAACGCCTGACCAGAGTATTCTTGACTTACAGAGCATCGTAACCGCGATTCGACAGAAAGACTCGCAAACTGTTGGCATAACACAGGCACAGATACGCAGACAAATCATTGATCGAATGCGCTGGGATATCAGCGCACAAGTAGATGTGCTTCATTTTTGCCGACGGGTTTTGTCTTCCATATAAGTTTCATTTCCGTTTCAGGCATCATATTCCTTGTAAAACCGACGGATTTCGTCCTTACCGGGAGGGAGGCCTATGCGAAGACAGGGGAGTCCCCTAATTTCGTGGGAAGAAAAGGGCGACAGCCTTGTTCCTTGCCGGTCTTTCAGTTTGTCTGTTCATCACAACCCTCACTAATGATGTGCATCAACCCAAAAGGGAGACTAGTTCTTACCGGTTAGTATTTTGTCATACGCATGTATTCACTGCAAATAAATTATAAGTTCTGTTGTTGACAGATCAGTTACGATGCCTTAATTTTAACTGCTTTTTGGCGACATTTAGAGTACAAGGACGGTGATCCGGATCTTACGAATGGCTCCGGATTTGTCATTCGACCACAACTCCGTTCTTGGGTCATACTAGAGCTTGTCAACAGTGCCAACTTTGAGGATCGTCCGAAGCTTACTTTTGATTCGCACGGCCGACTAGGAATCCGCCCTACTCGTCCCAATGGTGCCCAAGAACACCTTTGGATGCCTTACGTGAAGGTAGATACGTTTGCGCGTTGCATTGTCAATCATTATGTAATTACGCTTACGTGCATATGCCTCGAAACCTAGCAGATAAGGGAGGCCTAGGTGCATGCATGATGAATGCGGAGAAAAAATTTTCTGGGTCCAGTTCTGTATGCGTCCAACGCGTCTAAACATCATTCTGACCCATTGTCAAAGATAAGCAAAAATGCCCGACTCAGGTAAAAGTCCAACTCTTTTCTACAAGACTGCCCCTCATTGCGCTGTTGGTTTATTTTGACAGTCCCTGACAAGCTAGTAACAGATTCAGATGTCGATTAGAATGCCGCAGTGCTCGCATTCGACTTGAAATCCTGTCCTGGACCAGGATAGCCACGTGGTCGACAGTGAAATCATTACCTGACGTCCTACATAGAAAGTTGATATTTTCGCCTAAAATGTGGTTAGTGTCCATGCGTGTCGTTAAAAAAACCCAGAAATAACTATCTTAATCTGGGCTTTTTACGTGCGCCTATGCTGTCAGTATGGTAAACGTTTTAATATTTTTACAGTCGGTGACTGGTCTTATGAGTTGTTAACCAAACTTCTGCAATGCGTTTTCGGTAAGGAAGGATTACTTAAGTAGAACTCTACTATTGACTATCTTGCGACGTAGTTCTGTGATAATTCAGACACGTCAGGTCGTTGTCTTTTGAATGCATTTCTATTCGTTGGCCTGTGAGGAAAGAACTCGGTAGAAAATGACTACTTACTTGGTGGCATTCACCTCATCGGTTTTCAATGCCCTTTTGTATTCAAATATATTTTATAGAAAACTTCCACAAGAATACTATTTCTTATACTCAGTTGGTGGCAAATTGTGTCTTTTTCAAATTTTTTACTCGAAGAAATGGTAGCTTTTGGTATTAAAAGCCCTTCTATTCCCGGGTTGTCTGGAACTTGACCTGCTGCTCCTTTTTTGTTTAGATTTTCGAGTCTGAAATCTGCATACTTTTCTTGTAAAGAAAAGCATGCGTGCCTTTATACCTTAATATTATATAGGGTCCGTGAACTGTCATAGTCTGTGAAATATGTCGTACACCTAACGGTGAGTATTGTAGAACAGACAGATACGATATTGTTTGAGTGGACTCTGTTCAGTTCTAACAAATCGCATGGAGAAGTTTGGTTCTGCGGCCCCACTTGATTGATACCATATGTTTAGCTTTTTAAAACATTTTGTTATATACGAATTCCTCGGCTTCACAATATCATGCATTTGCATCTTTCTTGCCATTTCGATTCAGCGAGTGACTGTGCACGGGGTGAGGAGTGCTTATACGCCATCCCCAGTTACTTCAGATATCAGTCCACACGCACTTCCATGCGCGTGCTTCGATCTCTGCTTGCGATCCTAAGTTAGATATGTTATCAAATATTGCTTTAGTAAGCTAACCATACGGTATCAATGAGGTGGGGTTGCAGAACTAAACCTCGTCGATCTCATGCTTAGAAAAATTTTAAACCGACAGATACTTTTCCTTCGAATATTGAGTTTAGGGATGTGAGTTGTTATCAGGTAAATGCAAAGAAAAATATTCTTATACATGTTTTCTGCAAAATATTTTCGGACATCGAAAATCGGCAGAGAAAATGCACGCAAATAAAGTAGTAATTTTCTACCAAGTTCTGTTTGCGCATACAAACGAAAAGAAATGCATTCAAAAGCCAGCGGCCTTGCGTGTCTGAAGTATTACGGGATGACGTCGCGAGATAGTCAATATTACAATCCCACTTAAGCGACCCTTCCTAACCGAAAACATATATCCGAATTCTGGTTAGCATTTCTTGAGATCAGTGACCGATTGACTGTGGGCATCTTGCAAATATTTCACGGTAATTCGGTAGAAGCCGATGGACCGAGACTGAAAAGCTTCGTTTCAAATAAGTGTCCTCAAGTTCAGGCGTTAACTCCGAAGGAAACTTAGTAGGGACAGTCTCCTATATCTTTGTCGGTATTCCCTTTACATAACTGCTCAAGATTGTGCAAGGGCAGGTGAAGCTGGCGATTGCTGTCCATGGCGCAACGTGACAAGAATGCTCACTAGCCTGGTCAGTAAGTGACTCTCCCACTTCAGCGTACATATATACATATATGCAGCTAAGCGACTCCAAAACGCACATCCCCAGCATAAATGGGTCTGAGAGGTGATCATTGAGTTCACCAGCAAATAAGCTCACACCAGCGGAGGCAAGTTTCATAATGCTTCTCACAGTGTTTAGTGAGTGATGGTGTTGCCGATTTCACCAGTAATCTAAAGCTGCTGTAGGGGTTGCAACGCGAGTATGCGTCTGTTTGCGCGACGCAAAGTATTTCTTCTCCTCGCTCTGTTGGGGGGCAGAATCTGTATGTCAACAACTATTCCTATCGTCTGCATCATCCGTACTTTCTGCCTCAGTCTCACGCATCTCGTCCATGCCGCTCATTTGCACCCGTCCGTACTTATGTGTGGTCAGCAATTGCTATACTACCGTCGGCATCTCCATTTCTATCTGGCCGGCCATCCCTCATATCGGCTTTCACGCCTGCCTACATTTAAGCGCACTGGGAGGTCTGGCCGTTCGCAGTGGACAGTCGACACGGTGCAAAGGCATCTTCCTTTGTTGGTAACAATCGGGAGATGGCACCCAAAAAAATCCGTTACCTATAAATAATACCTTTAACAGTGCACTCAAAGGCCTTCAGGCTATATCAGCGGTTGCAGACCTACTTTCACGCACTACTTGGACTTTCCCCGACGGCCTAACACGTGCTGGCCGAACGAACATCGCAGGAGGTTACATGGACGATGGTCGCTGTTACCCAATCTTCGCCATCGTTACACACGTACACCAGAATATACGGCATACATTAGCATTATGGCAGTTTATTACAAAACAAAATCACTTTTAAATAGGATAAGTCTGCACAACATGGGACAGGAACAGTTCCCAGGCATCTGTCAAACCATGGCATTGAGGCCAAACCAAAGACGATACTGTGCTTCGTCTATGTGAGCCCACACAGCTCAACCACATACTGGGCCTCCCTCGTAGAGTTTCCTTTTCAGTCTGCTCCAATATGCCTCAATGGCATTGGTGTGCCGTCCGGTGGTAGGGTCCTTGAAGTTGTTTGAGTGGTTAACAGAGAAATGTAGATGACCTTCTGAGGAAAGAGGATTATACGCCTTCCACTCGTCCGTTACCACTATACTGCCTTTGGCGACCCATTTTGTAATAACGGAGCGGAGAGCGAGCCAACTTCAATCATTCACCTGTTCAAATAAGGCTTTCCGTCGGCTAGTATCGTACATCCCGACCAGCCACCACCCATAAGACCCCTATTACCACCTGTCCCGTAAGACAGGCTGCTTTGGTTAGGCGGATTTTTTTGGGTGCCATCTCCCGACTGTTACCCCTTTGTTGCCTGTCCAACTGATACAAGGTCACCTGCCGTCACTGCGAACTCATCCAGGGCCATACGACCGGCAGCTTGTCTCTGCTGACCACAATGAGTATTTAGCCGGCAGCAGGAAAGGGGGCATCCATGTAGTGAACCCAGTAGTCACTTGCACGTAATTTTTTGATGGTGGAACTGACTTGCGCCACATCTACATCAATCACTCTGTCTCTTGTCACATCATCGGCCGTATTCAAATGGCAAGGCAGAGTCAAGACTACAGCGGATGAGCGCAGTCGCAGTATCCGACAAAGTTAAATAGTCTGTTTACGCGTGACAATAAAACCTCACCCACATGCACTATGCAGAATTTAGAGGGCTTCTGAACTCGTATCTTCTTAGCGTTATAAATGCGACATTAAGAGGGAGTCATTGGGACCTATGCCTCAGTCGCGAGTAACATATAGTTTTCTCCCCACGACGGATAGGGCATCACAATCGACTGAGAAGCATCAGAGTTAGTAGTATGGGAAATTTGCTGATTTGGCATGAGAAGGTATTACTTTCCAGCACCGATTTCACTCCCTCAGACACAAGTCGACCGTCCAAACCTGTCAACTAACTGATGATGAGATTGGACGCGAAGACCGGCATGGCTCGGAGTGTCGCACATGTGCCGGTTGTCTACTTTATAGGAGCAACCTTCATCAATTTACGTACCTCTCTGGAAATTTTCTCGCATGCCGCGTTTTGTCCATCGTAACGACTCTGGCAAACTGCAACGCGTGACAGTTATACGTGTCCTGTATTATATTGTGCCGACTGGTAATAATATGCACATATACCTGGTGTATCCGGGTACATGAAGTGGTGACCGGGTCGTGGGTGATACACGTACACTGGCCGTTTAGTTTTGTCCGCCACTGCTCCCAACTCCATCACCAGCTAATTGAGACGATCGGCGAATCGAGTGATGCATGGGAGAGGTGACAAAGATGGGGGCTGATACTGCGGAATTCATCCCATGATTATATTCACGAATTGCTTACAAATAATAAATGTAACATACTCGGGCCTATCACAATGAGCTAAAAGTCATGGCTTTGTGGGATGTCAGCTGGCGAGTAGATCCGTTTTCGCAGAACTCAGAGTCGGACTGTAATTTTACATTTTCAATGAAGCGTTTATGGTACTCCCGCTAAGTTGGGATGCGAATCGTACCCGTATAAGTTCGGTGCACGTAGTGAGGACCAGGTTGTGTGAGGTGCCCGTAAATGGGCTGTTTAACTTTGGCAATCACTGCGTCCGTGTCCGCCTTCCTTCGTTTTGACATTTTCTTGCCTCCAAACCAGGGTGGTGGGGGAGGGGATAGTGAGTTGGTGCTGTGTAAGTCTGCTTCAGTAATTCACGTCCAAGTCATGGGCATTGCGTCTGGGACACGCGGTGGATGTGGACGTTTGCAACGGTCGAACTGTCGTACACGGATGACCCAATAGACCCATATGTAGCCGTAGCCTGCGCGCGGGTTGAGAGAGTTTTCGCAAGAAGACCTGGGCTGCGTCGCTTTGCGTTGGCTCCCTGCGAATGCACAAGTGACCACATAGGCCCATGCAGTGGGTAAATGCCTCTAGACAGTCTGAGCAAGTAGGGCGCACGGTTCGGGCTTCCACTGGCCCTTTTAGTAAAGCACATGAAGGCTGGTCGATTCTTTCTTTCTATTTCTCTTGTGAAGTGAAGTCCAAGGAAAATGAACTTCTGGGAATCGTCGAATCATGACTTCCGCTGTCGTTCGACGATGACGAAGTCATCGCCCATATAACGTGCCCAAAATGGCGGTACGTATGTTGCGAACAGTACTTGCCCTAGATTTTTGTCCTCATTGAAGAGACTAGACAGTGAAGTCCCAACCGGGATTCCTTCATTTCCCCCATGTCCTGTCCGTTTAGGCGTGAAGTATCATTTGAGGTAGACTCTGCGCGACTGGATGGAGCATCTTCACTTAGACCTTGCTCATCGCGTTATATTGGCTGTCAAGTAGGTCGGTGACATTTGTAATAGCTAAGCTCTGTGCAGTCGAGGTGAGGAACGAGGTTTTGTAAAATGGTACCATCCACCTGTCTGTGTTCATTTGTAACCCCTGAGTCTGAGAAAGCCGCCGTATCGCAGCCTGCCGTGGAGATATTTGAGTGTCGAGGAAGACATTTAGCCATTTTGAACGTGATTGTTCCGCACAAATTTGCGATGAGTTAAAGGGGAGTAGCAACCTTGCGTATGTTGGGCGGTCCATAGAATCTCGCTTTTGCTGTGTCCGTTATTCTGACGATCGATCATCCTATCCTTGTCATCACATCGTTCTTTCGTTACCCGGTAAGTGTTTTGTTGACTTGCACTTCCATCTCCCCTATCGGGTTTTCGTTGCACCTGAGTTACGTACGCATGGTGGTCCTCGGGTGGGATGTTGGTTTTCTGGTGGTAGCCAATCTTTTCATGCACAGCCGTGAAGCACTCTTTGTCTATTGACAGTTCTGCAATGCGCCTTCTAGGTTTCAGTGTCAGGAAAGAATCCTGCTCTGCTCTCGAAATGACGACGCACAGTTTGCGCGTCATCACCAATAACGTGATCTGTTGTCGGCAGTCGCCTGGGTGTGTGTAAGAACCGAATCAGTGGTGGCCACAGGCCAATCTCATCGCATCCGAGACAGCAAAACAGGGTACATGCATCAACAGCTGAAGTCATCCCACCGTAGCTTTTTAGACAAAAGATAGTAAGGGCTACCTCTTTATCGCTCAGTGCAATAGCACTTGCTCTTCGGAATTTATCCGTCAGTTCCACTTCTCGTCTAGGCGCTACCTCTCTGACTCATTTTTTGAGTTCTTAGTGTGGCAGCGCTATGTCGTTTTCATCAATGAGCCCTGAAAACTGCGAATCTACCTAGCTCAGGACATTATGGTATTTGCGCAGACGAAAACGACAATCCTCTAGGAGCACACTGATCATCCACCTGCCTCGTTTTGGCCGGAGTCGAGTATTGGTATTAGAAGAACATCTTAACGATGCTTTCCCGAACATATGCTCTAAGATTAAGGTGGAGTAAATCGGCCAGCTGGACTCCGGAATGCCCTTGTCAGTCGCAAAGGTTGTAGGGGTCCGAAAACCACAGTTTTAAAAAAGCATCAAACAGGACGCAGGTGCTGGACTTCTACAGAAACCGTCAAATCAGCCACAAACGAAGCTGCGAAAGGGTACTTTGCTGTCCTGTGGAGACGCGCTGCAATGAATTGGAGGACAAGGCTGCTGGACCACAATAACTCCGGCGGGTACTCGGGGCGGAATGGCTATCCGCGCACCTTCCCCAGCCGGCGCATATGTAAGCGAAGCGTAGAATATGCACCGCACAATCATCAAAATTTAGCGAGCTATCTCACAAGTCAGGGACATATCGGAAGCCGCCTAACCGCCCTCTCGCATCATCTGGAATCGGAGATGCATACAGGCCGGAGGCGATCGGTAAACGGCAAATTTTGAGACTGAAGTAACCCCTGTCCAGGTGAGTTACTTCCGGAGATGTTTACTAATGCTGACGCATTTGCGGGTAAGACAACTTCTAGAGAGAAACAGGATTATGCCGAATGCGAATGACTGAACATGTTCCCCAATTCGCGGCTCATTCGACGGGACACAACCGCAAATTCAAGTTAGACAACGTCGAAATTCCCTAGACAGACGACAACCGCATGACCTGCAAACTGTTTGCGTGGTGCTCCGTCGGCCTTCAGTTCGTCGACAATCTCAGTAGTCTTCCCGTCCCTATTCCGGGTTGAGAACGTGCTGCAACAATTACATAATTCTGCGGCCAGTGCGCTGGTGAACACTGCTTCCGATTATAGTATCGGCAGTCCGACTGCCTGAGTAATGGTCGGATTCATCACCGGCATTGCTAATGTAGTCACAACCATAAAATATCTGAATGTGAGCGACGAAGCGATCGTCGCAGGAGGCGTGAACCTCTGTCACAAGACTGCGGGATGTTGACTTCAGTAAATGTGTCCAGATGGCAGCTGCTTTCTGCAGTTCTCGCAAACTCCGTACATTCGACACATTTCTCGGTTGCTGTTTCTTGTAATGAAGTTTAAGATTGCAAATGAAACATCAGACATTATTCGGCTTCCGAAGCTTTTTACTGTCAACTATTTTCTGCAACTAGTTATCTCATCTTTTACATCCACGCCGTCGACCGCAGAATGACCCTCTGAGCACTCAAGACTAACAAGTACTCATGAACGCTCGTGCCAGCAAACTTTTTGTCGCCATCCAGTTGTCGCATGACTAGTTAAAATCCCGTTGACGCTACACTTCTAAGAACAAGGCCGTAAGTAGTATAAGGTGGGGCATTATATATTAAGTCTGGACACGATCACATGGCATTTCAAGTCGCCGTCGTGGAAAAGACCAGCACAGATGAACCACTAGAAGAAAAACAGAAACCCTCATTCTTCATGTGCAGATATCACGGCACCAACCGCTGTTCAATCTCCAATGGTCAGCTTATCGGTCGTCTTTGTTTGCAACTTCATGTTGCTGAGCAAGATGTACGCAGGCGTGAGGCCCGTTATCTTCCCGAACAAATTATGCAGAATGGCTATTTGAAGGCATTTATAAGTTGTCGCTACGCGGTCGCCCCCAGAGGCCCTAAACAACGCCACCAAGGATATGACATTTTCTGTCATATATTAAGGACGTTTCAAAAGCAACGAAGCGCATTACTGCGGAGCTAGGTGCTGGAATTTCATACCGGTCCAAAGCCATTATGCACAGCAAGGTCATGAAAATTAAGGACCGATGAAGTCCTGAAGGGCCATATTGGGTAGTGTAACGCATCTCGTGCCAACACTGTCCTTGTAACTACATAGGTCAAACTGGATGCATGCTCGGACCACGCATACAGGAACATAAACTGGTTGTACGACGAGCGAAGAATTATCACTGGTGGCTGCCCACTTCTACAAAGTGGGTTTGGGTTCAACCTCGCAGCCACTAAGTTATTCGCCCAAGCTGGAAACAAAACAGACCGAGGACGGATTGAAGCCTGGACCTCAGATAGGAACTCATTCAACCGATTTATCGATCTGGCGCCGGCATACAGAGCCCTGCGCAGTCACCCTCAATCCTGCGCAATCGATCGATAATTGGTTAACAAGCCCTACAACTGTCGCTTATTCTGTTGCTGTTACCATCTCTGACGATGGACCCCTGTGCGAGTTCGAGAGCTCAGAACAATAAACAGAATTTTCTGGTGCCTGACCAGTTTTATTATTGCTTTCCCTCTCTAAAACAAGGGTTGCATTGTTAGCTCCCGCCTAATACGACCTCATTTTTCCCGTTATCTATACTTCGCAACGATTCTGCCTCCGTCAGGTGACTGAGCACAGGTCGGATGGCATGTCTGCCTACATTCCTAACCCATACTCCACCTATTTGATAGGCCAAGTTTATTTGCAACCTGCCCTACACGTTCAAATTCGTGCTCCCGTAGTTCGATCTCGTTGGCCGTACAGAACGGCAAAACTCAAATAATGAATTTTCTTATAATTAAAGTGTTATAATCCATGCTATACCTTTAACAATCTATTAGCACGAGTGGGTGTATGTTTTGACCAAAAGTTCAGTTGACTGCTATTCTGTAAGTCGTCAAAGCGCCAAATGTTCTAAACGACCTTTCGCAATCGTAGCTTAGCAACCAGACGTAAACCGCGCCTCTTAGTTCTGAAGAGGAGTAAAGACAGCTTGATTAATGTTAGCCCCTCCAGGCCTCACATGTTACTGCCCCGTCCTAACCGCCAGAAAAGTGAGGTTGACTTAGATTGTACGGCGGTGCATGCAGTGAAATCTGAAATGGGGGTGAATATTCTAGGCGAGTCCGGCAACTTTATAATTTTTTGAGCGTGAGGACAGGTTGTTTGCGAGGATGGTCACCGGTCGAAGAGACATTAGGAAGGTCATTTAGCAATTCAAGGTGACGGTAGCTCAGTCTACGCCAGAGAGGAAATATGGACCAATGAAGAAGGCGGTCTGTATATTTTTAACGCGTTTTCACCTGGCAGTATCTGCGGACAGCGGAAGGAAGAGGACTCTTCCCGACTACAGATGCGCTGAGATGAAAATGCCCCGCCACATCATGCAAATTTTGTCTCATGGTTAAGGTATAAGTTAGAGTTTTGTCTCTGCTTCAGTTGTAGTGAGATGTAGATTTTATTCTTATTGAGGATATTCGGAATCCAGTAAGATGCAACTTTCGTGAAATCAGACGGTTGTTTTGCTTAGTAAACCTCTCGACAATCCCATCAGTCGTGGGGAGGATTCTGTCACGGACATACTTGAGAACCCATTAAAAGCACTGCAAAAGACCTTCGTGCTATAATGGGAGCACTGGGACGGCCAAGGAGAGATTGGTAGTATGGTGAAAGTCGGAGCCCCTAGATTTGTAGCAACGTACTATAATCATTTACGTGCATTCTACGACCTTATACTTACTGGGGCAAGTTTTGTGCCTGTGCATCGCGACAGGTACGCCGGAGCGTCCGAACCAGGAGCATCCGATCGTCCAGAAACTCCGCTGAGTCATAAATTAACGAAAAGCGGAGGTAAGGAAGGGCTCATTGAATGAATGATTCAGAAGACGGAGATGCGGTTACTGGAACAAAAAATCTATCTGTCTGACGTTTCGGATTCTCATTGGAACCCATCATCAGAGGCAGTCACAGATAAAGGGGCTGGTGGCACAAGGAGTGCAGTATATATAGCGCGTGGCCGTCGTGGGACCATATGCGTACTGTAATTAAGAACTCTCGCAATCACAACCGGGAATCGTAATTGATGCGATGATGGTTTTCAGCCCGCGTCCGAGTTGTTAATGGCCGCGATTTCCTCGTCCATGTTGGATGCTGGTTTGATGAGTGCTCGGCAAATTGGCTCACTGTCACCGGGATTATTGCTCGCCCACGCCCTCCTCATGCGACTGATTCCCCTGCCCAGGAAAAATCTCAACACAGATACGGTAACGGGAGGTCATTATGGACTTGTTGATGAATTGCGGACCTGAGAACCATGACCCGGGCAGCTCGCGGCTCACGCGCTTGTCACCCCTTGAAAGGATTTCGGCCTCTTGAACCTTGAAAATATGGCCGGATCCCGTCGACTGAGTCGCCGACTGAGAGCTAGCGTTCTTCCGCCTCACTGATGCTGCGTGCTCGGCAATTAGCGAATGGAGTAATCGCCCAGTTTCTTCGACGTTGTTGCTTTGACCAAAACTGCATCAAATCCGGTAAACGACTCCTGAAGTTTCCTGCCGTGGCAATGGGTCTTTCAGCCACATGACTTGGGGCCTGATGGTTGCTTCCGGCGTGTGTGCAACCCCAACTCCAAGTGGAGTGAGAAGATGACTGACGGCTTCCGGAAGAGCCCTCCAAGATTTGGGACTGGATGGATTTTGTCTCTGGTGTCGTTTTCGTTTGCACTGGTTGACAGAGTTGCGTGGGCAGCCATTGGCTCTCAGTACCCGTCGAAGTTATTGTAATTTAGCAACTCTCTCTTCCATTTCACCGCAATGCATCTCAACACGCAGGTACAGCGCCCTTACGCAACCACGTTTGTGACTGATCCGATGGTTGCTGTTGAAGTTCAGTATTTGCATCTTATTTGTCGCTTTCCTGAAATTCATATTGACTCAACTGTGAAAAACTCGGCGCCTCGGTGGGATTCGAACCCACGCAGTAAGGGGAAGGCTTCAGTACAGCCAACGATCTAACCACCTGAGCTACGAGGCCCCGCCGGACGACGCGAGTTTAATCACATTTGGATCAAGCTTTCCTGAAAGATTTGGTTTTTAAGCAACCACAATTTTTGCGGCAGATGAGGGCATAAAGAAAGACCAGCTGGTTGTTTTCTATCTCTATCGTAAATTGAGTGTCTGGGAGGACCTGATCCTGCTCGATGCCGATGAAGGTTCCATCCGCATACCGAGCCCAGAATTTTTGGTCTTTGGGGTCGGAAAACCAGCGACTCCAACTGTTGTAGGATCGCCTCGGCTATAATTCCTGGAATCGGCGAACCCATTGGCGTGTCCTTTACCTCCTGCAGATTGTTACGTCGAACGTAAAGTAGGTTTAGAGACAGAACCTCAGGAGTTGGATGATTTATACAAGCACGCATATGGTCCCACGGCAACCATGTGCTATAATTACTGCACTCCGTGTGCCACCATCACCCTTATCTGCGACTGTCTCTGACGATGTGTTCGAGTGAGAATCCGAAACGTCGGGCCAATAAATTTCTTGTTCCATTGATCACATCTTCGTCTTCTGAACTGCTTCCTGGAACTCGCCTGTTTGCTTCTACCGTGAATGAAAGATTGCCTAAAGTTCGTGTCGCTGCTGCCGCCGCGGCATACCAGTTTAACATTTCATTACTGCTGCGCAGCAGTCGCGCAAGGTCCGTTGACTTATGGGCAATATTCGTCATGCTAGAAGACCATTGGGACTCGTGATACGATCGAAGTCTAGTCCTGCCCTAAGGCATTGCTGCCGCATAGTTCACGGCAGCGCATTTATCAGACTCGAGGGCTTGCTCATTTAGCAGCCATCCCTTACTGAAATCTTCGCCACCTGCAAAAGCACCAGGCAGTTGCAGTTTACCTAGCAGACAGGCTTTGTCTTCTTGAGATTCCAATAATCCTCTTGTTTTCCTGGTTTGACAGTAGCGCAAGCCAAATTTGAAAGATTAGGGAGTTAATTCTGATAGAGAAAGAACAAAATCGATCACAACTGGTTTTATCTCTGTCTAGAAGTTTGTAAAGGCATACACTGACCTGCAAAATTAGGCCGTAGAGCTCAGTGATGGTTGAGCATTTGTTTACTACTGTTTCTGTTTGTTCCCACTGCCATGCGTAATCTCCTATTCATGGTAAGGTGTAATCCAGTTAGTCGGGCCACTGGTTGATTCTGCAGATCGCTTTTTCGAGGCAAGTGTTGGAGACCAGAAAAATGTTGCATGCATTGCCATAAATTATTCTTTGCTTTCTTTTCCCCTTATCTAGCTCCGTTGAGCCTGTGAGATTTTACCCTCAGAATTCACAGTTACAAGGTTAAGAGGATATCCTTCACTTGGGACATACAGTGAGATAGTCCAGTGATTGACAGTTATGACAGGTAACCTACACAAACTTGTAGGTAACTTGACAACGAGAAAGTCAGCCAAGGACCGATGGTGGTCGTAACGCGTAATGCAGGTTGACCGTCCGTGGACTGAGGGTGACTAAAACGAAGATACTGTGTGTCGACGGCCTCTTGAGAATGACGCGACGAGAGCATCCGATTTGGGACCAGGTTGACGACGCATATTCATACCAATCGCTGTCGTGCGAGCAAGATGCCAAGGACGGCGCTGATGATACCTGAAAACGTTGTCCCACTGGACCAGATAAGGAGCCAACCGTCCCTTTAGTGGCGAGTATCAGACAGCAGGGGAAACAGGCGTGCCGATGTCTTCGACGGTATGGGCGACGAAAAATCAAGAGACAAGACGAATAAGTATTGCTTAACGACTATTGGAATATCGTGAGCGTCGGAACGGGAATGTATGAGGCCAAACGTTGAGGAAACTTTTATCTAGTGGCTCTCCGCCGTTAATTAATTTATACAGGGCAGACGCTGAATCAAGCTTGACATCTTTGGCTTACGAAGTAGGTCAATTAAGTGGAGTCCACTGAACCCAAACCGTCAATTATGGATGGGTGGCATCCGTGGGCATGCTCCCGGATATTGCGGTGGTAGCTCGTTCTCGATGCCGGCTGGCACTATACCAACGTTCAAAATTACAATAAGTGACCACGTTTTGGAATTCTTTTCATAGTTTTAGACGGGAATTTCATGTAGTTTGTAAAACCTACATATATAATGTTGATCCCAGGTGTTAGGTTTAAAGATGGTAAGGCGAGCTCTGGAGAGAATGATTTATTCATCTAACGTTTCACACTCGTACTCGAGCGCATCATCAGATATAGGGAATATGAGGGATACACGGCTCAAATAGGTCCTTCTCACTCACTCCTGAGACGGTCATCATTCTATATCTTCATTGGGCCTCCCCTCGCGCCTAAGTGTTGTCTGGAGGCCTCATATGCGGCCGAAAGGTCAACGCTGCGGTTGGTGGAGTTGATGTTTGTTTGTCAGGCCTCAATTATTTCTCTCGCCAGTCTGCTTCCAGCTCTACTGAGCACTTGGACACCGTCAAAGTCAAACCAGTGTTCATTGTCCAGACTGCGATCACACATCGCCACGCGATGCACGTCAACATCCCACAGGACCACCTATCTCCGGTTTTCTTGCTGAAATCATAGACACCCCCTACTGGCTTCGCTTGATCAGACAACAATAATTACCTAATAGAACTTAACTACTTGTTCAGACTCGTTTCCCAAAACGGGCACGCCAGAGATTTGGTACGCTATGCATGAGACAACAGGAATTAAGAGGAAAAGACAAGGAACTAGTTTGTTCTGATCAAGGGCCCAAACAGACAGCCTAGGGAATACTTCGGTACAGTAAATACATGTCTGAACTCGTCGAAAGACATCTGAGGAAACATAAAACACAGGTGACGCACAGACCGATGATCACACTACGCAACCATCTCGTACACCCTTGAGATAGGTTGAGATATTCAGATAAGAAAGAGGTCGTCTATAATATTCCGCTTGACACCTGCAGTGCAGTTTACTGTGGTCGAACTAGAAAATCGGCCCCTACACGCATACACGAACACCAACTGGCAGTGAGGGGGCGAGACCATGAACACATTGGAAACTGGCCATAAATTTGCTTGGGACAAAACTCGCATTGTTGGTATTTGTCCATCTAAAAAGGCCGTGAATTTTTGGAGGCCATATACTCTACTCAAAATGCATTAACCGGCATAATGTTCTAGACACCGTTTACAATAATCCCAGGGGAAGGTGGAAGAGACCGCAACCAATCAACACGAGATGTCAGCCAAGGCCATAACTTATTGGTAGGATTTAAAGGACGGTATCGATTTTATGCCTCCTTTTAAAAATGCTAACTTTTTGGTATATTCTCCACATGTCTGAAGACGACCTGGAGAACGAATGTCACGAATTTGCAGAATAAAAATTGTTGAGTTTCCCAACGGATTTATCCCTTTCTAATTAATATATATATGAAAAAGGAAGAGGTTCTTCGGAAAAATCGAGCTAGTGACACCAACCTGTCGTCATTTTCATTTTATTTGACGTAGGATTGGTGTCACCAGCCAGATTTTTCCGAAGAACCTCTTCCTTTTCTCATTATATCGGCTCTGAATGCATACCACCTCTGATCTTCATACATATGTATATATATGAAGACTTATTTTTCTGACAATGTTAAATGCAGTACTCTGGTATTTAAGGTTTCAATCTTCATTACTGAACGAACCCAGAATTAGATCGTTGGAAGCGCGCTCATCCGGCCGGCTACACCATCAACTTCGCCGAATCAAAGAGTAGCGTTTGCAGCTACAAAATCAAGCAATAATATGCAGTATATACAAACGAATATTTCGTCTTGCTACCACCCAAGAAGTTAACCGTTGAATAACCGTTGCTGGGATTTTTAATGGTGTGTTTTGTGAGTGTGTTAAAGGCCATATGGGTCATAAATTGTAAAGCGGACTTACTCAGAAATTTTAATAATAATAATCGAGATTGCACTCGTCTAAAAACAACTGGATGGCAAATCTCTTTAATCTCTTCGATAATAAAATGGCTGGTCCAAAGTACATACTGATAAGTCGCAAATAAATACGCAAGATATTAGGTATCTGTTGACTGAACGCATATGCAACGATGACTGTGGGTCTGCGTTCTGTTACTGTATTTCAGCCAGTGAACATGCGGTGTCTTAGTTAAGGGCAATTAAAAGGTCTTTGCTCTTTTTCGCGAAGTTTGGTAGTGATTCCACTTCAACGCACTGCTCGCAAAAAATTTAATTTTATCCTGAGGTATGTTTTTGCGATGAGGACACATCCACTCCCAGATTATCGTCCAAGATTACCTTCGGGCGTATTGACATATTCCTGTCAGAGCTGATGGGTTAGTGAGGGAGGAGACAGTGTGGTGGATGCAGTGTGAGTCTGCGTCACTGTGAACTAATTCACGTGTGAGCCAGCGACACTGCGCCCACCCCGTGGGGCGAACGGAAGACATCACCGGTTGTGACGGTCGAACTGTAATTTCTGGTAATTTGTCAGTTATGTTGCGCAACTTAGAGGTACAGTTACGACAGTCAGTGCAGCAAACATCAAATGTGACCTGCAAATAGGAGTATGCACAGCTAATGATTGTGACAGTCTGTCATAACTAAAAAATTTTCGGAGGTAATTAAAAAACCAATCAGTTTGAAAAAAAAGAATAGCTTTCTTATTGCGCTGCAGCACGGGGAATGCAGCTTTAAATGAAAATAACACTCAGAAGAAAATTTATTCTTTTGCAACATTCATTTGGGCGCCGATCTTCAGTGTCTGCTTGAGCTTAACAATGCCTATTAGAAGGAGTCCACAGGAAATCCCTTTATATATTTAATTTATGTGGAAGTGCGTCCTCCAAAATTATGAATCTAAAGTAATGAATTATTTGTTTTCATGCAACGTGATGTATCACTATTGTAATGATTCGTGGATATAGGGAAAATTTGTCTACAAATAGGAAAGTAGCTGGACATTTTCTAGTTAAAACAGATACAATGTAGCTCAGAAAAAGTTCATAAGATGAAAGATTCAGATACTGCCTAGAAAACTCAAGTATTTTTTAGGGTTACAAAAAACCATATTAGCAGCACAGGTACTCGAGCCCCTTGCGGCTGTGCCATGCAGCGACAGAATAACAGCGCAACACGCGTGTCTGGGCTTTTAGCTAGTACCTGTGCAGTCAACTATGGTATCCTCTAACGCTAAAATATACTACTACCGGCCTATCGGCAGTTATGTGGTCATTCAGTTTCAGCTTAAATATTTATACAGAAACTTTCAGTCTGCATCTATAGACCTTAGTGCATGCTAACTTACGCCAAGCTTGCAATTACTTCCTGAAGGAATTAAAAAGCACTAACTCAAGTATTTGGACGACTTTGACAACTAAACTATCTTCTTTCTTGAAAGCTGGCATTTAAACTGTACAAAAAGGCATTTCCGCGCACAAAAGCTATAGAAAAGCTCCGTTTATGAGTTCAGTGAAAATGACTTTAAAAAAGTGTGCGAGTGGTTGGAGAGCCGTTATCCCGTCTCGTACGAAAGTACCTGAGACGCGGTGCAGCGCCCTCTCTGAACGCATTTTGTCTCCAGTCCCAGCAGGTAGAACGCGCCCTCGCACTAGGAATCATGACACCCGTCCCTAGGCATGATTAATACATAAATTAACGTATTACCTACAAAGAAACTGGTTAGTACACGAAAATGGGAACTCCCCCGTAAGGCGGGTGGCCTTGCGCTAAATTCCAGGGGACTAGGCTTAAAGTCAAAGTCAGGGTTGGGATTAAGTTTAGTACTAGGTCCAAGGTTGAGGTTAGGATTAGGCTAAAGTTGGAACAAGGATACGGTACTGGGTATCATTACTGGAATTTTGCGCAAGGTCACTTGTATTAATGGAACGGGGGTACTATTCGCATGTCTTACCAAACACTGGAGTGAATATTCAAGCCCACTGTTTCAGTCAGCATCTCTGAACACTTTTGCTTTGACGGGAAATCCCAAGCCTTTATTTTACCCCCTCTCCCTCTTCACACAGGGCAGCATGCGAAATGAAGGCATCATCATGCTCTGCACCAACCACGAACAGACCATCTGTCCTGGAAGCATTAGCGAGCCCCTCACGACCGGTCTGAAGGAGGACCTCGTGTCACCTCCACAGATATTTGCCTGGGCAACTGGGGCCCGCGACAGCAATGCGTTGTGGCGGGTACGCCACGTGCCCAGAACAAAGGGCGCGCAAACGAAAGGTCTACGGATGTTCGAGTCTGTTGTTTATCCGGGCCGCTTTCTTCGCATTGTTAGCGCCGGAGAATGCGACATCATGGCAAGTGCTCGTACTGTTTTAATTTCTCTTATTTTTACACAGGCTTCGGAAGGTTATCTGGATTTTATATCATCCGCGTGCTAGCATTCAAACTGCCTGACGAGAAGATCTGAATCCCTCCTGTAGAAAAGCGATTCAAGTGCGGTGCATATAAGCTGTTTGTCACTTGGCAATAGACAGTCCGAGCCGGTGTCATCAAACAAGGCAGATGACTACGAGGTCTTGCTTTGTGTGCTCGCAATCCAGTATTAGATGTTTCAAATACAAAAATAAAATTTACGGTCTTGTTTACTTGAGTGTGAATGCAGTGTTGGCCAAATAACAGACGCTGTGACTTTAACTCAAAGCTCCGACAGTAAAAATTCACATCCTGTTCGTCCAACTGTCACGTCGAAAGTAGAAGACTGAACCTGTGCAAGAACTTTGTAACTTCCTAGACGGGTAAGATGATTTTCAGGGAGTCGCGGAACGACCACACTTTGTGGTACACGATGAGAAATGGTGTACTGCCTCCAATCCTAGTTCACGTCGGCATTCTGTTTCCTGTAAATTGTTAGAAAATGAGTAATCCCCAGGATTTTCTGCGTCCAGATAGGCGATCACTTTTCCCGGAGTATATGCCTAAACAAGTTGTCTTGGTTAGCACATTTCGTTCCTACTTTCAAAGCAGCCGAGGGCGTCATTCTCCGCCAAGGTTTTGTGAGTAGGCAGACTAACAAAAATTACTTGCCGTGTTTTCCCTTTCTGCTTTGCACGGAAGCATAGACCCCGTAGTGTATTTGGTCTTTTCCTTACTTCTAGGAGGAGTTGGGCCTCGGGTTAGTGTTTCTGTTAAGGTTAGGACAATTACGGCTAGGGTTGTAGTTGAGAGGGCAAGTGTGCGGTCCAAACTCGGGACATGGAAGTATGGACCTAACGGAATTTTGTGTGAAGTCATTTGTGATCTTACGAGGTCCATATTCTCATGTCCGACCTCATCTGCTTCTGGAATTTCACGCCCATCCCACATGTGACAAATCAGCAGCGTAGAAAACGAAACTTTGCCGAATGCCAATCCTAATCCGCTAAGACTGCATCTTAATGATGGATGATGAGGCTTTTGTAGAACGGGAAAATCAAGGTATTCAGCGTAGTACAGTCGTACACATGGAAGGAATAAAGGCGAAAGTAACGACGGGAGGTTCAGGTTACAAACATGCCCCTCGACGATGCTCTCAAGGTAGGATCAAAAATTCGACAAAGGAAGACGGGAAAACCTGACTGGAAAAAAAGTAACTCGAAAACCTATACAGACCTGCCCCTTAATGCATTTATTTTTGCCCTAGCGGCTGGGCGTGTACGGTCAAGCCTCTTATGCCCAACACTGGGCGGGTGTCGGTTTGAGGTAAACTCGACGACTTTGCGCACACCCTCCGCTCTCTGCATTCTGCCCTGGGTCGGAGCATCACGCCCAAATGCCTCATGCGGTTGGATTCGACCGCTACTTCGCGCATGAGCCAAAGAAAACAGTCGGTGCTCGCAAAGAGCTCTACGTCATTCGGACAGTTTGTTTTACAGAAAGTGACTTTTCAGCAGACAGGCTATAGTGATTTCTCATTCTTCTGTTTGACAAACTGCGGTGGAGGGGGGAGGTCAACATTCACCAAACAGGAAGTTAAAACCTCGACCTTGCTGGCGAAGGTAAAAGATTGCTTAAACGAGGCTTACATAAGGATATGCAAAAAACCTAATCTGTGAGTAAGGCCTGAACCATGGGATTGCAACTCTTCGTCAACAGCCTCTCCACCAAACTCTGATGATCCCACTCAAAATGAAATAAATATACTTTTGTGATTATTTGAGTTCTCTGCGGTTATTAGCCGTCTGATGTTGCTTAATTTTGACAGAAACAACTAACGCAATGTTAGCTCCTGCCTTTATTTAAGGGCAGTTACTCCCACTTGCATAGTGTTTGAAAAAAGTATAAATTTTTGCGTTTAAAAAGTTCGGTCGTCCACATTTCTAGAAGTTAATTCCTACCGCAAAGAAAAACGCGCGATCACTGGGACAGCGTCGTTTCAATGCCAAGCATTCACCTTCTTTGTAATAAGAACCTGAGATTTGCATATTCGCATCCATTCGTGTAACTTCCTAACTTACAAAACCTCAATAACACCTTTCCGGCACAAAAAGGCACTTTTTATCTATTCGTTTAAAGTCTGAATACAATTGGAGGGACCCGTGTGCTTTATATTCCGGATACTAGACTGTATATTTCCTAACAAATGTCTAAACATCGTATCCTTGATAATGTGGAACAACGTATGATTTTTCTAACATGGAGAACACATAGCTTGTATCTTAGAAACGCCAAATGCTTGTGTGATGGTAGGTCAGGTTCAAAATAATTCGTGAAATGAAAAACATTTTTAAGGCCAACAGACGTTACCTTTTCAAGTAGGAAACTTGAAGAAGTTACCAGATGGGTACAAGGAAGAATATTTTTGCACATGTTTTTTATAAAATACGTTTGGATTTTTGGGAACACCGAAAATCGATGGAAAACACTCATACTACTGAACAAGTCATTTTTCAAGAGTGTATCTTTTACAGACGCCCAAAAAGGAGCTCGCTCAAAAGCCGGTATTCCGCCGTAACTGAAATATCATGAGATTTTGTTCCACGTTAATTAGTATTCGAACACTCCCTAAGTAACCATCCCGAACCTAAAACATATTTCAGAATTCTGGTTAGCATTTTAAGAGGTAGCACATCTACTCCCTCAACACGCCACAGCCATAACCGTTATCAATAACTGCATATTCTCCGAATGTTATTGTTCAGTCAGTCTAGCGGCGAGAACATGGTATTCATGTACTGAAGCTGCTTCCTGTCTGGCTGTCCATCCTCGGGAGCGAGGCCTACAACTGCGTAATAATTAAAGCAATCTTTTTTCGTGTGTTTATGCTTCTCATGCTTCATTTTCTTTGCTAGGGCGAGGGTGGTGTGTCCTGCTACTTTCGAGTTAATCGCAACAAGGCCAAGGGATTTGTCGTCCTCGAATCATTCGCAAACCCAAATCTCTTTTTGTCCATCTTACCCAACGGTTTCGTCACAACCAGCAACGATGGGGACGGGAACAACGATGACGGAGTTTGTCTGTACCCGGAGGTTGTTAAATGTAAGTGCATTTAACGTATCGCCACCGGACAGCGTGGCTGTGAGGACTCTTAACCATCTTCCGAAGTGGGGAGACCCCTTAACAAGCAGTCGTCTTCAACAAACAGCTAGCGACTCACATTTTGCTCGTAGTCTTTGGGAAAAGGAGGGTACGTGTCGGCTAGGAATGAGAACCGTGGTCGGACACGGGAAGTTGGCCCCCGCCCCAGGACTACTACATGTGATCTTACGCTAACTTCAGGAGGATGTCTTTTTCCCTACTCCAGCCCTAATTCTGTGCCCACCTGCAATGCGGGGGGTCCATGCTCTCGTACCAAACTGGCACGGGCTGAATTAAGCGGGCAACAGGTTAATGGTACCTGCATAAGTCGACAGTTGAGAAAACGACAACCGGCGGTTTGGGTGAATTAAACATCCCATTGGGCGCAGTGGTGGTTACAGCAGCAAATTAAGCGCAGCTGCCCAGTTTGACGCGTGTGCAGGCTGCTAGTAGGGATCTTCTTGGTATAGGTGGAAAGGGACTGACAGCGTGGCTGCCAGGCAACATGAAAGTAGTTTTCGCTCCGACTGCCAAACTATCTCCCAAACCCTTCAAGCTGTTCCCTGACACCAATATTTCCTACCGGCACATACATCGGCGGACGACTAATGAAGTCTGGTGGTATGAGGTTTAGTTAAAATATGTACTTTGGACCTCGGGCGTCGATTCGTCAGTAAATCGACCCTAGCAAAATGAAAAAGGGCTCTCCATTTGGCTTCACACCACCACGGGCGGTCATATTCAGTGACCTAATCGGTTAGCGACCTTCTCATAATATATATATATATATATATATATATATTAGAAAGGTGAAGTTCTTTGGGAAACAGCAAAATTTTATTGTGAATTTTCGAGACTGGTTTTCCAGCTCGTCTTCAGACAACGGGTGTGCAAAAACAATTAACTTTTAGACTGAGTCTGGCAAAAGGAATCCATGATTGGTTAATGTTGTCATCTCGGGATTGGCTGACTCAGTTTGAATCTGTCCTAAACGATTAAGTATGTGGCATCTAAATCGATATGCCGGTTGATGCATGCCTCATCTGAGTGCTTGTGCACCCTAAGGACAGGGTCGGCTACCTCGAAAGAAAAAGTGTCGTCTACAAAATCCCGTGTTCTAGTTGTGATGCCGTTTATTGTGGCCAAACTGGGAAATCTGTCTCAACCCGTATACATGAGCATCAGTTAGCGGTGAAGAGACGCGACCATCTATCCCTGCTGGCCATGCACACACTAGACACTGGGCATAAATTCGCATGGGAGAACACTCGCAGTGTTGGCGCCTGCCAAATAAGAAAAAGCCGCGAATTCCTGGAGGCAATGCACTCAGATGAGACATGCATCAACCGGCATATCGATTTAGATGCCACATACAAAATCGTTAAGGACAGATTCAAACTGAGTCAGCCAATCCCGAGATGACAGCATTAACCAATCATGGATTCCTTTTGCCAGACTCAGTCTAAAAGTTAATTGTTTTTGCACACCCGTTGTCTGAAGACGAGCTGGGGAACCAGTCTCGAAAATTCACAATAAAATTTTGCTGTTTCCCAAAGAACTTCACCTTTCTAATATTACTTCTTGGGATGCCTGTTTTTCAATTTATATATATATATATGTTATGGCAGATGAACGCTCACCGATCAGGTTACAGAACATGCTCGTTCGGTTGTGCCTTGGGGCTCATACTTAAACTCTCGCAGGCATTCGCACAGCGACTAGTGATATATGTAGATAAGGTGATACCGAAAAAGACAAGGGAGACCGGAATGGCCATTTCTGGCTTATTAGCTGTCATCAACCAGTCCTACCCAACCCCAAGTGTGGATCAATTGAGATTCGAACCCGGGATCTTTTGTCATGGAGTTTGACGCTCTACCATTGAGCCACGGGCCCGTGCGTCAAACTCCATGACCAAAGATCACGGGCCCCAAGACAAAACAGAACGAGCATGTTCTGTAACCTGATCGGTAAGCGTCCATCTGTCATAATTGATATTCCCGATCACAACCGACAGGACAACGGACCCGTGGCTCAATGGTAGAGCCTCAAACTCCATGACCAAAGATCCCGAGTTCGAAGCTCAAGTGATCCACACTTGGGGTTGGGTATGACTGGCTGATGACGGCTAATAAGCCAGAACTGACTATTCCGGTCTCCCTTGTCTTTGTCGGTATCACCTTATCTATTTAGATATATATATATACACATTTATTTATTTAAAAACAGAGGTCAGTACCGATAGGGGATGTGTTTGGCTTTCGTTCGTAAATTAAAATATTCAAACAGCACAGACAAATGTTTAAAGGACTCGGCGATGACCGTAGACTCAGGGAAAAGCCGAGTCTGCAGTTTGTACTGCATTTTGCAAGAATAAACCACGGTGTACAGCTTAGACGTCTCCCAAAATGCTCGCGTAACCTTAGGATAGTTAGCAACTTCTTTCTCTCTGCTCACACGTGGGGTGCTCAGTCTGAGTTAACGCCGGTGCAGGTGGGCGCGGCAGCATTCAGTTTACAGGGAACGATTCATTTTTCATTTTTTTGAAACATATAAAAAACAAATTTTGACCTAAGGAGCAGAAAATGGATTAAACTTTATCTCGTTGTACGGGCCTTAGATATTGCCTTTTTAAATCGACAATCTAGATGGCCAGAGTAAATCACCTCATTCAGGAAGTTGTCATCCGTCCCGTTCCAGTTCAATTGACAATGTTTCCATTATGACGAGGACAGAACCCGAACAGTCGTTCACGGAGGCAGCAGAAAACAGCCTGAGCCAAATGTCGATCTCCTCCGGAATCCCACCCTCGGCAGTGGTTGCCGGGACCCCACACTTTTGCAGAAGTGGAACTATTGAAAAGAAGTCCGACAAAGGTGAAACCTAAAATTTCTTTTCAAAAGATGGCTGCAAAGGATAGCTACTAGAATAAGTGACTAGTCCAGACATCTTTAAATGTTTGCATGAACAGAAAAACTTAGTATGATTTTCAACATGGCGTGAGCACGTCTTAATTGTCTGACTGGTCAATTTTTTTCGGACTGAGCAGAAAGACAGACAAGCAAGCCGTATAAACGCGATCTCGAGGTGTTCACCTACATGTTTCCTTGCATCAAATATAAGTTCCGCGAGTGAGTAACATAAGAATGCACGGTCTCGTTTGAGCATACACCAGCTGTAGAAATAAAATAAACAGCTCTTTAGAGGAAATATGAGCTCGTGGTGGATCAACTATAGATTGACTAAAAGGTTGGGAAATTGTGAACCTATGGATCATAGAAGGAATAAAATCCTGTAGCCGTATCCAACGATGTTACTTAAGGGAGTTAGTGGGGTCTGCATTTGACAAGCCCTGACTGTATGTGGAAGGTAGCAACTGCAGAGTCATGCTTACAAAATCGGAGGCCTTAAATTCTAGCGAAAGATTACTGCTGGACTGAATTTCTATAAAATTAGATTCCTCGCTAAAGTCCCGAGAGGCATGCGGAGTGGCAGGCTGCTTATGGAATTAATTTGTTTCTTTTCGTGTTAAATGTCTTATCCGTTCCAAAAACGTCCCTTTTAAAGTAAAGGCGTAATTAGCAAAATTGCTTGACAAAAATAATTCAGGCCTAGTGAATTACAGTGTCCGCTTGCTGGATTTTTTAAAGGACGGTGGCCATGTTAAGATCAGTTTGAATTTTGTAGTGACATTAGTATTCCATCCTCTATGTGCAACTGAAAGCATGCATCTATCGGGTTAGCATCATAAATGGATACTAGTTTACAATAGTCTCGAGTTTGGAGAGGAGTTGGACAGCAACTACGAGGATTTATAAAGCGAAAAAATCTGTAGCGAGTGCGTTTACGGTAGTCAGTATTCTCATTTCTATACCCGCCTTCAGCTCTGCACTGCAACCATAGACACACTAACTGCTGACCTATCTCCGCCGGCTGTACTAAAGCCTTCCCCTTGCTGCCGTGGCCTCGAATCCCATCTAGCCACAGAGCTTTTCACAGTTGGGTCAAAATGAAGGATTTTATTTGGTCCTTAGTTATGTTTCAGGAATGAATAGCCAACGACAACGCATGAAACCTAATGGACTGCGCATTATTTAGTACATTTACTGGCGTATCGCTCACGGCTGTTGTTTTTATTGTTTTTGCGTAAAGGATAGCTCTGATATTTCGGTTTTTACTATTTCTGTAATCAGTAAAAGTTGGCCAATTTCTAACGACTTACTCATGTCACCTCACCGTAGAGTCCGACTGGAAGATTCAACTCTTCACCTCTGAGTCGGCTTACAATTCGCTGGTCGTGTTGGTCGTTTATGGAGTGAACGGTTGCTCCGGCCCAATCATTCTTGGTGCAAGCGGAAGCGAGAAGGGACTGTTTCGTGCTGGCAATGTGGACGAGTTCAAGGTAGCCACCATGGTCAACCAGACAGCCGCAGTGTCCTCTGTGCAATTTATTCCGCCAACAAAATTTTTACAGGGTTATTGAGTAACCTCCTCCTACTTCTCCCATTGCAGGTTAATCTACGAGGCATCGGGCCGATATTCAAGATTCGCCTTGAAGTCAATCCCGTTGACGATTCCGAGCTGCCCTACTGGGGTCTCCAGCAGGTAAACTGTTGTCAGTGATTCACAACTGTTTACTTACATTTGCTTTAGTTTAAGCAAAAATTTTTACGGTATCAGGAACAATGCACTACTTTAGGAATTTCCTGCGAAGAATTTTCTCTGTCACCAAAGTAGTTAACAGAACTGGGAGGGTTGGTAATAGATCAACCAAAATATCATGTAGACGACTAAAAATACCAAGTTACTACTCCGTATGGGGGCACAAGGCGCTGCTGTTGTTAGCGAATCAGCAAAAAATACTACGATTTGTATAGCTTATAGTAGACAACCAAAGATGGGGGGAATGTGCCCATTTCTTCGGACCATGTCAGTCTCAACTCGATCATTTTCACCGTCTTAACCGGTCGGCCCTTAGTTCAACACAGGGCAGGGAGCCTACGCGCAGTTTTGCACGTAATGTTCGCATGCGCGCAAGGTCCATTTACTGGTTGGCTCAAGCGTGCATATAGCTTTCGGGAACATTTTCCTCCGCGATGAGTAGTCGGTTCGCATGATTGTTCGTAAGTGTGTGCTTTGTTTTAAGCAGTTTCCTATGCGCTCCCCGATTAGACTGGTTCCTCTTTGTGCGTTCTCAACGGTCGCTTACAACCTTTGGACAGCTTAAATGCGGTTTTTGCGTATGTGCTTAATCGCCTACACTATTGCTGTTTATTCCTACTCCGTAGGAGATGTTGCTTTCCACATTGCCTTTAACCAAAGGCTTAGCGAAGGGGGATCACAAACTTATGCAGTGGAATCTCGCTACGGAAGTAGAAATGGAGGCATTTTATGTGAAAAGTGTTCGATCTATCAGGAAAATTTTGCACATTTAACATGCAGCCCGAACTCTTGATCTTGCTATGACAACTCAAATCCCCGAATGCAAATTTGATCGCAAAATTAGGGATATATGAGATAAACATCCTTGATGAGGTTATGACTGTCGGTACAGTCTTGTTTGTCTTGAGGCATCTATCCTCAACGCCAGGGAAGGCGACAATCAGAGATCGGTGTCACCAATCCGGTAAGGTGTTTGTAAGCGCACAAATGCGGACTGGAGCTAAATGTGCAGGGTTTGGTAGCCCTGGGTATGGTTACAGGCTCCACTGGATGTCATCGTCGTCTCGATAACGGACAGGGCAGCTACCTTCGCGTTGGTAGGGTCGAAATCATTGGAGACTTAATTGCCAGAGATCTGCCCACAGAAAGATGATTATAACTTCCCACAGAATTCGTCTAAGAGAAAAAGGGCGTTTTACCGCGTATAAGTGCCTAGTAGTGAGTCTTTAGATTGTAAATAAATTTAAAAGATAAATCGGGCAACCCTAAACATTACAGAACCAAATTATTACGCACTGTTATGGCATTAGATAGGTGAAACTTTAAGTGAAATCAGAAACTCCGTAGTTAAACGTGGAATAGGACCAAATCCCATATGGGAGACAATGAGGAAAACATTCGTACACGGAATCTCGCGTTTGTGGAATGCAAGCGCAAAACCAACTGGGTCCTTGTCCGTCTTCGAAAAACAATAAAAGGCCCACTTATTTAAAGACTGGAAAAATTGCGTAACCCAACATGGGTAGAAGGACACTGGTGGACGAACGAGACAGTTATCCAAATTTACAACACAGAAATGTGGGGAATTTAACTGTTAGGAATCGCTGGAAAAACGAGCATCTCAGGAGCTTTATCTGTCAAAGTTGAAGTGAATCGATCACCGACCCAAAAGACCATAGAAATAAATTATTGTCCCCGGTGATCGATTCACCATCCTCAAATGAATCTTACTTATGATTCAAATAAAACATACCGTTGCGAAAAACCAGAATTTATGAAACTCGCCATCTGCATGCTAACTGGAGAACCTAGGAAAGTTATTGAATAAGTCACTGTAATTGTGCAGTATTTCTCTGTGGTTTTATGGCTGAACTGCCTTGTAAAAGGATCAGTAGTACCAGTAAATAGTCTCGAGTAGAACAACTGGGTACATGTTAGGAAAAATAATCTTTGGTAATTATCCCTAGAAAGGACCAATTAAATCGCAACTCTGTTTCTGCGTCTATGGATGCGCTGTTTGTTATTTTACCTCGAAGTTCTTTTTCCCACTTCCACTCAGGTTATCTTCAAAAACGAGCTGAATCAAAAGCACCTGCGATTTGATTTCGTTGGGAGAGCCTTTGTGAGTACGTACGGACATTGTCAGTTGGCTCGGGAACAACTGCTAAGCACAAAATCCTACGAAGACGCTCCGGGCTGTGCGCTACCGCCACAGTTGTTGCGGGAGGATGGACGCGATCCGAGTGTGGGTCTTGTGCTGTACCGAGTACAACTCTGTGTCCTTTCCACCCCAGAGGCCGCTTCGGATCTAACCGACTCAGCTCCAGTGCCTCATTTGGCCCTCTTCGGCGAGTTCGGAGACACTGGGCGCAGACCTGTAGCGTTAGTCATTCAGAAAAACGGTCACATGCAGGACAGCACAGATAGACCGTTGCAGGTACACGCTACGCCTGAAAGTCGTCTCACTGTTTTTTGTTCCCCCTTTATGTTTAATGTGCTCTATGCGGGCAAGACAGTGAGTACGCTCGATAGCAGTTCTCTCTCCGATGCATTTTCAATGTAATCAGGTGGGCTCCTGCCCACACTACTGTCAGATACTACTTCTTAGTCTTGATAGTCAGTAAAATTTTTGCAAATCATTCCGATCTGTGTGAATGAAAGCCAGCCCTTAAGTTGACGTCTGTTCTCAAAAAATCCGAGACAGCCATTCGCCCACCTGTTGACGGATATTGAACATTGGTCTTAGTCTGTCAGGAAAATTCATTCATAAGGCCCTTCCCGCCTTAGTCTACGTAAATTGCATACAGTCACAAATGACTGTATGCTAAAGCAAAAACCGTGATTGATGGACTAAAAGCCATCCCCGTTATTAATTCGTCCAACAGCATTCTATTTATGTTTTTAGGTCTATGAATCCCTCATTGAAGCTGTGTACATCGGCACTCTAAAGAATTGCATTCTTGGACCGGTTGAGGAGGAGGACGAGACGAAAGACAGCCATTACCTTTGTACGGGAGTTATCGTAACTGACCCCCTCACAGGAGAAGAATACAGACTACCCGCGCAGGCGTATGTTCTTGAGTTTTTCCTTGAATCTCCTGTGCTTTCCTCTATCCGTGGAGCCGATTAATTCCTTTTTTTAATATGTGGCATTTTTAGGTGGCTTTCGCATCGTACAGTTAGCAATTTCAAGGAAGTATCCCTTCTACCCTCAGGTATGCAAAATTATTTATGTGAATTATGTGTTGGACATGAGAATCCCGAGCCCCCATCGTACTACGGATGGCCTAACCCTAAAGTCCATGAGAGGTTAGGACTAGGATTGTGTTATGGGAGTCAAAGTATGTTAGGTCAACGTAAACTACAGATAATAATTTTGACCCATCTGATGCGTGAAGCGTCGTTCACGCAGGTGTGACGTGTACTCACCAGCACGAGCAATTGGTTAGCCGAGTACGGACTCTTTGTTACACCCAACTCTCCCAATCTCATCATCCGTTGGTTGACCGGTTTGGACAGCCCATTGATGCAGGGGAAAGGGTAGAACGAGTGAAGTCGACTCTCAGGGCCTAATTTTTTCATTGAAAACAATCTGGTACGCTTGAGGTTATCACGGTGTGCTAAAAACCGTGACTTGTAAGGTTGCCAATGGGCTATTCTACTCAAATCATATCCAGCCCAACGTGTGTTTTTGTGTTCAGTGGCCGACAGATAGGCTGTGAGCCAGTCTGCGATGACTTCTTCTTAATGGTACTCACACACGTGTGTGAGTTTGGGGGGGGGGCAGGTCCTGTAGGTGGCGCGCGCAGACGGGTTCTGCAGTCCTTTCAGCTACTGCGCCTGTGGTATCACTTCAGGGGGCGCCTGCTGCAACGCTGCGTCTCCCGCGAGTACTTGCACCTGCCCACTACTAATGGCCGTCTGGTTGCCGACCAATCATAGCAGTCGAATCCGGTTAGTTATTTTCATGGCCGACTCAGGTGTGCTCTCGCTTAAGGCCCCGTGACAATCCCACTGTCGCTCGGGGCGCAGCTGTCGAGGCGCCGGACGCGTTGTTTCGTCCGTCTGCTAACTTATTCGGATCGGTTCTCCAATCTGTCTGGATAGAATACAGTGATCTCTCAACTGACGTCCAACTTGTCTTTCTATTCTGGACCGCTTCTGAAGGTCGTAGTGACTAGAATCTCCCAGTGGCTCAGGCCGTCGCGACACGCTCACTTCCCACATCAGACAAGTGACCATCTCGGACTGCGGACTTGTCCTGGGAATGGGTAGAGAGTGAGGTCGACGGTCTCACGCATATTTCAGACTACAAACAATCTGACGCGGTGCACTATCTATCTATCACGGTGCACTAAAGCAGTGGCTTGAAAGTCTGCCAGCTGAGGGGATAACTCGGTCCTCGCTGAAGTAGGCGAGCAGGGTAGGATTTGATGGTACCAAAAAATTTCACGACGGCTCGTCATTAGCGTCCTGTCGCGTCATAACATGGATAACGAGTGGGAAAAATACTAAAGATTTGAATTCGTGCAGAAAATCAAAGCAGAAACAGCAAATCGTGGTTTTGAGTAAAGCTGGTTAATCGATAAAGTTAGTAACTCAAACACCGTAGTGAAAGAAGTGAAAAAGGGGGAGCGTTAACAAGCAAAACGTAAGTGGAAAAGAGAAAATCACGGAGCTAGAGGCTACCATGGAAATGTTAGGTTAACCACGTGTTCCAACTGTTTACAAATATCTGGTTTCAACCGCCGTATATAGGCCTCCTCTAGATAACGCGATGTCCGAGTTGTTTGTGCCCAAACAAGTGCTCGGTAGGAAGTTTTGGGGTCGACGGAGTGACCACCATCAAGCAGGTGTTTCGTAATGGAGGAACGCGGGATCTTAATACAAGATTTTAATACTAGATGTTGCGTCGTACGATATAACGTTCCACTCTCAAAAACCTCGACCGTCTTGCGCAATCTAAAATAGAGGACTTCATTGAGTTGGTCGGTCGCAATAAATCCCGCCTGCAAGCCTCCGATTACGCGCAGGTCACCGCTTCTGCTTCCACCCGGAAGTTATCATCGGAAACGACGGTCGGACTGCCGATTGTTAAATGGCTTAAGTCTGGGGTGCGTCTTCAAGAGAGACGAAAAGTCAAGGGTGACAAGGCACGCCGGCCAATGTGTCGGCCATTGGGGTCTGGTCGTGGACACTGACATGCCTGTCACAGTGGTTAGGGTTGGGGTTCAAGTTAGGACCCGGATGTAGGAACCCTCTGTGGAATTCAGAGAAAGGCTATCAGTAGTACAGGGGTTTACATTTCCAATTCCAGCCACAGTATGCCGCAAAGCCCGATTAATGTCCTCCATGCCAATGCATATTCAATGCAGTTGTAGTTTTTTCAGGACAAATAAAGTCGCAAACGGACTTTTTGCACGATGAGATCTGTTTGTCGTCAATGTAGGAAAATATGTTGCCTTTCAGATCTTACAGCACGCTGACTGGCGTCCGATGTCCTCCACACTTTAGCAGTGTTTCATTCAAGGGAGTAATAACTGTCTCGCACTTGTAGATCGTGGTTTCGACATTCCTGAAAGCACCGCCGACACAAGTGATGCCGAAGAGAGACTTCGTGAATCCGGTGAGATTTTACACATTATCTAGTTTGGGAAATATCACAGTTATCCTTCACATGCTAGTCTCTTAAACCATCTACATTTTGAAAGACCTAAACTAAATTATCGGGATTGCAAGGAGTTATCTAGAAATGATACGTTATGATATCAAGCTCTACGCTTTGGTAGTTCAATACAGTCAGTTGCTAACATTGAAGTGGAGACTTTAACTTTTGCACAAGTACTACCTCCTCTTTTCCACCAGTTTTATATTGGCTGTGAACTCTGACCGTTTGTCTGCTGAAAACTTTATATCGTCAAGTCACATGTGAGTAACGTTCATTGATGGGCATTTTCGTTTGCCTAGGTGCTCCAGATATTAGATCTTTTTTGGCTAGTGAGCCAGAACTTGTCAATGTATCTGCATAAAAATCTATTCTTTGCTATTTTAGTGCAAAAAATTGTCCAGAGGATAGAGGAAAACGCCTGTTCAAACGTGGAAAACTTTAATCTCTGGCGTAAGTCAAGTGAACGTACATGCCTCTGTAAAGCGTGCTCGAAAAAAAACTGTCTTCCCCACTCGTCGTCGGAACGCAAGCATAAAGGTCCGAGCGAATTATTTTCACAGCTGGCTAGTTGCCTTATAAGAAATCAAGTCGACTTGGAGACCACCTGTTATCCTCTCATAACGGAAAGCACACGCCGCATGACGAAGCGTCGGATATGCGATGAAACTAACAGGATCTTTAGGGAAAATAAGGATTTGCCATAGGCGGACTACAAATCAAGAAGGGAACACAAAGTGTGAGAAAATTCCGCTAACAACCACTCCACGTTCTTAGGGCCTGCGCTGCGTTTACTATTCTTGATAAAGTCCAGTCGTCCAGTTAATTACTACCTCGAGAGGTGTTACTGTCAAGAGCAGGTAAAACTGTAATGACTAGTTCTGTGTTATTCCTCGTTAAACCACGACAAACCGGTGAAAACCACTCCTGCCTGACTTTATATGTGCCAATCAAAGCTGACCGGACGTTGCTCCATGGCTCAACCAGCAGAATCTTTGACTTAAAAAGCCTTGACGAAGAACTTCAGGCCTTTTAACCCTGAAGTCCTAGTATGGCTGACTGCTGTCAGACGATAAGAGGGGGGATTGTCTGTTTCAACCTCCCCTGTCTTTGTAGTTAACACTTTCGTTTATTAACTAATCGCTGCTAGAAAAATATCTGAGGGCTTTCGGCCACAGCCCCCCGGCAAAACAGGATGCTCATATCTGGTGTTGCAGTCCGCCTTGCTTAGTAAGCATACATTGTCTATTCTTCAGCAGGCATGCGCAAAGGTTTATTGCTGAATTCGGAGTCGTAATTACGCTGGCCAAAATCAACAGATCAGTCCTATGAGCTATAAGACCGACAAGATATTCCTCAAAACCACCAAATGCAAGCAGAGCATGTTTTTATCATAGCGAACTTCCAGTGGGTGTTCCAATTGGTTTGTGCGCAACCTGACTGTTCGATTATCTGAAAATATTTATTTTCGACTCTAATTGTCCTCTTACTATCCCGCAAGCATGTGTATGTTCCAACCTCATCTTCCCATATAACCTAAATTTCTCGTTACGTGGATGACAACACTTTAAAGAAAACGTCGAAAAGAGCACACTAACGGAAGTGCCTCTTCGGCCTTCCTTTGTATGGACAAGGCATTGACCGGTCAATATTTTTATCGCGTCTCAAGCCCACTCCTCCTCGTGGAAGGCAGCGTGCAGTTAACAAGGCGACCCTTTTGTTGCCCCTTCTTCGGCACGTCTGAACATCAGGAGTCCTGCTAATATGTTCCTCTTACTTCGGCTGCTCCCATGCACCCCATCTTCATTGCGTTTTATTATCTTTAAACTCTTTCCAGTTAGTCTTCTAGCTTCAAAACAGAAGCCCTTCATTTTCTAATCCACGAAAAGGCGGTTTCCTACATTTTTTACGACCATTCGAGCAGTATTTTAATTATTATCCCGTATAGGTCATTTTGAGCAACAATGAGGATCCCCTAAGACCATTCTTACTAGAGAGTTACGTTCCACGCCACAACGTTTTATACTCTACGCAGATCGTTTTGTTCATATTAGATTTGATGGCCAGATTCCTTTGGGTCACTTTCAGGTCTTAGTACCTAGCGACTCAAGTGTTTCCCAGTGCATCCAGTAAACCTACTTTTATACTGAGCTATCTGTACGGATGCGATCTAGGAAGGCTGCCAAAGGAAAGTCCAGAAGTGCCAATCGGACTGCTTGACAGCTTACTGTCACTCAGAGCGCGGACTGTAAAATCAGCCGTTTTGTCTGTTTACTTTGTTGACTAAAGGCTGACATTGTTTTAAAAAGTTGAAGCATTTTGTCCCCGGTACGAAGCTGAAGTTGGCAGCTAAAGAACAGTCGCGAAAGTTTTTGGTATCAATAAATCCTGCCGTTCTTACCTACTTCAGCTAAAGCCTGACAGTCATTTCACTCAT
>CACRXP010000397.1:320698-351947 GCA_902702965.1 Spirometra erinaceieuropaei | reverse complement strand
CGCAGCGAAATAAATAATATATCCGGTGACAAAATTTGCATATGTGCATGTCAGTAAGCGTAGGCGATGGGCTGGCACAATAATAAATTGAATTTAAAATGTTACTGAAATATAGCAAGTAGTATTATAATAACGTAATTTGTCGAGGTCAGGGTGGTAATTTAGTGGACACTGCTACACAAATCCAGCTTCCTCTTAAAGACCTCGACGGAAGCAGACATAACGACATCCACAGGCAGGGCATTCCAGGCTTCTAGCACTCTGTTGGAGAAGAAGAACTTTCGTGTGTCCAGTCTGGCCCCTGTCACACGAAGTTTGAATGGATGGCCTCGTAGATTTGTGGTGGTTGCTAACTCGAAGAAGTCCCCCGGTACGAGGCTGCAGTCCTGACCGCGTATGATACGGAAGGCTTGTATCAGGTCACCCCGTTACTGCCTGTAACTCAAGGCAAAGAGATCAAGGTTAGCTAACCGCGTTGCATATGGTAGTGAACCCTGTCCTGCCACAAGTTTCGTTGCACGCCTTTGAACCCTTTCAAGGATGCTGAGGTCCTTCGCGGTCCAGGGTCTCCAAGCTTGGATAGCAAATTCTAGTTGCGGACGCAAAAAGTTCGAAAGACTTTAGCGAAGCAGTCTTCATCAAAGGCAGAGAAAGCCCGCTTGACAAGGTAGAGGACTGACATTGCAGACTTGGCTATCTTCGTGCAGTGCAGCGAGGGTTTGAGCGAGGTCGTAATCCATACTCCCAAGTCTTTCTGCGAGTCCACTTCTTGCAGTGGTATACCGTTTAGGCAGTAGGCCATATGGTTCGGAGAGCAAGCTCTGCCGACTCGTAGGATATTGCACTTTTTCTCGTTGAACGGCATAAGCCAGACCTTTGACCACTGTTGGAGTCGGTTTAGGTTCGCTTGCAGATGCTCTTCGTCATCTGCAGTTCGAATGACGCTCCAGAGCTTAATGTCATCCGCAAACATGGCGACACCACAATCCAGTCCACTCACGCAATCGTTGACGTTAATGATGAACAAAGTATGACCAAGAACTGAGCCTTGGGGAACACCGCTTTCAACGGCAACTTCCGTCGACTTCTGGCCACCGACATGGACAGTTTGAAAACGGTCTAATAGGAAGCTTTGAATCCATTTTAAGAGGTTACCCCTAACGCCTGTTCGGCTCAGTTTGTGCAGGAGTCGCTGATGTGGGACACTATCAAATGCCTTTTTAAAGTCGATATAGACTACATGCAGCGCATTGCCTTCATCAACTGACCGAGTCCAACGTTCCAAACCGTTGAGCAAGTTAGTCACGCAAGACCTGCCACTACGAAACCCATGCTGCGCATCAGATAATAAATTATGCTGCTCTAGGAAGCGCATCAGCTCTCGCTTGATTATTTTCTCCATGAGTTTGCAGCAGATGGAGGTGAGGCTAATTGGCCTATAATTGTTTGCAGAGGCCTTGCTGCCTCCTTTATACAGTGGTGTGATCCGCCCAGATTTCCAGTCGGCGGGCAAGCAGTTGGCTTCGAACGAGGCTTGGAAAAGTATGGACAATGGTTTGGCTAGTTCGGCAGCGAGCTCCTTAAGTAACTTAGGCGGTATGTCGTCTGGACCTGGTGATTTCGACTCATTTAGCGTCATTAGCTCTTTGCGAACCGTCGCTTCATCAAAAGATACAGACTCAATTTTTGGACCCTCATCGAAGTCGTAGTCGAGAGGAGTAAATGAACTTTCACTAGTAAAGATGGATTTGAAAAATTGTGAAAAGTGCTCAGCTTTTTCTCCATCCTCACTAATCTCTACGTCTCCGCTTGTCTTCAGGAGGGGGATTGGATCTCTCTTTCGTGTGCTGCTTCTTATGTAGCTGTAGAATAATTTTGGATTTTCCATAGCACGATTCAATAGGTCTTTTTCAAAATTTTGCCGTGTCCTGAGGGTCAGTCGCTTGATTAAGTTCCTCTGTATTTTGTATGCGTTTATGGATACTCATTCGGCTCTATTCTGACCGATCGTCTTTGGTTTCAATTTTCTTTATTCTTTGTCGCAGCCTGATTGGCATAGCAACTGTACTGTTGAATTTTCTTTGTGGCCGATTTTTCCAGTCTGAAAGTGTGGCTTAACTCCATGGGTTGAATGTTCAGACCTCTTTTCAGGTGGAATAGTCCTCCTGCTGTTTTAATTCGACCTCACGGCCGTTTCTCTCAGCCAACTGTAGCCATTACCTCCTTGTCCATTTAAGGAAAGGTTGTAAAAGCTGGTAAGCGACTGGGGAGTCGGTTTTCCCGAAGATTGGACCGTCACTTGATGCCACAGTTCCTTAAACTGCCTGGGAAGCACATGATTTCTAGTTGGAGGTTGTAGTCTAGTCAGCTTCAGTAGTTTTTTTTAGGGTTAACAGTCCCAATCTAGTCTCCGAGAACAGCAGAACTTGAATTCACGGATGGAGGCGAATATGCGAATCCCAGATTCTTGTTGTGAAGACGGGGACTTGAATTATCGCATTATAGAAGGCATGCACGTATCCAGCATTATGCAGTTGACGTAGGACGAACTGTGCACCGGCCATGATGACAGCTGCGCTTGCGGGAAAAGAGTGAAGATATTCCGATCAGTTGATGGTCTAATACATCAACCATAGTAATGCTGTTTTGCGGATTTCCATAACATTTATGCCACTGTACCGGGAGGGCATTACGCCTCTGGCTAGGTCTGGTTTTTGCTGCCTGGCCCACGGTGGTGACGGTGCTTGTACTTCGCGGCGATGTAAACTGCGCCACCCGGTTGCGTGGACAGAGTGCGTAATAACACGCAGATAAATCAATATGTTTATTGATAGAGTTGGTGTCCGACACCCACGCCTCCAATACTTCTCGCTCCGTCTTGTTGCCGGCCTGCGTCAGTATCCGCGTGTTGGCATAGTCGAACTCATGGCCTTCCTCCAGAGCGTGAGTGGCGACTTGAGATAATGAGTTGCCTCTCCAAATTGCCCGTTTGTGCTCAAGTATTCGTGAGCTAAGACGTAGCCCTGTTTGACCTGTGTAATGACATGGAGAGGTATGGCACGGGACTGGATAGACTACGCCCGACTGCTCACATGCGTCCAGCCGATCCTTCAGTTTCATGATTCTACTACGCATGGTTGCCGCCGGATGATTAACGATGCTCACGCCCTACTCTAACACAATGCGCTCTGTGGCCTAGGACACATTCTTTATGTAAGGTAGGGAGTGCAAATCGTTGGTGTCTCTCTTCCGTTTGTCCCTCGTCTGATGAAACTGTTTGGGTAACCGTTCCTTGTTAATTGGTCCCTGAGATACCGAATTTCTTGCATCCTTCCTTCGGGCTCGCTACAATGCGTTTTTACCCGATTGAAAAGCGCCCTCACACGGCCCCGTTTATGCAACATTGGGTGGTCGCGGTGATAATTGAGGACCTGGCTTCTATTGGTCGTCCGTCTGTACACTGTCGTGCTGAGTTTACCATCAGATGTGCACGTGACAAGCACGTCAAGGAAGGTAATTTCTCGGCCTCCTCGTCTTCTTTGATAATCTAAATGTCGGGGAAGATGCTGATGAGCAGGTCTTGAAAACCCGATAGCTTGTCGTTCTCAATAACGATGAATGTATCGTCCACGTACCAGCGCAAAAACGCGGGTTTGTAGTGACCGAAAGCAACCTTTTCCAGCTTTTGTAGGATCAATTCCGCATTTAGGCTGAATATTGGGGAACGCATGGGTGTTCCTTTAATTTGTTCATATGTTCTACCATCGAAGGTGAAAAAGGTTCGTTGGCAGAATGCACAGAACTGCATTAAGTGTTGGATTTTTAGGAGCCCTGGCGTTTCTTCATACTTTTCCTCTAGCCGTTTGCGTAGCACATCGCGTACCAAGTGTGGTGGGATGGATGTGAAAAGCGAGGCAACGTCGAAGGATGCCATAATTTGGTCGGGTCGAAAGTTTTTTCTTAAATGTAGGCAAGGAAATGGGAGGCCAAATTGGCTGACGTAACAGAGCCCTCTCGGAGAAAATTTGGTTTTCGGGACATCCATTTGGTTAGATTGCATGTGGGGCTGTCATCCAGGGCAATGATTGGCCGCAGGGAAACATTGGGTTTGTGGATTTTGGCAGCTCATATAATGTGGCTAATGCTGTGTCGGTTGGCTCTGTCTGGTGCCATTCGTCAACCGAGATTACATTGTTGCGCCAGAGTCGGCTTAAGAGTCCAGTCAGCTGGTTAATCATCGATTTAGCCTGCGAAGAGGACGTGGACTTGTAGGACTGTTTGGCGTCCTGAAGAGCTTGTGCCTTCTCATGGTACTCAACGCGGTTCATCACAGTGCTGCTCTTCCTTTGTTATCCGGCAGCACTATTATATCCTTGTCCATTTTCAATCTCTTCATTGCTTCTATTTATGCGTGCGACAATCAGGTGTGTTAAAAATGAAAAAAGAATGATCTCTTGAATTGGATTATGCCCCTTTCCATCTCACTTTCGCCTAGTTCTTAGAACGGGACTTATGTTATTAGGATTTTGGACAGGTGTTTCTTTTTGAAACCCCTCTTTCATTCAGCTCTGTAATAGCAAAATCGTCCGAACCTCCTTTCCTCTTTAAGAGAAGCCAATAATCTTATTCGTATTTTTTCGTGCGTCCAACATTTCTGTAGATGTGTTTTGTTGTTGGATTCACTAGTAAGAAAGTAATTCCTACTGCGATTCCACCTTGGGTTGTACGGCAAATTTCCTTAGAGCGCAACATTCTCCCTAGGAGGACAGTATGATTTGCCCCTGTCAAGTGATAAGGGGCAAATTTACCCTATCAGTGCATTCGAATGAATTCTCAAATCGATGCCAGGCTTATTGCGACAAGATCATCGGAAGTAAAAAGCTTTCGCGTATTGAGTACTGACCTGCTGAGTATTACGTTCTATGTGTCGTCAAATACTAAGCTCAGATTTTGACGACAGCAAGGTGCCGGTACTTCGGCTGACGCTAGGAGATGGATGTATTTGTCAGCACCATCGTCTTCACTATGGAAGGTGGTGCCTAGTTTTTTGAGGACATAGACCACGAAGTGAGCCCTCGGTGGCAGTAACCCACACATCAGTTACGATAATCACTGCACGCAAGACTGCCTCAGCACGACAGTAGTGTATTTAGTCTTCCATATGTACAATGAAGATATTCTCGCTGTAGATCTTTATGGTCACCTCTACCCAGACCCCATATCAGTCTTTGCAACATATTATTCAGAGTCATTTTCTGGTTGATGCTCGTCCATGGAGCAATTTTTCTGCTTCACGCACTTGAATTGTCTAAGAGAAACATTGGCTAGCTCACGAAACAACAAATCGTTCGGTGCCACGATTAATTATGCAAGTATGCGTATTTTCTCAATCATATAACTGCAAAGGTGGCTTTCGAAGTCTGCCTTCCTCCTTTTTATTATACTGAATTATATTGAATCACGGGTCTCGTTCCCCGTAAAACAAGTTTCTATAATAACAGTAATAGCAATTGAATTTAATGCCAGTTTGCAGGCACTGTCAGAGAAAAGTAAAGCATACATCGGGCTAACAGTAAAAAACACCTCATTATTAAATACTCAGGATGGCGTTTTTGTAGGTTGGATGATGTATTAGAAAAAGGGACAGGGATAGGTAGCACTGTCTCGGATACTTTCAGCCTCAATTCCTATAGATTACATTGGTACTAGACCAAACTGAAGTATTAAAAAACTGCGTTCACTGGCGGCTGAAGAAATTGGCTGTGGTGAGAGGGGCCACGAGATTAGAGACCACAAACTCCATCACTGCGGTAGACTAAATCGATAGAATCGACACCCAAAATATGTGGGATATTTACCGAATGCAAAAACGAATAATCGCCCCCTTAAACAAAAAATAATTTTGCAGAAGTTTTTCATTCCTGTGATATTTGTACCAAGTTGCAGACAGGACTGTATGGACATTCAAACGGCCATTATTTTGGTGTGTAGTGCGCGTGTGCGACAACCATAGATCAATAAAAGAAGTCTCCGAAGAAGCCGTTGCTTGCGCTTAATTTTATTAGGCAGTGCAACTTAATCGGCGTCAAAACATACATAACTCCTGTTCTCTGGAAAGTTATCTCTAGAGCGCACGACAATACTGCAGTACTGCATTTGTGCATGTATTTGCCCCTCAAACGGGCCACGTGGTAGATGCGATGGACCAACATGGGGGCCTAATTGGATTCTGACAGGCGTTATCGGATTTGAGCACCATAACAAATGCCAACACTTCGGGGCACGGTGGCAGACCCGGCTGCCGGCAGACATTGCGCATAACGGGACCCGAGTCGCCTTTTCCTTGTTTTTGTTGGTCAAAAGCCTGCTTATTTGCCGTGCGGGCCAGGACCCGTGGAGCGGAACGCGAGTGTGCGGGCCCGGCCGTGCCATCCATCTGCGCCCTCCCCGGTATCCGGTCTTCTTAACTCTGTCTTGACACCGCGTATAGGTGGGTGTAGGAGGGAGTGCGGTAGATGCTGCACAAGTCCACATTAACTATAAACTAAGTCACTCACGAGTAACCGTCTCTACTCTCACCTCGAAGTGGAGCACAGGGTGGACATCTCTCTCGCCACACGCTGAAAGAATTACAGCCAAAGCTGCCCAGATTTGTGGCTTTATTTCTTACACTCTCCATATTCCTGAAATTAAATAAAGGCTCTATCGTATGTTTGTACTTCCAATTCTCGAGTATTGCTGCCCATTCTTTGGTTTGATGAATGCAGCTAGTCGTTTAAAAATTGAAAATGTCCAAGGACGTTTTTCTAAAAAAAACTTTTAGATAAGGAACATCCCAATATCTCCTACTCAGATAGATGCCAGCTTCTTAAGCTGAAATTTTTGCGGGTTCGAAGACTAGAAGTGGGCTTCTGTCTCCTCTTTCCCATTAATCATAGTTCAAATTTTTCTTGGATTTCAGCACTCACCTCTAGTAGTCGCCCATACAATCTTCGCAACTCGTCCTTGATTATACCTCCTCCAGCGTCCTCCACCTCTAAGCGCTCCCTTTTTTCGCTTCCAGATATACTTTCCTCTGGAATAACCTTCTAATAAATATAAGATCTTCAGAAAATCTACACACCTCTAAGAGAAGGCTACGCCTTTATCTGAATATTGACTCGATTAAACTGTGTTTTTCCTCATCCTTCCCAGACAACATTTTCTATGGCACTGAGAAAGGGCCATTGGGAATTTAGTATGTCGCCATTAAATTTCCGCAACTGTTTACATTTCCTTCCTTTATGAGTAGTCTCGCTTCCTAAGATCCCTCACCAGAAATGTTAATTTTTCCAATTTTTCAGTCCAAGCATCGTGCCCTCACAGAATGCGCTCCATCGACGCTCTTGGCGAAACCTTCTGTATTCACCATATACTAGTAGTCTGGTCGCATCACCCTCGCCCCATCCTCCGATGGACTCGGATGAATGTAACCGACCGCATCTGGGTTCCTATCGCCTCGGGACTGGTTTTCAATTTCGCCACTGTTTGCCTTATTCAAGGCCACATACAGGCCAGTCCTGACCTACCCGCCTACTTAACTCTTCATGAGATCCGTTATACAATGCCTTAACAGCTGAAATTTATTTCTGCCCTGTCGATGTCCGATTATAATCCATTACATACCGCCACACGCAGGCCAGTCCTGCCCGCATTTTTCTGTTATTGCTTTTTTTATCGAGGGTTTGTTTCTCCTGTAAAATTGATCCAATCATTTTTAAATTTTGATATGGAGTTTTTTTCACCCCTCGCTTATCATTTTTCTTAACGGACTTCTAATTCAAAAACTATGTATTGCATTTTGTACAGATTTTGCCTACCTCGTCTAAAATTCGCATGTAAATTTATTTTTACTTGCTTTTATGCGACCCCGACGGGTCTTTAATAAAAAAATAATTATTATTATCGTCGGAAATGACGGTTGAAATGCCGTGTATGTGCGTGTTTAAAGTGTTGGGGCAGAGCCCTTGATGAACTATTTTATGCACAATGCTTTCGCAGATTTAAACTCAAAAAGTTGCAGACATCGGCAATGTGGAGGATCACAGTGCGATCGTAGTGCGAAGGAGGCGCATCTGTTCACCATCAGTTATTACGGAAAGATTGTGTGTGACAAAGTGTTTTACAGAGCTGACTGTGAGTAGTCCTGTTGTAAAAGCCGGTTTCTGTCGAAAATGAAAGCGATTAAGTTTTCTTTTAAACATGACAATTTTGTCGGCCGTCTCAATCTCACTTAGAAACGAGCTCCATGGTCGGAAAACCCGCTGGCTGAAGGAAAACTTTCTACGGTCTAGCCGCGTGCGTTCACTCTTTATTTTGCAAGGATGACCGCGTACTTGGTCTGCACTGACAAACTCAAAAAAGTTTTCTGTTCTTAGCGAGCAAACTTGACCACGGACAATCCGGAATGCCCAGGGTAGACTGCAGTTTAGCTGCCTGCAAGAGAGAGGGAATAGACCAAACACATTCAGCCTGCCCTGGCAAGATAAATCCTAAAACCAGCGACCATCCTCGTCGCTCTGCGTTGAACCTGTTCAAGTAAGTCAGTATCGTTCGTCATTCATGGTGAAACTGATGGCATTCCAACTCCACATGGGGTTTTACGAAAACGACAAAAAGTCTTTCGAAGAGTTCGGGAGGGAATATATTAAATACAAGTCCGATCCAGTGTAAAGTCCTTCTTGCCTTCTGGACAGCTTCCTGCAATGGCAATAGATTTGTGGCCGTCCATACACCCAAACCCCTGTATCTTTCTACACTTTCTAACGCCATCCGGTTAATATGGTACTGGTGTCTGATAGAGGCACTTTGGCCGGTGTTTCGGTGCAAGACCACGCATTCTGGCACATTAGGCTTCAAAAGCCATTTGTTTGACCAAGCACACATTTTGTCGATGTTCGACTGCAACTTCTCTGCGTCATCATTGCATTTGACTTCATTCTAAAATTTCATGTCGTCCGTGAACATGAGCGTCTCACAATCTAGTTTACTGATTCAGTCATTAACATAAATCTGGCAGAGTACTGGGCCTAAGACAGAACTCCGTGGGACACCACTTTCAACCTTTGCCTATTCCGAGGTAGAGTTACCACCGACGACTTTGTACTATGGAGGACAGAAAACTCTTGATCTATTTAAACATTCTCCTTGAATTCCTACATCGGATATCCTCCGTAAAAGAAGCCTGTGTGCGACACTATCAAAGGCTTTTTTAAGTCAAAAACAAGACATCTACTGGATAACCCTTATTGGTAGCCCTTGTCCATTTCTCGTGCGGGTATATAACACTCGTTAAGCAGGATCGTTCTGAGCGAAAGCCATGTTAGGCATCACACAATATTTCGTCTTTTTCAGGAAAAGGCAAATTTAATATCTTTGCACCTTCAGCCCCTTATGCATGTTGATAAAAAACCTGTTGATAGTAACATGGTTAACAACACAAACACTCCCATATAAGAAGTCAGGGATAAGGGATCGGGCTCGACAACATCTACTAACGTGTAACAGCGTACAATAGACTCTGTAAACAGTTATCGCAAGCTTCTTCTTAAGGCGACTGTGTTGTCTGTATCCGCTGTTGAAGTTTTTTAGACCACAGCACGTGTGTGCGCCTTTGCTCTGTCTTAGTTTCGACTCGCCAACCGATCAAAGAAGGGGTAGCGTTGATTTACTTTGAGCTCTCCCGAAGCTAATGACAAACCTCGCACAGTCCCAGCAGCGAGTCGACGGGGAGCGTGAGACGGACAAAAGGAGAGAATGCAGTAGAGAATTAGGAGACGCAGACCGCCACAGTATTTTCTGCTAGAGTGAAGGCGGTGAGTGGCGACACCGAAAGAAATTTTCATGTCTAAATACATGAGTAACCAAACGGTTAGAAGAATGAACATGGCGCTCACTAGGCCGATATATACAGGTGGTACAAGGGATGAGTGTGCATGCCATGCGGATCAAGCGTTGGGGGTTGGTGAGGGAGTAGTCACAGTTGGGAGTAGCGGACACGAGGGAAGAGCAAGTATATGGAACGGAAGGATAAATGGTCGGGAAGGCGGATTAAACGGCAGGAAAGCACAGGACGCATTTGGAGGAGTGCCCGGGACAACGGCTTTGAGACCGTCGAAGCTCACGACCTCCTCGCGGATTCCGCGTTTGATGCGGAAGGTGTTCGCTCCACGAGAGGCAACCTGAAAGAGACCGCCGTAGGGTGGTTCCACTGGCCGGAAGACTCGATCGCATCGAAGAATGTGAGAGAATGTTGTCAAGTCTTTCTCGAGGTAAAACTCGGAGACGGATGGCCAAAACGGATCGGGGGAGCGCGTCCGCACGAATTGCCGGAGACGGTGCAGGAGGCTGTTGGGATCCTCGATCGCACTTCGCGGGGTTGGCGAAATCATTTTACCAGGAAGTCGGACGATGGCACCAAACGCGTGCTCAGCGGCGGAGCAGTCAAGGTCCGACTTGAGAGAGGAGCGGATGTCTAACAATACCCGCGAGAGATTGTCCATCCAGTTCTCCGCATCGTCTGCGACGCTTAAGGAGGTCTTCAAAGGGCGATGAAACCGTATGGCCATCCCATTGGCTGCGGTATGATAGAGTGTATTGCGGATGTGTGTACAGCCCAAAAAGGAGGGAAAGACATTGAATAGGATAAATCCAAACTGGCAATGCGATAAGTCGCATTTGTGAAGGAAGAACTGAAAATGGCAATCCAACGACCTATGAAAGACTTGGTGACTGTTGGAGCAGTAACATCGGGCAGAGGGATGACTTTCGGTCACCAGGTGAATCGATCCACTCAAGGTGAGGAGACAAGAACAGTCAGTGGGCGGGGCCAGAGGGCCCGCAATGTCCAGGTGTATGTGACTGGACCGTGGGGAAGATGCGATGGGAGCCTTGTGCCGGTGAACCTTACTTCTCCGTCAGCTGGGACATTCCCATGTCCATGTTTCTAGGTCTTGGTACATTCCAGGCCAGAAGAAATGGTCGGAAACCAGCTTGTCGGTTGCCCAGCTCCCAGGCTGAGAAAGGTTGTGCAAAAGAGGAGGAAACCTTGCGGTGGAGGGATGGTTGCACAAGGAGACGGTGGAGGCGGTGGAGAGAATGATGCTCTTGCCAGTAGTCAGTTGCAGCTCCTAGAGTTGGAGTCCGAAGACGTCCTCTTCACATGGGGAACAAGCGCGGTGTTGTTCTGCGATAGAGAACCTGGACAGTGCGTCAGCCACATCATTGCCTGACCCGTTTATGTGGCGGATATCTTAGGTAAACTGTGAGATATAGTCCAGTTGTCTGATTTCCCGGCATTTTAGTTTCTCAGAAGTGAACTCGAGAGCGGAGGAAAGGGTCTCTGATCCTTGAACACCATAAAGTCCCTGTCCACAAGGAAGTGACGGAAGTGTTTTATGACGACGAAGACAGCAAGGAGCTCCCGTCCAAATGTGCTATAGCGCGTCTCGGGAGGTGACAACGTTCTGAAGAAGAAAGTTAAGTGCTGGGTGTGACCTGCAGGGTGCTGTTGAAGAACCGCGCCTACTGTAACATTGAGGGTGTCACCCATATGGGGGATGGGAGCATCGGGAGGAAACTTCGTCAGGAGGGTCGCCTCAGCCAGGCAGCCTTCGCCTTAACAAAAGCAGTGAGGGCCTCTGCAGACAGCTCGAACAAACCTTATGAATCTGAGGGGAGGCTCGTGAGCAGCAGGAAGGTATCGACACCATGCGGAGGGATAGGGTGGTGGAAATTCACCATGCCCATAAATCGCTGCAGCTGGTGCATGAAAGAGGGGGTGCAAAGTCACATAGGACAGCAACCTTTGATGAAAGAGGATGAATGCAGTTAGAGTCAGCCAGAGGTCCGAGAAATTAGATGGAGGGCCCACCGGGGACGCATTTGGACGGGTCGAGAACAAGGATAAATTGTTGTAGGCGGTCAAACATCTTCGTAAGATGCTCCATGTGTTCTTAGGCAATGGAGGTAACTACCAACAAGTCGTCAGTATAGGCGTATACAAATTATATGTCGCGAAGCAGCCCGTCTGCAGACCTCTGGGATATCTGGAAGGAGTTGCAGAGTCCAAACGACGTGCGAAAAATCCGGCAAACTCCTGAAGATGCGAAAAATAATGTGAGAGTCCGAACGACCAGAAAGCTCATTCAAAATAATCTGCACCGACTGAGAACGTGGTCCGAGAAATGGCATCTAGTTTTTAATGTGCAGAAGTGTGCCGCCATTCATGTGCGTCCAATTAACTGTCAGTTAAATGATAGCACGAGGGCATATCACCTGAAAGATGTTGTTCTTCCCGCAGAATCGTTGTAAAAGGATCTCGGAGTTTGGATACACAGCAGCATGAAAACAGCAGTGCACCAAGGCTGCTAAAAACACCGTGAGGTACTCCATGCGGTCAAACGGCGTTGTAACAGACATTCGCAACATGATCGAATCACAGTGCAATCGTAATGCGCATCTGTTCACCATTAGTCAATACGGAAAGATTGTGTGTGACAAAGCATTTTACAGAGCTGGCTGTGAGTAGTCATGTTGGAAAAGCCGGTTTCTGTCTAAAATCAAACGAGGAAGTTTTCTTTTAAACATGGAAATTTTGTCGGCCGTCAGGATCTCACTTGGTGGCGAGTTCCGTGGTCGGACAACCCACTTTTCTTTCTTCATTCGACGATAATTAAAAGCTAGCGAATGTACTTTTATTGTCCTTCAAAAGCGTGACCGATGTGGTCCAGCAATCTGAGGCCGTATCGGCAGCCAATCGTTCTCTCCGCTATCACCCATTTGGGCACCTTCAGTCCACACTGGCTAGTCATGATCAGGCAGGGAGTCTGACAAAAGTATTGACATGTGTTTGGTTTGTGTGATGGTGATTCCGTCATTTAGCATGTGCGTGGCAAAGCATTTCCAAAGAACAGCTACTCTCCCTTCCGATCATTTCTGGCGAACTAAATATCCAGGAATCTGTTTTTAACAACTTATGAAATCTCGATGAAACTCTTTTACCTATTGCAAAGAAACTGTCGGCTTCTGAATGCATATTCGTGATTATGGAATATGGCCTTCGTTTTTGTTTGTAGACGCAGCTCGACGAGGATGCCAACTGCCCTGAGCTACCGGATGGTACACCCCTGCATATATTCAAACGTATACTTGGTCGATGTGCAACTGGGAGTAAGAAAGCTGTATGTTTTCCCCTGCCCTTTCCATTCTTGTGTTGACGAGCTAGAAAAATCAGATAAAAGATAAAGAAGGATACATTCATCATTGAGAGCTGGAAGTTCGGACTCACATATCCTGCTCTGTTCATATATATTTGTGTCAGAACCGTGTCAGAGAACATTCGCGAGAGTACACTTCAATAAAAAATAGTTGAAAGTGGACAGCTACGATGCCCACACAAATAAATACATGATAAACTGGCATCAAAGAGTTTGAAGCACGGAGTTTTGGCTGGCGGTTAGTTGAAGAAGAACGTGATTGCACTCTCAGGCAGGTGGCAATGGCACTATACAAAGTCCAATACCTGCGTTTGCAAATGTGCGAACTTGTCGCCAGAATCTTGGCAGCGTCTACGTCAACATCTGAAAAACTACCTTAATCTGTTTTCCCTGCATCCGAAGAAAATGAGATAGAAAGTGAGAGAATGAAGTTTTATCAGACTCAGGAAAACAGAACCCAAGGCCAATAAGAAGAATGGCGTGACAGTGAGGTTCAAGGAACTTAGCGCTAGTCAGCATGGCTCACCAGCCTGCTGAATGTCTACCAGTGCCAAGATTCGATCTAACTACTCTTAACAGACATATTTTGGCGTTGAGTGACTGAAAAGTACAACAGAATAAGGAGAGTAGAAATGTCGGCCTGACTTTGCTTTTTAAGTCCGGCTCAACCGTCAACTTTAAAGATTTCAAAACCTCCACTGACAGCAATAGCAAGGTCGAAGTCACCTATTAAATGACTGGCCAAAGGGTAAATAGGCCACTTGAGGCTGTAGTTGTAGTCTGTACATTTCTTGGTAATTTCGTTTAGAAAAATATAACATTGGGCAAAACTGAGATCAGAGACCGACTGTTTACGTTCACCGGTCACTTCGGGCTTACGGCTCTTTTAAAACTCTTTGCAAGCGTCTCATATTTCTTTTTATCTTAGTACTTGTTTTATTGTGATTTTTTCCGCTTCCTTCGTCTTCCGCATAATTGCAGTTTTCATATCGTTGTTGTCCCTGGACGCGACGTTTTACTGTGTTTTCAGACACAAAGAATTTTCTTAAAGAAGCTCTTCTCTTTATTGTGTCAATGAGGCAAACTTCGTGACTAATGTATCTTGAGACTCTTGAGCAACGTTGAAAATCTGACGGTTAAACTACCTACTTATGTTGTTTTAGCCAGCAGCAGTTTCAGTTTTGGCGTCGTAGCAGGTTGCTGTCTGAGCCGAGATGAGCAAGAGGGCTTATTTATGCGGACCTGAGAGTGGTACGTATACCCTTTCTTTCCTAAAAATGTATGATAGACAAAGGTTCTAGCAATTCTAATGACTGGGCTATTGTGAAGCCACGAAAACGACGAAGTCGCTGGTCGACATTGGAAACCGACAAGACATATGTTCCCGGAATGCCTACTCAATTGCCACCTAATCTGACTCCCCAACAGGAGAAGATGTATATACGTAATACATTATTATTTTTTATGTGTCGGTGTAGTTCAGCTTCAGATCGAGGATATATCCCGCCGACTGAAGTCCGGTGATTTAGGCATCCCTCAAAACCCAGACGATCGGTATGCTTCTCCCTTTTGCGTTTAAATGATTATTAGTGCTTACTCTTTGCCCTTAATGCTTACTAGGTTTCGAATTTAGGTTGTAAAAGTAGTCGGGAAATTAAGACGGTTCGTCAGCCATTATGTTCTTAAAACCTCACTTAATCCTATTTTAGTACATTGAACAGTTAAAGACGATGGGCTGGTAGATTGCTCCCATGAGGAGGCTAAGGTACGGAACGCCCAAAAGTTGCACGCCATTTGTTCTAAGAGCAGTTATTTGCATTGTTTCATTTCCTTAAGGTCCCCTTCGCCAGAGCCCATATACAGCGGTGACGGGAAGCGCTTAAACACTCGTGAATATCGCGTTCGCAAGCAGCTGGAAGAAGACCGCCACAGTTACATTCAAATGATGATGGAGCTGAATCCAGATTATAAGCCCCCGACAGACTACAAGTAAAATTTGAGTTGATTATGCTTACCCTACACAGACCTCTCGCAAACAAAATAACGGACAAGATTTTCATACCCCAGGAAGATCATCCCCACATTAATTTCGTTGGCCTTCTTATCGGACCCAGAGGGAACACGCTTAAAGCCTTGGAGAGAGAGGTTAGTACTGCGTCTTTTTTGTCATGCATATTGTTCTGTGTATAAAGCACGTCAGTCTGGTCTTGGACCAACTCGCCGTTGTATTAGAGATTTCAAGTGCCCAACGTAGGTACAGCCGGTGGGTTACCGTACCAAACCAAGGACTGTGGATTTGTTTATCTATAGCCATAATTATTTGAGATTGCCCATCGTCGCACCGAAATGACAGGGGTTTGTGTGCCACCCATACAATTACTATTGATCAACTGACCTGTCTACATCAATTTGTCGCGCACGTTCAGTGACTGCAAGCGCTCTGTAGGCTTACCAAAGCTCTGATTTAGCCATTCAAAAAGCGTGAACAGTGGCGACCCGTCCGATTGTCGCCGCTTATCTGCGACCGCAGCTCACGCTCCTATGTACAGATGTCGCTACTCCACTTTGTTTGCCGAGTTATTCGCAGATGTGCGCTTCTCGCCCCAAGCTTCGAATGGGTTTCGTTGAAATTCCCACTTGTACTTGGCTATGCTCATTTTAAGCCCTTCGACTTGTTATACACCGCCTACACTACGAATGGTCGTCTTCCATCGCAGTCGATTAGCAGCTGACCCCCTGACGAAAACGAGGAAGTTGGCACCCTGTCTGTGTAGACCATATACTTCGGTTTCATGGCCTTGTTAGGCGTCTTGTTGACAGTGTGCTTTTGCATCGTCCGTCGGTCACATCACCATCGGCAAGAGACTAGGACAAGATAACATCGCAAAGGACCCCGCCCTCAGTTCGACGCACCTCGTAACTTAGCAACTCATGTCGGAAAATTACAACGCTGCGGTTAATCCGTCCTGATTGTGTTCATACCCAGCGCCAAAGGTGTTCCCCTTTCCGCCCTAGAAGTTCTCGTTCCATTGTCCCAGTCGCTGAGTGATCGGGCCAGAATTTCACTTATGCGCCGATGGTCGGCAGCAGCGGGGACGCACTCACTACGCCTCTAGCCATGCTAATGCTGCTGCGGTGTACGCCCAAGCTACGGGTGCTTATGACAGGTTGGGGACCTGCCCTAGTGACGGCGCAACCATTGATAACTCGAGTCGATGGCACACTGGTCTAACTCATCTTTCGAGCACAATGCGGTGTCAGGCGTCGCGTTCGTTATTGCCGCTCTGCGCCTGGTGTGACCGGGTCCCAGAAATCGGTGTAGCTTGGCCTTCGTAGGTGATGGGATACCTTTGGTGTCTAAATACTGTCTTGTGATATTTGCGCAATAACCGATACGCCAGACAAACTAGGCCATTCCTAAGGATGGAACCATCGCATGGACGGTTGGCATGGGCGTCGGTTTGTCCAGTGAAGAGGAAGATAGGCCTACTAAGAGTTTATTTCAGGTCCTGCGGCTCACGCGACTGGCTCGTTAGTGAACTGCTTCGCTTGGGTGTCTGGGGTCCGCAACAAACCGAAAATGCCATGAGTATTCAGCAGGAAACCGGTTGAGTTTGTTATGATGTCCCTCAACCAACAGAATTCGTCCAGGCTGCCGCCATAATCTGTGGTGTACCTATCGAAAAAGACGCATGATTTGTACCAGATCTTCAAGAGAATGCAACCCTCCTTTCCGAAAGTTAACGTGTAGGTGTATTGTCGAAATCCTATTCCATCATCAGATAAAACAATTTTTTCAAAGCCACTATCCTACAAAATTTTGTACTTTATCCCGTTGACTCTGCACTTGCCTCCATTAAGTACTGTAAGTTTTCGACTCCGTAATACAGAATTGTGTAAGTTATACGTCGGACTCGACATCTCTTGTATTGTTAATAATTCCGAAACTCCCCGTCAGCAATTTTTTTAACATTAACCGTTTCTGTTTTAGACTGGGGCAAAAATTATAATTCGTGGTAAGGGCTCCGTCAAAGACGGCAAATTAGGCCGTCGCGATGGCCTTCCCATGCCCGGTGAGGACGAACCTCTTCATGCCTTTATCTCTGCGGCAAATGTTGAGGCTTGCCAAAAAGCCGTTAAAAAGATTACTGAAATTATACGCCAAGGGATTGAGGTTCCGGAAGCCCAAAACGACCTTCGTAAGGCACAGTTACGAGAGCTTGCCTTATTGAACGGAACCCTACGTGAACACGAGGGGCTGGCTAAGTTGCGTGCGCTCGCTGAGGCCCAAAACATAGCAACGAATAAGATTCAATGCACGCTCTGTGGAGGTAAGTCTCGCTGTCTTTGCCCCTTCTCTTGAAATTGGTATGCGTTCTTATACATATTTGCTGCTTTTCTAGGCTTCGGCCACCTCGCCTCTGATTGCAAACTTAGGGATCCATCAGTTACTTTGGAATCTCTCGGCATCAATCCTATGGAACGAGCAAAGATGGACAGTGAGTACTCCGCACTAATGGCAGAGTTGGGAGTCGGCCTCGGAGGTGGTTCAAATTCGACCGCAGCCGCCAACATGGGTAAGTCGTATCGGCAAAAACTTGTGTCGGTCTAGACTCGAGTCTAAAAATTTTCAGTCATCACAACTATGCATTTTTATCTTGTGAAGTTGTGAACCAAGGCGGGAAGGTTCAGTTGGGACCGATTGGAAAGGCACAACCTGCAAAGCAGCCCCCGCCCCCAGGCGTCCCTCCCCCAGAAGAAGAGGAAGAGGAAACAGCGACTTCGTCGGCGCCTTTAACACTATCAACAACTACAGCATCAGTTAAGCAAGGTGATGCATTTACTGTACCATTGCCGCCACCGCCGGTGCCACCCGTACCATGGTCTATGGGCTACGTCCCACCGGCCAGCGCATACCCGCCAGCCGTTCCGCCCGTTGGCCCACCAGGCGCCTTTCCAGGTGCTCCTCCATTCCCAGGCAGTGCGCCTTGGCCGGCTGCCGCCCCGTCACCCGGCGGTTGGTTTGCACCTCCGGCCGCCGCTTGGCCACCAACTGTACAACGTATGTCCTCATCATCTTTATTAATCCCCTTTGCTGGAAATGATTACGAACTTGATTATTGGCCACACCCTCAAGCATCCTCAACGAAGGCTGTCTGAGAACCAAAGAGTTAATAATTGCCGTGTAAAAATCCCCCAGAAAGCCAGTTATGACACGATCTGGGTGACGGGTAAATTCATACACTTCTATAGATGGACCATCGTGCCTGACCGGGCCGAGTCCATTCATGTTTCCAGAAATGGGCTGGAGCTGGTCTCCGGCCTCCGCCGAAGCGCTAGTCGGTATTCTTTGTGACGTGTGACTGCTCTTAGCGTCCGCCATTTGGCCGCTAAATATGGAATTTTTCGCATAATTAGTCAAAGGCACCATACGGAACCGTCTATTGATCATCACGTCCACAACATGCGGTTTTCACCCTAAAATTTACAATTTAATGCATATTTGCACATGTAACGTAAAAGGCACTCATTCTGAGTTTGCACACTTAGGCGTGCTGAAAATAACGCTTTCTCCTTATTCTCTCACTACAGACGGTCCTCCAGGTCCCCCGTACGGTGGAACCAACGATTACTGGGGTACGACTGCTGCACCCAACGGCTATCTGCATCCTCCACCCCCACCTCCCCCAGGCTTGTGATGAGATTTTCGTCACCTCATCTGCCCTTTGTGTATAGTTATTTGCTTGGCTGATGTTATTCATTTTAATTCGTGTAAAGGTGCTTAATAGACTGTCTGACCAACGTTCTTGCTTGTATCAGGAAGCTTCAGTTAAGTTTATGAACTGCAGGTGGCAGTCTGTTACAACTCAGCACTAATAATCAACACGATCTGGAAGTGGGACCATGTAACTTAAGTAGGTATGCGCTCAAGTCACGGGGACGGTTCAAAAGTTGCAGCACGTACCTGGCCCGTCCCGGTGAGGGGATCAGGAGTGAGCTAAGTGGCATGACCGTGGACCTAATGGTGAGTCTGCGTACTTGTGGGTCGGTTGACGTCACGAATGTGGAGCTTACAGACCAGCAGGTGGCGTTCGCCCCTGTTTCGCCATGGCAGATCTCGGGTGGTGCTGTCTTTTGTCTTTACGGCGTCATAACTTCAAGCAGCACAAATGTTCTGTCAGGCAGAGGTCACGTGGCTAAATTCCTTTCAAGAGGCATCAGGTCCCTCGGCGCGCCGCGTGTCCGTATACGTCAACACTGGGGCGCCTCTGGGCCGGGTCCTGTCCTGCTTTTTACGCCTGTGGCTGAGTTATATGTCCGGGTAGCCGTGCGAGTGGTTTGCCCGGCGGATAACGCGTCATGCTTTGCGTTGTGTGCGGCATTCCCTCCTGACCTTGTCGTTTGCTCGTCGGTGTTGCTCCAGCCGTGCGGGTCCTTAAGATACTTTTGGAGGCGGGGACCCGCGTTTCCGCTGGTAGGGTTTGTCAACAGTTTGCGTCCCAATAATTCACGCAACAGCCCGAATTGAAGGCCAAGTCATTCACCATGGGTGTCTGGCGGTCTGGACTTTAGTTGTCCCGAATTCACCCTCAGCGTATCGGATGTCCAATGCGTTCTGTTCCTATTTGGCTTGGTGTCCCGGTTCCACCATCGGGCTTTCGAATAATGGGATTTAGGTGTTGCGTCGAAGTCGAGTTTAGGGCTCTTGTCTACCTGGGGTAACACCACCGGTCGGACCACATCACACAGCTCACGTCACTCAAAACGCACGCAAATGACCCCACGTACAGGGGGTATTCTTTGGCTCCTCCATGTGACCTCTACGGCACTAGCGCATGTGAGGCCCGGCAGCTCACTCCCTTTGTGTGAGAACCTGTTATGTGGTGTTGGGAAGCAGTTTGTGAGTGGCAATCGTAGAGGTGCTGCTTAGCTCTGTCAAGCGCTGCTCTCGATCTCAATCAGTTGGTAGACCGGCTCGGACGGTGGACTGGTGTCTAAGGGAGAAGAGAGTGCGGTCGACTCTCAGGCCATATTTCCCACTAAACAATCTGACGTACTCGGATCTACCGCGATACGCTAAGGACTGTGACTTGGATTGCTGACAACTCGGTCCTCTCTTCAGGACAGAGTCAGGCCGCAGTGGTTCCTCAGTGTGTTCTTCGTGACGCTCCCACTCAGCTGGGATCGGGGCGGTTCCCCTATCTTGCTGTGTGTGGACCTGGTTCATTGGGCGCAGGCCAGGCGTGTGTGACATGAGCAGACGAACTGGTTTATCGGCCACTGCCCCGATTTTCTCGACTCCGTCTTGGGACGGAGGCCAGGTAGATGAGGGAGAAGGGGTGCTGTGGATGCGCCGCAAGTCTACTGTCATTTTAAACTAATTCACGGGCAAGTTGTCGTACCGGCTCCCACACTGCAGTGGTCTATACGGTGAATCGAAGGTCGGACTGCCATGTTGCACAAATTCACGCCGTCCCCTCTCCTTCGGGCGAGGCGAACTGACCGTCAGGACTTAAATTACATGATGGGGTTTCGTGAGTTCCCTGTTTGCGGCATGAGACATTCCTGTCAAATGAGTCCGTTGCAAGATCCCACGGAGGAGACTGTTCTCTTGAGCACGAACTGCTGCCGAAATCATAAACGATCAGGTCAACAAAGTCAGCTCCTTTACCCTGAGTTGGATTACGGAAAAATGTCCGCACTTCTTTGCGCATTACGCAAACCAGTGGATAGTTTCTTCGCATCGTGGAGGGTGGGGTTAAGCCCCACAATATCACAACGGGCGGCAACTTATTTTTAATCCGAAAGTCGCGCCTGGTGACCCTTCGTCACGTTCTACTCTCAGTGTGCCGCTTGTTTTGGTAGCTATTCATACATACAACTCTGTGCAGTTGGAATGAATATGTCCATCTTTTTAACTGATCTTACAAGCACAAGGACCTTATCCTGTCTTCCGTCCATGTTATTTCCACGCAGACCAGAAACGACCGGAGTCCGACCTCCGGTTCAGTTGTCCTCTAAGGTGGCAGTCAGGCCAAATGATCCACTTAATTCGGGTTCGGGGCAGTTGTCTTGTGGGTCTTATCACACTGTGTCCGTTGTCGCCCTTCCTACCAATATTATGACATTATCTTTGATAATCTCACTCACTGTATTCTCCGCGAATCCTCTTTCAATACTGCTTGTAAACGGTAATGGCCCCGCTCCAGGCGTCTGCTGCAACACTGCGCCTCCCACGCGTACCGGTGGCAGCCGGGGTTTCGACCAACCACATCTATCCTAACCGGCCAACCAACTTCAAGACTGCCACAAACATGCCCTCGCCCAAGGTGCTCTGAAGCCTCCGCCGGTCGCATTCGGATGCCTGTTCTGGCGGCACAGGACATGTGTCGTCGGTCGGCTCCAACTTGCTCCAATTAACCCTTCATTTATTTCATGCAGAATGCGATGTTTTCTGTATTGGCATCCAGCTTCTCGTCTGACTATTCGGGAGCGAGCCTAAAGTTCGTAATGGCCGCGGTCTGCTGGCGACTTAGGCTGTCGTGACAAAACCACTTGACTGCATCCGTCTGTTAGGTTAGCTGCTCAGTTCATAATGTGTCCTTTTGTTGATGTACATATTCTTCGTCTTACATTTTCTTGCCTACGGATGCTTTCTACCTGCCGTCATAAATAGTTACTTCACTGACTAGCGAAAAGGGATTATATGGACAATTGAATCTGTCAGTCATATGCTCTCTTCTTTTGCTGGTCAGTTGGGAGGTGTCACTGTTGATGCTAACTCTAGGGCGTACTATTTGGCAGTCAGGAGCTTTTCCGGCTGAAATTTCCATGACGAACAACAAGGACCAAATTTTGATCAGTACAGCATCGATATTAATTCATCCAACCCAGGACACATTCGTCATATCCTGCGTCGAATTTCGCTTGTCAGATTTCCTCATCCGCCTTCTACCCCCTTTTCATCTACCAGGATGAAATGCATATGAAAACGACGGCCAGGTTTGTCTATCTATCAGCCGAGCCTACTCGGGTCACTCGTACCCATCTAGAGTTTATCACGGACTTCAGTTTTTTCCGGCAGAGTGGTAAGTGGGTAGTTCCGGTTAAAATTTAGAGGTGGTCTACATAAGAACGATCTTTTTCCTCTCCGCATCTACGGGGCTAGTCACATAAAGGGCCTTTCAGCCAATCGACTGCTGCGGGTAGATCCGGTTACCGAGAGCCACCAAGCAATGACTGCTTTATCCCGGCTCAGATGTGGCTTTATATCCCGCAGCTGGCTTCCTCGAGCAAACCGGCAGTCTTGATTCGAGGACAGTAATATGCGCTGCAATCAATCTCACCTAAAAATAGTTTATCAGAGACCAGTTGTTGCATCTGCTAATTCTGTCGTCAGGCGCGCGGTCCTACCACATGATTCTCTGCCTATCGGCTGTCTAAGATCATTTTGCAGCATATGCTGTCTTCTCTGTCATCAAAGTCCTGCAAAACAGAAGTTATTAAGCGGCAGGTGTTGTCGTTCTAGAAGTCTCCTACAATCAGATGTGTTCTTTGATCCACCCCTGTTCACCTGACTGTTATGTTAGGTGATGTTGACGTCACTGATGGAAAATTTTTAAATGTGCGGAGACAACGATTCACATGGTGAAAAAGACTTGCTGCCTCAGCTTGGTAGCGAATGAGGCACCACTTGGACCACAGCTGCGAGAGCCCAAAATAAGAGTACACTCTCGTACCCAAAAATAACCTATCGCTTCTACCCAGAGTGCGGAAGGCAGAGCGATCCCCTGGGAGCGTCTTAGTGTGATTTGCACTGAGGTACTTCCTGCTTCTGATTTCAAACCTTGCCTCCTGTCCGTCCAAACAATCCTCGGCATTATAGTAGGTTTGCTTCATTTGGCAGGGTCCATCCTTGAATAAGACACAACGCAGAGTTCCTCGGTTAGAGCTAGGGTGAAAGTTTCACACTTTCGAGGTTAGATAACACATATGCACACACAGAGTCTCCGGAGCAACAGAAAATAAAATTGCATTTTGTGCTGAGACACCCCCGATAGAGGACTGAAGGTGGAAGACTCTTCCATTTGGACAGGACACAAGATGAGGCATGCGAGTTAAACCTCAAAACGCACACCAGAGGGGTGGAGGCAGCTGCTTGTTGGAGGAGGGCCCGACAAACAAAACAAAGGATGGCAAGAGCGTTGTGCAGGAGACAGTAAAGCGGCAGTTGAGCACATTTTCTGTGTGCTAAAAGTGATCAGGATAAACTCCAAGCACGTCGCTGCGTCATTGCAGAAACAAGCAACTGTAAGAGACATTTTTGTTTTTCTTCTTCACACAAGACGCCAGGGAGACGAATCTGCTAATAAAATGAGGTTGAGCACACGTAATGAAGTGCAGCGCCGCTGTGTGGGCTTGCTGTCTAGTTTCTACTGGTGCAATAGATATCCTAAATCCTAGGATCGGACTGAGCGATAATACCGCAGTTTTAAAGGCTAAGGCCTCATCACGTGAGGTACGGACCTGCTTCCTCCCAGCGGTGATTCGGGATATTTCAGATCACTGGGGAGTGACTTTGGCCCGTCTACCTTGATCGCTACATGGGAACAGGAGAACAAATGAGAGCTCAGGAAGACACGGGTGGCCCCGCGCCAAGTTCCAGGGGGTTAGGGTAAAGGTTGGGGCACGGGATTAGAGACCTCTAGGAAGTCAACGCAAGGCCACCTGTAGCTTCTTCATCAGATGGCTAGGTACAAAGATCGATAACCAGCTGTATGAAAACCTAACTCGTGAGATAATAAGCCCCACAGAGGGCTGAGTGTGCCAGAAGGCTTGACGTGTAACCTCACCTGGAGAAGATGTTAGGGCCCCATCGCCTATTATCCTATTTACTCTTGTTGTATCCCCTCGTTAGTCACGTTTGGAGTTCATCTTCTCACGTTTGTTTTATAAATGCCGACGAGATATGCAAGCAGTCGTCCATGATCCCTAACCAAGTCCCCATAAAAGAGACAATTAGACCGTTTTTCACCACCCATCCCGACTAGTAAATAATTCCGTCAAAGTTAATTCAGTTGTAACATGGTATAAATATTGATCACATCAGATATTTTCTGAACCTGGGTGTGCAGGATTCTTTCCTGCCCTTTCATTTTCCATACCCTCTGAAGGTTGCTTAAATAAAAGTGGTTCAGCTTTTGCGTATGGTCTTGTTAAGCTGTCCATTTTTGGCTCCTATGTAAGCGTCGCCAAGACGATGTCACAGTAATACTCCGTTCCACGTTGGGACGGACAAAGCATTGCAACCCATCGGCTTCGGAAACTCAATCTCTAATCTTATCTCCGTTTTGGCATTCGTTAATATGGCGTGCCCAAGTACATGAATTGGCAAACAGCTTCGTACCGACTGTCACCGGCATTTGACGTGTACCCATCTTGGGATGTGCAACAGATGGCGGTCTTAGGCCACTTCAGGCACTGCGCCTAATGCTATCCTCACTTAGCTTGCCTCGGACAAGCAACTGATACACTGGAGAGGGAAATGAGTGTGAGGTCCAACCGCCTCGGATCTGGGACCCGCTTCTTACTATAAGCAGCCAATTATGCTCTTTTAAATTATCATGACGCGCTAACAGTCGTGGCTTAGAGGGTTGTCAACTGACGGGACTACTCGGTCTTACATTGCAAAGAAGGTAAGACCGTGGTGGCTCCTTCGCAATCTGGTCATTATGACACTCTGCCTTCGAAAGATTCGAGGCGTCCCCATCGGAATCTGAGATGTGCGAAAGAGGAGGGCCAAATCCTGTGTGACAGTCGAATGTGGTGTTGTGTAACTCTGTAAGTCTCTGTGTCCACGCCCACCTCCTCACATTTTAACCTTGCTTTCACATCGCATCCCCGTGGGCGTGAGAAGAAGGGAATGTGGTAGACGAAACGCAGGCCCGTTTCACTACAGACACATTCTAGCTGACATCAACACTGCGACCCCCTCCCCGGAAATGTGGCGGTGCTCATTGCCTTCAGTGGAGGAACAGTCGGCGTCAGCGTCTTCAACCGTTAGCTTCAGATGTCAAATTGCAACCGTTTTCCGTGTTTTTATATTGAGTCCGTAGTTGGTGTACCCGTGGGCAATGAAGTCTGTACTGCGCTCTGATGTCCATTACGCCATCATGAACGAAGGACATTGTGCAATAATTTACCGTACTAACAACACAGGTATTAGCTAAAAGCCCAGACACGCGTGTTTCGCCGATCTTGTGCCGCTGCCTGACGCAGCTGCGAGGGGTTCGGCTCGTCAGTGGGTCCCCCAGCTTTCCCCGTGTGTTTTCTGGAAGGACAGGCCATATGTTCTGTGATGTCCTACGTAGATGAGATGCGGATAGTTTTCGATCGATTCAAACGACACTCAGTCTTCTTGATAGGCGTTTATCAGCACTTCGGAGACCAGGGTACTGGAGATAACTAGTGCGAATATCTTGCCCTGCTTCATTCCGCTTGTTCCCGAGAAGGTTTCGAATACTGGTCCCTTGTATGTGAAGTGTTTCATCACACCTGTCTGACCACCGACATAGACCGTTCGCGTCCCAAATTGTATAATCTTTATCTGGCCAATGTGGTTTCATGGTTTTAGAGGCCTCTGCTGGGTCAGCAATGGTAATTTAGAGGTTAGTCCTCATTTCCTGACACTTTCCTCGCCAATAATTTCGGCAAAGTCCTGTCGCCGAAGCAGCACATCAGGCGCTTAAGGAAAGCGCAGGCAGATTTTGGCATTAAAGCAGGCAAGGAAAACGTCCCGGCGGCTATCGTCCGCGGCTGATTTTTTTGTTTGAATAGGAGGACGCCGACTTACTTAAAGTAACTTGGAATCTGACGATGTCGCCGGATCACCTCAACAACCTGCTTAGCCTATACAAAAGCCAGCTAACAGCATGCTTGTGGTCTTGTTCTGGAGCCGATTTGATGCGCGGTGCATTTTCCCGGACATCTGTTGCGCCGTCCTCATTATATCTTTAGAGAGCACCGCACACCACCTTTGTCAACTACACATCTCATTGGTCGCTTTTGTCAAGCACATAGTACATCGGTTGCCGTTGACGCGAGGTAAGATTTACCTCTAAGTAGGCTTTTGGTAAGCATGCATTGCTGCTGAAGTTGTCCGTTCTGTGACGGAAAGTTCCTACTTCATAAGTAACAAGATCTACATGAAATTGTGGCTTGAAGCTACCAAAAATGAATTTACCTCCCGTTAACGAAACACGGGAAGGTGCGCACACCCTTATGAACTTTGTCCTTCACACCATTGTTGTTTGTCCCTGAGAGGCGTATGCGATAAAGCTCATGCCGGACTTCCCTATTTGAAGCGGGAGCCTCGTTGTCCGGATATGGCCGTGGATTCTGCGTGCTGGAAAATGAAGCTTCCTAATGATATCACTTGTACTGGCGAAAATGATCCTAGCCCCTCATATTATCGTCTGCATTCCGCGCCCTTCCACTCTAACAGTCACTGTTTGGAAAACTGGTCGGCAGCGTTCTGATCTTACCTGGCGGATACACAAGCAACCAACACTGTCGCCCTTGTTTTCGACAATTATCACGTGTCTGTTTGGTGTCCTTGTCTGAGACCTCGCTGACTCAAGGTCATTCACCTCCTGCACCGAGCCACTTTAAACGCGTTGACTTGTAGCCACTTGCTTGTACTTCTACTTGATACGGCTGCGATCATGCCTGATCCAGCCGGCCTCCATGATGTCCCGAACCGTACCTCTCCACGCGTGACGATCCGCGGCAGCAGATCTGGACAGCTCAACCCGTTTTCCTCGCCAACGACGGAGACCGACTGCCGAAGGTCCAAGACTCACCTCTATGTCCTGACGAACTGTGTCGAGTCAGGTTTTGAACTAACCCCCTGTCCGACGCCTTTAAGGGGGTAATGGTGCCTGATCGAGTGCAGTAACACTGAGCTCCTGATGTGAACGACGAAGAACAGGCCCGAACCATCTCAGTCGTCTTTCTTGGATGGTCTGAGTTATCCCTGCGATGTTGTCGCAGCTAGCGCGGACTGTCTCATTTGAGACGAAGTCGGTGAACTTCACTCGAAGGATGGTCCTCAAGCAGTGGTGGTCAAATACCTCCAGTTTTCGCTCGTCCTCCAGGCGCAACGCCCAACATTCACAACCGTAGAGAAGTGCAGACCGGTCAGATGCACGGTACACGCGAATCTTATTGACGATAGAGAGGTTACGTCGGATCCATATGCATTTCCAAGGGTTTAAGAAGACCCAGTGCGTAGCATCGATTCGGGAAACAATGCCGTCCTTAATCTGTCCATTAGGCAGCAGCCTCGCCCCGAGGTGTTTAAAAATGTCTCCTACTTCAAGTTGACAGCCATCAATCCCGAGGGGTGACTTCTCCTGGTCAAGAATGCAGCTTGAAAACACCTTGGTCTTCCCAGCGTTTATGGATAAACCGACCGATTTAGAGACCTCGTTCACTCGTGACACCATTGACTGAAGATCACCAAAACTTGGAGCAAGTAAGGTGATATCATCGGCATAGTCGAGATCAGTCAGTCAGTGTCCGGGTGCAAACTCGACACCATCGCCTTCGTGTAGGGCCTTCCGAGGATCCTGTCAATAGCATAGTTGAACGGAATGGGTGACAGGATACAACCCTGTCGAACGCCAGACCGAATACCGGACGGTTGGGAAAGATTGTTAAGAGCCAGGACCCTCGCAGTAGTGGAGCGATAATAGGTCTTGGCCATGGCGATTTTTTTGCCGGTACACCATCTAGCGCCATTATCCGCCACAGGAACTCACAATGAACAGAATCGAACACGGCGGCAAATTCAATGAAGTAGACGGCCGTCGGTTGTAGGTAGCCATGGCAAAATTCGAGAATGCGCCTCAGTGTAAATAGCTGGTCCGCGCATTCGCGCTCAACTGACTTCGGCCCGCCACCTCTCTCCATACAGTCGCAGCTGTCGATGAGGACACTTGAACGCACCTCCCTCCCGCAACCACAATATAAGCCACTTAAACACCACCACCCCGGCGAATCCAAAACAAAAATGGGATACAGCCTCAGATTGCCCCAGAAACCTACAAAAGCGGCTGTTAAAGCTGTCTCACTGACTCTCAGGCAAGCCTAAACAGAACCAACACCAGCCCTGGCTTCGCCAGCGTCCACTGCGGCCCGAGAGGGCGACTTGGATTTCTGTATACAATCAACCACTCAATCTGGTGACTTCCGTCTTCTCCTTACAAATCAGGATTTGTATGATGACTGACGCGTTCTAAGCCCACATTTTGCCTGCTTAGTCGTTACATCCTCTCTGATCTATCCATACCGGGTTGCCCGAACTCGCGAACATGCTAGGCTACAGGGATGGCTAAAGTCTAGCCGGCAGGAAGGGTTTTTCCTCTCACGCCTATGAAAGCTAATGTCCACCGTCGGCTATGCGGGCACCACGACCCGTGAACTCTAGGGAACATATTCTGGATCCATCTCGCCCGGGGGGGGGGTGCTACTCGGACATTCCAGGCCACTCCCTCATTTACCAAAATACAATCCCCCTATAGCCTGGGCCGTCTTCCGGAATTTCTGTCGCCGTCTCCAAGACACTCTGCTCTATGCTAATGAGGCCGTTAGTGAACCAGTAAAAAAGACTTCGGCATTAAACACGTGCTCTTGTGTCACCCGGGTGAAAGTTGCCATAAGAAGACGTTTCTGCCTTACTTTCAGACCACAACCGGGCTGACTCATCACATAAGATGGCGGCCTCCAAAGTCGTGACGCTCAGGGCGCTAATAAACTTTAGAAGCGCATGCAATGCATTATGCGGCGGAATAAGTGCTGTCACCGCGCCATTCACTCTTACCCCTTGCATAGTGGCGGCAGTTTAAGCCAAGAGATGATTGTGCCGCAAACACAAGTAGTTCATCCCAGTGCACGAACCGAACTCCATACAGGGCTTTGCTTGATTAAACACCTACCTTATTCGGACATAGTGCTATCCAAGCTCGGGACTGAGGTATGACTGACTGATGATGGATAACAAATGAACATTTTGATGGCCCTCGTTCTTGTAAGCATTAACCGATTTTGCATTATTACTGGTTGCCAAGCGACTGTCTACTGGATCTCCAAAATACAACCGGACGTGGATATTTTGAACTGTAATTAGATTTGCGTAGACTCCTTCTGTCCAACCATCTGCGTCAACCAACGAGTTAAAGTGGCTACCGGGGGTGCGGCCGCGGCGTAGACCACAGATTTGAGAGGCCACCGGTGGAAACCAGCTGTCAGGCAGGGACAGAGAGCAGTTACCCACCATGCGCAAGGAAACATTTTGAGCAGCTGTCATTGGATACCGCATGTGCTCCGCACGCATACATGGTAGTTAGAAAGTCACAAAAGGTAACGCCCAGTACAGCTCCACGAAATTGACGCAGCACTAGCGACCTTAAGTGCATCTTCCTCACTCCGTTCCTCCAAACCACTGTGTCCGACGGTAGGCATAGTTAACAAACCAGTGCGCGTGAGCGTAGCGATTGACAAGGCTGAAAAGCCCGTCAACGAGAGTCACGCAAGACATGATCCCTAAATCCGTATGTCCCAGGCTTCTATCAGGGGTTCTCGGATCCGTTTTAATTGGGAATGTCATGAAGACCACTTGGAGGAGTCATTGATCCTATCTCTGAGTTTGGGTAGGACCGATTTACCATGCAAGCTGAAAATCCTCCATGCCACGACGGGTGACGCGTCGTAGTACACTGAAGGGTGGTAGATTAATTAGTGATGAATTCATTGATTTGTCGTGAGAATGAGTCCCCCAGTATCGACGTTACCCACCCTCTCCTCTCCCACACACCACTGGCTGGTCCTAATCAAGTCGGGCAGAAAAGAAACCAAGTGCAATGGCTGATAAAGCTATGCCGCCAGCCTACTAACGTCCTACACTATGCATTTCCAAACCTAACGTCTATCGTCACATGTTTGGAACGTAGGGCTAACTGTTGCCTTCCCAATGCGACGTTTCATTTACCACATCTATGCTAGGAAATGAAATCGCATGCGTTCTACACAAGCGTTTTCTAATTTGTTGTTAATACCTGTCGTGCATTTGCGCGTGATCGCGTAGGATGACATTTAGCCCAATAGATTCTGCGTGCACGAGAAGGACAAGGCGTTGTACTGGGGTCCAGACTGCGCTGTTTTGCTGAAGACTTTATTGTATGCGCAAAGGGTCTAATACGTCCATGCAGCCTCTGAATATTCTGCCAGACTGCATCGCATGAGTGACAGGCTCGTGCAGTCAGCTGAGGTGAGGCCGACACCACAGAATCTACTTCCGCAGCACTCTCAACTCATTATTCTCTCTAATAATAAATCTGACGCGCCTTGAAACCGGAAAGATGCGGCATAAGTGAGCATCATTATAGTTCAGAACACACGTATTTCGTCATTGCCTTAGGCCATGGGAGAACCCATCGCGTGAAGCGGTCGAGAAATAATTTTTAATATCAGGTACTGGTTGGCCGATGAAGGCATAAACAAGATAGTTGATTTTTCAGTACCCTCGGTGTTCTGCATATTAACGATCACGAAGAAAGTATTCCTCCTAGTGTGCCAGCAAAGTATGTGTGGTGCTCGACTTTTCAATTTGCGCAAAAGATGACCAGGAAGACATAAAGGCGGATGGATCAGTTACCCAGCTTGACAATGTATGCTGCTCAACGAAAAGTAAACATACTTTCAAAAATGACAAGGGTGTTGCTAACCATTCATGCGTCACACACCCTTGCTTATCCTACGGTCACAGGTTCACCTACCTTCCTGATGTATATGCCCAGACGTGTTGACTTTGCAGTTCAACGAGTCCCTTGGCTTGATACAAAACAGACGCGAACACGTCTAAATAGTCCAAGTCAAACACATTTCACGCACGGCAGTACAAACAGGATGGGATATAAAACCCCTAGACTCGC
>CACRXP010000397.1:293820-316908 GCA_902702965.1 Spirometra erinaceieuropaei | reverse complement strand
ACGGGGCAATCATCGATCGCGCTACGGAATTCACTCGTCCCGTTGTGCCTTGGGGTTCCCAAGTAAGACTCACCTGCAGCAGCACAACGGCGCATAAATAGGCGGAACAGCGTTAACGATAAAGATGACGGAGACTGGGATCACCATTTTTGGCCCATTAGCCGTGTGTTTACGATACCAGAACGCAAGTTCTTGTAACTCCTAAGGCACGAACCCGCAATTAGTTAGAAGTGCAGCTTTCTAACCGTTTAACCACGGGCTCTGTTGTTAGTCGGCTGCATTCACGCATATTAGCAATGGAACTGGGCGCTTGCCAACCGCCTTGAGGGTTACATTTTACCCGAAATACCTAGAAACTCAATCCAGAATCCCGATAGCTGCCGTTCAGAGACAAATATTATAGGGGTTGCAAGAATATGGGGTTGGTCATTTCGGGCTGATGACCACCAATAAGTCGAAAATGGTCATTTAAGTCCCCTTCACTTTTGTCGGTAATGCTGCTCTATGCAGAAAACTAGTTACTGAGTGGCTGCTGAAGGGGGTTGAGACTTAGTCCCAAGACACACGGCGGACGAGTACATCTCCGAACGCGAAGCTTCCTTAATTAGCATTTAGGAAGACACATTTATTTGGACAACTCTTACTGCATTTATGCAACGCACAAATGGTTTAGAAAACAGTGCCTTCAAGCAACCCAAAAGTCAGTACCATCCGTTGATGTTGTTACTCCCAGGGACAGGTTGGGAAGCTCGTCGGGATGTTTTAAACTTGCAACTAGGCAGCAAAACGGACAGGTTTAATTGACGTCAGACTGTCATCACGTCAGGACCAAAACATGCACGGTTAAACAATGTTTTGACAGGGGTGATAGGCGGACCAAAGGTGACATGGGTACACTACCGCGTTGAGGACCACGGGGCATACTGTCATAGGTGCAGCCTAGATGATAAATTAACTGATTGGGGAGATCTTTGACATTATCGAAACGGCACTATTTTACCTGAATGCACAAAAAATTAACACGGAGCACTTTATACTACACTGTCATATTTTGGAGATAAACACGTTAATGCAGCATATAGGTCCTGGGATGATCCACCGGAGATTAGGATCATATTTGCTTGTGCGAAACCACATACAGCCCTTGATTTGGCAGAAAGCAGAACTCGGTCTGGAACCACCGCTTCCTTTTACCTCAACAAAAACTCTTGATGTGCAGAAAGGGCTATTTTGTGGGTTTAAAACCTAAATAGTCTACAAGGATCATGCGCGGAAACTCAACCAACTTCATTTCACCTGCCTCTAGGGAATACTATACCTGACGCAAAAAGATGGAATTTCCGACACGAAGACCCGCGAACGAACCAAGGTGTTTAATTTCTCTGCGTGTGGAGGCGGAGAAAACTGCGATGGAGCGGCTGCGTCTAAGCATGGATGACGAAAGCCAGCCAAACTGTACATTTTAAAGCACCGTTGCTTCTTATGTTTGTCGACAAGGCGGACAAGAAAGACGTTTAAAGGCCACTTCGAAGACGTAGCTGAAACACCTGTTAATAATTCCGGAGGCCTAGAAGGACCTCTCTCAGGATCGGCAGGCCTTGAGAGATACTGTAAAATTGTATCAGCAATTTTTGGAGCCAAATGATTAGTCACCACAAAACAAAATAGTGGTGGTTTGCAAGCGCCAAATGTTTCGCCCCAAAAGTCTACAGTCTAACAGCTTAAATAATATACAAAACTCCAACGAACATTCGGCATACAGACGTATCTAGACCCAGTGTTCTATTATGGGGCAGATCCTCCTCCTATCGCAGTAGCTTCATACACCACCGCCATGCGTAAGAAAATTCATGATGCATCGCTAAAAACTGCCAGCACCGTCTCCCTCACCAGCAATGCGGACCTTATCTGAACCTCTTTCTACTGCGATCGCACCTTCGCATTATGCATTATAATGTTCGATCACTTTCGAATCCGCACACTGGAACCTTTGAACCACTGCTTTGACCCTTACGTACGCCTACCACATGCGCGTCACGTGACAACAACATTTCAGGAAATTCAAACACGGCACAGGGTTTGTCGATCACATGCCAATCTACAACAACCCTAATGTCAACATGAAAAATCCACATTTTGCATTTAAAACACGCCTAACACCAGCCCTACTAAATTTACCGCTATCAGAGTTGAGAGCATCAGAAGTATCGCCATCACCGCCAGCTCGACATACGCAAACCCACCCTGACCAAACTTCCTCTGCACACTTATGTAACGGACCGGTCAAGTCGGTCGCTTGCGAATCCATCCCACTGACACCGGCGATCCAGAACCAGGAAGTCCAACATAAATAATCGTCCCTCCCTCACTTGCCCACATTGTCCAACAGCATTAAACCATCGCAAGAACCTTTTAGACGATATGCGCCTCCGCAAAAACACGCGGCAGAAAACCACAGTCCAAACCCAAATAACATACCTCTGCCAACATCCCGTACACCAGGTCTTACCTCATCGGAAAAAATGGACGGAACATGCGTTTCATTAACAAGCGCGGAACATGCTCTTTAGTGCAATCTGATGATTGTTCTAGTCGTGTTTGACACATGACAGTTTGACCGTCGATTTCGACGATGTCCACCGTGCGCCCCACAGCTTCAGCAGCGGTGGGGACCAAGTCGAGATGCACACTTCCCACTTGCGTGCGAGGTGGCAGTTGGGTACTTGCGGTCTGGTAGGGAGTGTGTGAGTGTGTGGTGTAGCCAGCGGTTGTCTACCGCAGGTCGTCGTGAAAGCGCATGTGGCCGAATAGGCCCATGAGATGCCTGAAAGTGCGAGGGCAATGTGTGCAGCTGAGTCGAGTGTGGTGGGTATAGGTTGGTGCTCCAGACACTAGTCCGTCAGTCTCTGTGCGATGGATTCGCAAGTGACCTACCAGGCCGATGTGTGAGGTGAAGGTACGGTCGCAGTGAGGGCAGGTGTAGTCCTGATTCTCATCCCTGGATTCGGGGGAGGTGGTGGTAGTGTCGGTTGCTGTGCGCGGGACAGTCGCCTGAGCGGCCGCTGTTGGAGCAGTGGGCGAGGAGGAGGAGGAGGAGGATGAGAAGGAGGAGGATGGTGGAAGTGATGGGTCAGGAGAATTGTCAGGGTTAGTTGGCGGCGGAGAGGAGGAGGAGGAAGAGGCAGGCGGGGGAACGATGGTTGGTGCCGTTCGAGAGGCGCAGTTAATCCGAAGATGTCCAACAAGTCCGATTCGAGCCCGGAATGTCCGTTGACATCGAGGACACGTTGGAAGCGGTTGTGCGGCGGCGTTGCTTACTGGGCGAAGTTGTGATTTGCGGGCTTCACGTTTCGCTTTGGCGGCAGCGATGCGGTTGGCTTCGTAGATCGCAGCGCCTGTCTTCACTGTCCTCCTCCAGGCCGGTCGATCGAGTGCGAGCTCCTCCCAGTTGGTGGGGTTGATTTGCAGGCATTTCAGGGAGGACTTCAGGGTATCCTTGTAACGGCGAATCTGGCCTCCTTGACGGCGAGAACCCGTCGCGACGTCTCCGTAGAAGAGTCGTTTGGGTAGTCGCTCGTCATCCATGCGCACCAGGTGGCCGCTCCAGCGCAGCTGAATTTGCCTCAGTATGGCGTAGATGCTGAGGATTCCTGTCCGTTCCAGCACATCAGTGTCGGGGATTCGATCCTGCCACTTCAGCCTCAGGATGCGACGAAGACAACTGAGGTGGAAGTGGTTCAGACGACGTGCCTGCTTTGCGTACACCGTCCAAGTCTCCGCTCCATACAGTTGTGTCGGCAGGATGACGGCCTTGTACATCTTCAGCTTCGTGCTCAGTTGGAAACCACGACGATTCCAAACTGTGCTTTGGAGGCGACCAAAGCCTTGACTGGCTTTTGGAGATCCTGTTGGCGACTTCGTCATCAATCTTGGTGTTGCGGGAGAGAGTACTGCCCAGGTACGGGAAGTTCTCCACCACTTGCAGTTGGGTCCCATTCACGCTGATTTGCGGCGGCGCGTTGGGGGCTGTGGCTGAGTTGGGTGACGGCTGATGCATCATCACCGTCTTCTGCGTGTTGATAACCAGCCCAAAGTTCTCGCAGGCGGCGGAGAATAGGTCCATGCTCCGTTGCATCTCCTCTTCCGAGGTGGTATTCAGGGCGCAGTCGTCGGCGAAGAGGAGTTCGTGCACGGTGGCTGTGGATACACGCGATTGGAAGTTCATGCGCCGGTGATTCAGGAGATGACCGTCCGTTCTATAGGCGATGCGGATTCCAGGGCGTTCGTCGCGGTAGGCGTCCATCCACATGGCAGAGAACATAAGACTGAAGAGGGTAGGCGCCAGTACGCAGCCCTGCTTCACTCCATTGGTCACTGCGAATGCCTTTGAGACAGCTCCGTTGTCCGTGACTCGCGCCATCATACCGTCGTGCAGCTGACGCACCATCTGAGTGAATTGCTCCGGACAGCCGAATTTCTGCATGATCTTCCACAGTCCTTCACGATTCACCGTGTCGAAGGCTTTCGTCAGGTCCACGAAGGTAGAGTACAGGTAGGTCCGCATCTCCTGACACTTCTCCTGAAGTTGACGGGCGGCGAAGATCATATCCGTGGTCCCGCGATGACGACGGAAGCCGAATTGGCTTTCCGGCAGAAGGCCCTGTTCCAGATGGTTGTTGGGGCGGTTGAGAAGGATGCGAACGAAGATCTTCCCGGCGATGTTTAGCAGGGAGATGCCGCGGTGATTGTCGCAGACTTGGCGGTTCCCTTTTCGCTTGTATAGATGCACGATGGTTACGGCAAAAGAATAGGCAGAAGAAGAGGAAGAAGAGGTAGGACAAAGAGAACGAGTATGGTTGTTGTTGTTGTTGTTGTTATTGCTATTTTTGTTTCGATTTTGATTGTTTCAACCATTTTTAGACATCTGCGACCCTGGCTAGCCTGGAGACGGCGTGGTACCCAGCAATTTTTAGGCCACCTTTTCTAGGCCCTTGCCCTCGAGGGCGCAGGCAGTGCCACCCCTGAATAGGGCTGCCATGTGCAGTTGTGGCACGGCCGAACTCTACTATGGGGCCACGACTTCTTGGTGTAGTGGAGAACGACTCGAATTAGCCGTAAGCCGCGGTCTCCGACGGCGTAGGTGGGCGCATCAAGGCGATGTCGATGTGGAGATCCATCCCGTCACCGGCTGTCCACAAGCGTGCCAGACGAACTTCGTCATGAGGGTGCCGACGCAAGGTTCCATCCGACCATCCATCCGGCGGAGTCCGCAACACCCTGTGCACGCGGCACAGCGCGCACAAGGTTCCCTCACCTGTTTTAGCCAGCCGATCGAGGCGGTTGCCCGGGGTGTGGCCGCTGAGCAGAGCCCAACTGCGTGGAGCCACAGGTGAGAGTTGAGTGCCAGAAAGTGGACGCTAGGCGTAGTCTCACCTGCAAGCAAGTGAGCGACCACTACGACCGTCATGTGAACCCACCGCCGACACCCCTACACCCCGTTTGACACACACAAACACACACACACACACGAAAGTTCGACAGCGTTTTCGACGATGTCTACCGTGCGCCCCACAACAGGCGGTGGGAGCGGGGACGGTGACTTGCGCGGGGTTTGTAGTGCCAGTAAACTTGCCCTGCATCTACCGCACTCTCTCCTCCCCCACCTCAGCCCGGTGTCAGGACAGAGTCAAGAAGACCGGAGACGGGGGAGGGCGCAGGTGGATGGTGCGGCAGAGCCAGCACCTTGGCGGCCAACTCCACACCCCCTGGCCCGCAGTGAATGCCTTAAGATCTAGTTGTAGAAAGGCACATCCTTTCCCGTGCTTCTAACACGTTCAATATTCTTCAGTTACTGGTTATGAAGACTTATGAGCTCGCTGTGCAGCAAAGTCCTGACGAAGTTACCATGGAAGATTTCAGTTGTTTCTCCTAAGGCAGACGGGCTCGTCAACTGGTATTTTGAGATCTTCAGACTTAATTATGATCTCCTCATATCAAAAGAAATTTTCTAATTAATTTGGTATAATGTCTATGTGGTTCGACAAGTAGCGGCAGCTGCCACATTAATTCACAGTGCCTTTTCTTAATTTGTCGGGAGGTACACCCGCTATGCCATTCCAAAGCCACTTTTTTAAACACCCAAACAACATCGAAATAGCAACACGATTAAAACAGAGGGCGAATCTCAGTGTCAGTTAACATCACCCTAGCGTACGTGAGTTATACGGACAATCGAATGCCTGACTGAACTCCGCGCAACGCACGTTCATATTTCGTCAACCGTTGCAAAACAACACTAGCGTGAACATCTTCGCTCGAGGTGCATCTGTCGCCTGGTTGTAACTGGCCAAGCGTGAGACGGAAAATTTATCGGTCTAACGGTCGCGTTTAAGTTTCTGGTATATTTTCTTAAAACTTGCTTTATCACGTGTATCGGCAAACATGATTTTGCTATCGCTGTCAACCTGCCGTCCTGCCTGATCTATTTGCGTCCATACTTCCTGTAGAAAGAGACAAGGACTTCATTGGTATAATGAAGGATAATGCAATTAAGGGACCTTAATGCCGTCTCCATCCGATGTCGGGTGACTCTTCACAGCGTCTACTTTGGGCAGATTCTCTGGAGCCACAAAAGTTTGAAAGAGATTAAGATACCCTCTGCACTTAATAAAAACTGTGTTGCGCAGAAACAAATAAAATGTGGTCGGTGGCAGGGTCTGAGGACATTTTTGATTAGTCACGCAAGTCCTGCTTACGCGCAAACTTTACCTAATTTTCATCTTGTGACTATCCCGACTATATGGACACTTTTCGTAGTTAAAAGGGGAGCCGTCGCGAAATCACACGCAAATGACGAGATTAATGGGCTTCCCCAAATGCTTCAGTTCACTTTTTCTAATTAATGCTTGAAGTCGGTCTTGTTTCCTTTCTCGGGAGTTAAATGGGAAAATTTGGAAGAAAAGAATGGTTGGGCCAACACCTCACGCCAAACATTAATTATGTATGTACCAGTGCTTTTGGTCTATCACGGCCGTTGTGAGCCAGATGACGCTAAGGTGCTGATCGCTTTAGCCACCTGCCCGAGGCTGTGTGCCTTGATGTGTGCACGTGACGTCGATTGTACGGTGAACTCCATTGTCGAAGTTTATTTTTCTTAGAGTAGTGACTTGTCAGGAGGATGTTTTCATGTACGCTTCTGCTTTTACTTCACAGCAGGTATGTTCTCAGGTATGGGCGATCGCATATACTGTAAGTCTGGGAAAACGCATACATCGTCGGTGCTTGCAAAATCTTCTCAAGTGAAATTCACCCAAATTGTCATTTTGAAAGACTGCATTTACGTGTACAAGTATTTTCCCGCATTATTTTCCACCATGTGTGCTTCGACCACCAGTTCCCTGGGCAACTCCGCACACAGCCTCGTGGCTAAATAATAAAGAGTTAAATATTGAAAGAAGGGAGAAAGAGATTAAACTGGTAGGGCTCAAATAACTTGTCCTAATTTACAGAGTACCGGTTTGAACTTTGCTACTGGGCATTGACTAAATTTGTTTCTGTTTTTGTTATTAAGAAGGCTAATGCTACCGTCGCCTATTTCGGTGCGCATCCTTCCGGGAAGACCAGGGTTCAGCACGATGAATTCGAGTACGACTAGGGAACTCATTCACTTGAGGTTATTTCCCCAAACGTATGCTTTATTTGGGTTGAAGGGCGATTTTTTGTGGAGTGGTTTACTAGTCGCACATTCGAATCTCTACATACTTGTTGCTAGGATCCAAATCACAAACAGACAACAGTTATATCGAGTTGCGCCACAATATTGGGATATCACTGTAGGCGCTGTCCCTATACTAATTCTCAGCGAATGGCCTCCTGGTAGTCATCGGTTGAAGTACAGTACCTGTCATTTATCGAGAATAATTAAACAACACTGAAGAATCTTGGACGAATTCAAAAGAAATTCCCAAGCAAATGTCTAGAACCGACTGGCTCAAAGTACTTTCGTCTGTTTATCAAAAGAGCAAATGAGACAAGGACAAGAACGATTTACAGTACATTTCACAATGAAGTTTCCAGTTATTTAGGATCAGAAAAATGGAGGACTTTCGTTAGTGAAGTACAGTTGTTTTGTGCCATTCAGGCATAAATTCCTTCGCGTATGCAGCTGTCCAAGGAGATAACCAAAACCGTTAAAATACGGAAACATATCTTTGAAAAACAGGCATCCCAAGAAATATGATTATAAGGAAAAATTTGCCTCCAATCAATGCTACCGGCAATTAAAACGTGCTCCCATGGGTTCACCAGTATTCGGTTTCCTGGCAGAAGCATTACTGAAGAAAGAAGAGAGCATAGCCCTTCCCACAGTCAACCCAAAACTTTAGCTGCGATACGTAGATGCCACTTTTGTCATCGTCAAGAAAGATCAGTTGAATCTCCTCCATACCAATATTAACTCGATATTTCCAGAAATTACATTTACTTTCGAAACAGAGGTCGATGGACAATTCCCATTGCTGGATGTCCTTGCAATGCATATTCATAATCAGCCACGAAGGCGTTTATATCGACATGTGCTCTAAAAAATGGCTTGCAATTTGGCGGACAAATAAATAAACACGGGTCACGTTTTAATTTGAATATAGAATGTTGGTACATGAGGAGGTCAGTACCCTACGGCAGTATTAACTTACCACTGTCCTGCATAAAGCAATGACCCTAATTACAATCTTGGACAACTTGTTGGTTGTCACAATCCCTTTTGGTCAATTAATATGGTTCTTCAAACAAATAATGTGTAGAAAGGTCTTATAAGCGATCATTGCCAAATCCAACTAAAAGTACGTATGAGAAACAAGCACGTTTTAGACGTCAAATTTTATTTAAAGCGGGGTTCGAGACATATTTTGGGACGCCGGCCTTTGAAACAAGCATAATAAACTGCATATGCAAAATATACACAAAATTCCAAAACAAAAACCAACCCATAAAAAGATCAAAAGGCTTTCATAATCTAATTGATCAACCAATAGTCCAAAAGAGACGGCGTCTACCTGGGATTCACGTCTACCTAATTTGAACAATTTTGAGCTCACATTTTCTCACTATCCCCCCCCATACACACAAACACCAGGGTTTCACACACCAGGGGTTGGACGGCGTGTCTCTCACTTGCGTGAGAGTGCCGTGGAAGGTGCTGTTGCAAGCCGCGCTTAGTCTTCCCTATAAATTACTTACGAATGGAATGTTTTTTGGCAAATTTGTTCTCTGTCTGCTAAGAACTGTCCTAAGTATATTGATTGTGATAAGCAAAAGACCAGCGGAAGCTCTAGGCTCTTCCCACCGCCAGTTCAAAACGATGGCTGCGCTCTGCGGATGACGCATCTGTCATTGTCAAGGAAAATATGATAGATAGGATCTATACGAAGTTTGACTTTACATTTCCAGAAATCACATTTGCCTTCGAAACAGAAATTGATGGAAACCCCCATCTCCGAAAAGCTGTTGGAATACTTCACACATCAGGTTTTTTCACAGAGACATACTTAGGGTCATTCTACCTTTTGAGAATAACCATTGCATCAACCTGCTAATTCGGGCAAAAGCACACTGCTCTGATAAAGGAAGTTATCGAGCAAAAATGAAGTAGCCTTCCAAATTATTTTCCATAACGGTCACCAGCGTGACTTTGTGTGTTTGTGGATGAGGCATCATGAGTTAAAACAGAAAAGCACTTCAAGCATTATGGCCACCCAGGCCTCAAAAACATTCACGTAGCAAACTCTCTCTAACCTGGTAAACGTATCTGAGCTCGTCGAATGACAGCTGGAAAAACATCAAACACACGTAGCACAAAAACCCGCAACTATTTTGTGCACACAACGTATACACCGTAAGGACAGAGTTGACTGCCTCGATAGAAAAGACAGCGTCTAAAAAATCCCATCTGTCAGGCGTGATGGCATCTACTGCGGTGAGAAGCTGAGATCATCTATTCCTAGTGATTATACACACTATGGATACTGGGCATCAATATGCGTGGGAGGGACACTCGTATTGCCTGCACCTCCCCAACAAGGAAGGACTGTGAACTCCTGGAAATATTGTACCTAACTGAGGAATGCATCAATCGAGCTATGGATTTGGATGTCGCGTAGAAGTTCCTTATGGAAAAATGGAGTTTAGCGCGGTCAGTGCTAAGCGGATGACGAAAAGCGACTGACGCGCATTGACACAGGCTTCAGCCAACTGCAGAACCACTTGCTAGGCACGTATAAATAGTAAACCGTTTTTTGAATGACACGGAGATTAGTCCCAAAAACTTACGCAATAAAGTTCATTCTGTTAACGAAGAATTTCACCCACTTTGAAATGTACAGTGAATGACCGGTCTCATTAAATGTTGACCGAAATTCTGAAATGCGTTTTCGATTAGGAAAGACTGCTAGGGTACGGTTACAATATTGATTAGCATGTGGCAGAATGCTATAATGTTTCGGATTCGCCGGGATGTCGGCTTTAGGATGCATTTCTTTTTGACCTCCCGTAGAAACTGCACTGTGAGAAATGACTACATAAGTAGCACAAATTTTTCGCATTCGATTTGATGGTCTTATGATCTCAACTATATTTTATAGAAAACATGCATAAAATTTGCCTTCTGTTTACTCTTTTGGTGAAAAATCACGTTGTCTTTACATTTTATACCCGAAGAAAGGGTATATTTAGCTTTTGAAAAAATTTTTGATTATGAGATTTTTTTAAAGACCGTGCAATATCTGTTTATACAGCGTCGCATATATCCGTTCTCCAATGCATCGCATGAAACGTAGAACATAATCCGCATCCATTGCAATATTTTATGAACTCTACACATTATATTTTTCAAAACCATAGAGAGATATATGATTTTCCTTACGCCTAAACAAGCACATCGTAGACTGAAATCGCTAAAAGCCAATGATATGGCGGATCGAGCTCAGACTCATCCAGCCATTAAGAAACCTTTTTAAAAGCTAAATATACCCTTTCTCCGGGTATAGATTGTAAAGACCACGTGATTTTTCACCGAACGAGCAAAAGATGGCATATTTTTATGCATGTTTTCGGCTAGATCGCAGTTGGTAGCTAGGAGTGGGGAAAGGGACGGCGAACTTAACCCTAATCCTTGCCTTAACCCTCCCCCTAACCTTAACCTCAGACTAAAACGTTAACCGTTAACCCTAACGGCAACCCTAACCCTAACCGAAATCTTAAACGTAACCGTACTTTTTAGACATACCGTAACTGAAAAACCTAACCGTACTACCGACACCTAATCCTACGCGGAACCCCTAACCGTAACTCGAAAACCCAAGCCTGAAGGCATAACCCTAAACCGAAAATCGGAAACCATTAACCGCTACCCTAATCCTAACCTCAAAATAAAACAGAAGCCAAATGGGTCAGATGTGATTATGGAGCACCACAAAATATCCCCAGTAAGCAGGCCCCTTCGTCACCTGTAATACGGCGCCTGGCCACCAACTGCGATCTAGCCATGTTTTCTATAAAATATATTTACATTTATAAGACCATCAAAAATCAATCCGAAAAATGCATACTACACGTGTAGTCATTTCTCACAGAGTGCGGTTTCTACATGAGGTCAAAAGAAGTGCATTCTAAAGCCGACATCCTGAAGAATCTGAAACCTTATAGCATTCTGCCACATGCTAATCAATATTGTAACCGTACCCAAGTAGTCTTTCCTAATGGAAAACGCATTTCAGAATTTCGGTCAACATTTAAGGAGACCAGTCACTCACCATATATTTTATGCGTAAGCGGCACACGAAGAGTGCAACAGGCCAGACGCAGACGGCTGTTTCGCAGCGGTTACCGATCGTCAGTACGTCCTAGGCCATATGAAGTGACGTAGGTAAACACCTCAAGTCAGTGTGTGACCCACATAGACGGATGAATCCGTCAGGAATTCATCGGTAACTTATTTATTTCTCCAAACGTTTTCTAGATCTTCACATTTTAAGAAAGAGCCCCGAAGTCGGGTTAGTCAGAAATAATTAAAGACTTAATATTACATTTTAATGAGCTTTTTAGGTTCTTAATTCTTCCGGAATGTCTGACTATGCTGGATAGTTTTGATTCCGAATAAAGAAGATGGAGCAAACCTACCAGCGGAAGGTCAACAGTGATCGTGGAATGCGAAGTTTGGAACAGCGATTGAGTGCGCCGACTTCTTAGAGGTTTTGCACTTTTTATTATTTTGCTTGCAGCCTTTCGCGTCATCCAAGTGTCACATGACTGGTGACAGATGTGTGTTCACCGATGAGGTTACGGAACTTGCTCGTTCCGTTGTGCCTTGGGACTCATACTGGATCCCTCGCAGACAGTTGCACAACGACAGGTAGTAGTAAAAGTAAATGACATGGTACCGACGAAGACAAGGGAGACCGGAATGGTCATTTCTGGCCTATCAGCCGTCATCAGCCAGTCATACCCAACCCCAAGTGCGGATCACTTGAGATGACACACATGAGACGTCACATGACTTGCAATTGCTCCACATTTTCACACTGAAGCCCTCTTTCCAGATGACCATCATCCAGCTGCTTGGGATACGGCCTGTGGGACCTCTAAGTGGATCCCCCTACCCAAGTGGCAACACATGTCGCCCGTTTTCGTTCATCAGTCATGTCCCCCCGACCTGTGTCCCATATTGCAGGAACAAATAGATATGCGGTGGTTTAGTCCGACGAGTCTTGTAACTTTAATTCTTTAGTAGTAAAGTTTACCCCCTGGAACAACATGCTTGTTTTAAGCTGGATTCCTCAAGTACTTTATGTTGGTCACACAGTTTGTGCATACGTAAAGCGCTTTCTCACACAAGTGCATCAATGTCCAGAAGATTCTCACAGGTACAAACCGTAATCGTACGTTGAACAAAAGACTCAAATATATAATCTTTTATTATTTAGTGTGTGGTTCGATGTCCAGTTTGATGCTTCATGTGCTTCTGTGCCTATGACATATATAAAAGTTATTTCGATAGTTTCTGACACATTAGAAACTAGGCCACAATCAGAGAGAAGTAAAAGCACTGCAGGTTCTCTGGATAAGGAATAAACAATCGAACAGATTTTGTCTTTTGAGACCACTTTAATTCAAGTTTAGCCTATGTGTTGTCGACGGCCTAGTGTTTTCATTCGCTTGAGAAAAATCGCGTTTTGCTTATCTCTGGAGAAGTGTTAGGTTGTCTGCCCTAAAGTCCGAAAAACGAGCTAAGGTGCTCTGTATAAACAACCCTGATGAGCGAAGTATGCCTTTGACCATCCTCAACTGTACCCGAAGATGCTTATATACTGTTGGTTTTTAGAAGCAGAATGATCGAATTGCGCGTTTTTTCTCATTAATGAAGAGTCCAACCTGCTGGAACTGCTTTTCATCCCAATGACCGACGAAACTACGGTTTGGACAAATCCTTTGATAACCTCGCAAACGAGGAATAACTGGTGGCATTATCCGTGGAGAAAACTTACATTACGCATTGGTGAAAGGCGAGTGGTTTACCGAATCAGCACCTCCTTATGTGGGCTTTTATAGATATATGTGGCAGGCTTAGTCGACAAAAATTTGTGTCCTTTTTAAACGCCTGCCAATAATCACTGCGAGACACTGATAAAACTATTTTACTGATAAGTTTGATTCGGACACTGTGTAGAATGCTGCCTTGGAGACATACTGAAAATTTCTTTTGTCACATCTTCTTCGAATTATTTTAAAAGTATTGCAAATTACCCCTGACTTTGCGGGTTAAGAGATTAACAGACGTAGAAACCTACAGACATCGAGGGCTCCGAAGATGAAAGCAGTTTTTGGCTGTTAATTGAACTACAGTTTTTATGTTTGTTAAAGAACTAAGTTTATAGTAGCTAACATTCTTTTGAATCGAATGTTAGTTAAAGAACGAATATAGTCGTTTCTGTTATATGCAAAAATCTTAAAGTATGAAATCCTGAGAGAGATCATTTGAGAGTGTATGTGATATTGCATGGATGGAGTACCACCAATAGTCAGTTAGCACACAGTGACATAGTTCCTCTCTATCGGCAGCCCTAGCCCTTCGTCAATTCCACTTAAGACACAGGCCTTACGTAATTAATATTTTTTCGTCACTCATCCATTGTTTTGTAGGTGGAACTGTTTTTCTAAATAAACCAAACAATATTTGAAAAAGCCTACGCTGTTTCATACTTTTATAATTTTAAGAAGGTTTAACAATTCCCTCTTTAAAAAGTGCTCGAATTTGAGCGTTTTTAACACTCCCTAAGTAAACTTTGGCGTATCTTATTTTGCAATGAGAGTTTTTTAACAGTACAAAAGACATTGCAATACAGCTGGGTCGACTTGATGACTTCTTCAGCGACAACAACAGATTTGTCAATACTGCAACTGACAAAAAGGAAAAAAAGCATTTTAAATTTGTCAAAAAATTTTAAACTTATCTTTACCTAAAGCGCTTATTTTTCGGGCATCTTATTTCAAAAAATAATTAATAAATAAGACTGTGAGAGATTGATCATAATGTATGCATTTCAAAGTAGGGCGAATAGCAATGGAAAGAAATCGAAATCGATGAGTAGAATATTTATATTTCGTTGTTAGAATGCGTTTTGCCAACGAGAACATCGTTCAGGCTTATCCAAATGCGATCCAAATAAAGTAAAGCACTCAGTATGACGACATGCGCAATGATTTTATTATATGTTTATCGACGTGCCGCGCCCCGGGGAATTAACCGTAAGGGAAACTTGCGGTGTGAGCATCTGGGAAGGGGGAAAGATTGTCGAACATCCTTTGCCTCTGTGGTAATTTCAAAATGTTCTTGCAGTCGCGCACTGTAGTTCCAAAATTTGACAGCCCTCAACGATTTTTTTTGCGACGAAACAACTTGCCGAATTTCAGGAAACGTTATTTATTTCACGGAACAGAAAATGCCTACTTGTACACGAACCGTCCTCCTGAAGATGAATCGTGTTCATTTATGAAAACATAATTGAAACCCCTTGTACAGTGTCCTTCATTTTCTGTCAGTTTTTCAAACGAGGTCTGCTCCTTCACTTCATTCACTCATTCCACATGTCTTGACGCATGAACAGTGATAAGGGACGGCTTGACTTCACTGCATAGTTTGACTAGGTAGCCCGCCGTAAGCACGAGTGAGTTGCAGACCGACTCTCACGTATTCACTGTCTACAAACGGACAACAGAACACGGTGTATTTGCACTCCCATATTCTAACCTCCATGCAGGTTCATAAAGCAATATTTGACAAAGCGGCCTCGGTACAATCTCATTTAGTTGCTTAAGCATAATCCAGCATAGCCAGCAAGGCGGAGCTCCTCCAGCCACCTCGAGGGCTCGAGACTGTTACGTGCTTGTAATGGAGGAATGGTAGCATGCAGCCCCCAAACATAACGAAAAACACTAACCAGACTGTCATCAACCGGACCATTATCAACCGCACGGAAAGGCGTATATGGAAGACACCGCCCATCGTCGGGATTTCTGACAGAAAAAATAACTTGATTAATCTCGGCAATCTTCAAAGTGTCAGCTTTTTTACTGCACTCTTGTGTCAGACACTGAATATCGCAGAAAGTATGGAGGGATCGCTATGTTTAACTTTGGGTTCTGGAAGTTAAAAACTGTCCAGCACCTTTGAGAGCAGATTGAAAGGGCATTTTCTGAAAGCTAATGAATATTCCTTCTTCCTGGCGTATGCAGTTTGCCACTGAGGCGTCGGCATTAAACGCCCCATGTCTACTTCGTCATTGCATCGATTTTTTGGCGCTTTCAAGGCAAGTTTCGACATTTTTGCAGTTAGCTGGATTAAAAATACGAAATAGATGGGCCTTTGTTTTGTCTTAAATTCTAAAAGCAGGCATTTGGAAGGGTGAGTTAATTTGTCGAAATCCCCAGTAGAGTAGAGAAGCTGCGTCTGGACCCCTGTTGGTAGAGGTGTGGCGAAGCTGGTGAGCCAACAACCGCATTCCAGTAAGAGAAAGGGTTTTGTTTACAATGGCTCTGACGAAAGCTGCGATCTGCTGACGGACCGCAGCTGAATAATTCCCATTGTTGGCATACAGTAGATGTGCTAACTCATTAAATGTCAACCAAAATTTCGAAATGCGTTCTCGTTTCGAAAAGATACATTAAGTAGTGTTGTAAAACTAATCATGATGCGGCATAAATCTATAATGATCCAGTTACCTCAGGGTGTCGGCTTTCGAAAGAACTTATTTTTGACTGCATGCAAGATCTATACTCTGCGAAAAATGACTAATTACGTGGCATGCAATTTTCTCATTGATTTTCGATGCCCTTAGAAATTCAATTGTTTCGTGAAAAACATGCATAAAAATATTCATTCGTTTACTTATTCGGTAGAAAATCCCGTCTTCTTCCAGTTTCATACTCAAAAGAAGAGTATAATTCAATTTTAAAAAACTTTTCTAATTCCCGAATAATTTTGAGCCCGACCTGCTGTTACACTTGCATTCAGGGTTTCAAAACTACAAGCTGTATATTTTCCTTGTACGGAAAACCATGCATTTCTCTACGGTGTTAAGAGGAGACCATATGAAGTTCATAAAATTAAGCAGTGGATTTGAGCAATATTGTTAACTTCACAAGCCACATTCGTAAATGCAGTTACATGACGTTTCATGAACGGCCATTTAACGGTTTTAAAAAATCTCACAATTAGCCACTTTTTAAAACCGGATTATACTCTTCTTTTGAGTATGAATTTGGAAGAAGACGCGATTTTCTACCGAATAAGTAAAAGAATGAATATTTTTATGCATGTTTTCCATGAAACATAATTGAATTTTCAAGGGCATCGACAATCAATGAGAAAATTACATACTACTTAAGTAGTCATTTTTCGCAGAACATAGATCTTGCATGCAGCCAAAAATAAGTTCTTTCGAAAGCCGACACTTTGAGGTAACTGGATCATTATAGATTTATGCTGCATCATGATCAGTTTTACAACACTACTTAATTAATCTTTTCGAAACGAGAACGCATTTCGAAATTTTGGTTAACATTTCATGAGTTAGCACATCTACTGTATGTCGCAAGCACGTTGAGGCCAAATAGTTTCACATCTTCAGCAGGTCACGAGGTGTGAACGAAAGAGAGTCTTAAGCTCAACTGAGATTCCTACTGACTCTGAAACAGAGAAGTTTAAGCAAATGGGCTGCGGTTTACGAAGAAGCGAACTTGATGTCTGAAAAGCAAATCTTATGCGCCCGACGCTTCTGACTAATGTTCCGACTCATCTTCACAATATGAATTAAATACTGATTTTAAATGCGCAGGAGGATGAGTATGTACAGGACGTGTGTGTTACCTAACAAAATCGTAAACTCTCACACATACTGCATGGGATAGTAGCTGGAGCAAAAGCTGCATGATCGGATACGTTTGCACCATTAAGAGCCGTGATTTTAATCATTGCTGTTGATAATTGGTGTAGGGACTAACCTACCACTCGACTCCCCAGTATTGCTCCCGCGTGAATAACCACTCTTCCCAAGCAAGGTTCTAGGATGGTATGTCACCCCCCCCCCAGAGGATGTGCGACAACCGCCCTGTCGGACTTGAAGTTCCTGTCAGGCACTGTTGGATGAGCCATAACCTGACTGCTGACGGCTTTCCTCCTAAATTCGTCTGCATGTCTAACGATCCGTTCTCGGATTGAACTTCCTGTTGCTTTATCGTATCCGCCTTATCCACATCTGCGCCGAAGCCAGTAAATAACGCCAGACGTTTCCTATCACAACAGCGTTTTCTTCGGCCTGGTAGTTAACACCGGATGATTGCCTTCGATCTGACTGTGACCCCGACTCCGACGGATGTGAGGTAGCCGCCGGCCGCTCCCAGGAGGTTATGAGCCTACGGCTTTTGAGGCTTGTACAGAGGTGGAGGTGGGGATACAGATAGTGGGCGTGTTGATGCTCTCCTCATCGTGTATGACTAGGTTAGCATAATAATTCGAGGAGCGACGGACAGTCTCAGACGGTTTTCTATGAAAATACTGGATTAAGCTCCTAATTGGTATGATCTACAGAGGACGGCGGACAATGAAATCGGATCAATAATGACGGTGCTTTTGCTACAGGGCAGAGGAGGGTCCCAGCTAGAGACTCTGTCTTTTTCGACATTGACACAATTTGATGGCAGATACGCACAAAATTATTGGAGGCTGGCCCTGGATGCAAGTGGATAGTTTGTGTAGGTATCGTCCCTTTCGTTTAAAAACAGGTCGTCAGCAATTGAACGTTCCTATCCTCATGCAGGCCGGGTGACGTAGAGCACAGGAAATGAAGCACAGAGAGGCGTTTTTGCAAAGACTGGGCCTTAACCACGCCCGACATTTGTCAGGGGTAACAACTTGTGGCAATCTGAGACAGCGGGCATATGTCAACCAATTTACCCGTCAGGCAACTTCGAAGATAAAACAATAAGAAAATGGCAAAAGACAGAATGAACATTTGCTTTTGCAAAAAAACGCAGATTGCTCGACGAATGCTCGTGATTGCCGGAAAAAGGCTATGTTAGTGGCATTTGAGTCGGTTGTCGACCGAATGTTGAGCGTGCGGATGCTTGCGGATGGTCCCAACGTAACTGAATATGCATACGCCCCACCTGCCTGGAAGCAATCGCCGCGGGATTTGTAGCACAGCTGACTCAGAAGACGAAGCTGCGATTACTGGAACAAGGAATATAGTGGGCTGACGTTTCGGATTCTCACTCGACCCCACCATCAGAGACAGTCGCAGATACGAGTAATGATGGCACTAGGAGTGCAGTATTTATATCACGTGACTGCCCGCAATCCATCAAGAAGCGCAATCACCTCCCGTTACTGTATTCCGTGCTGAGATTTTCCAGGGCAGGTAAATCAGTCACGTGGGGAGGGCGCGGGCGAGCAATAATCCCAGTGACAATGAGCTAATTTGCCGAGCCATCGTCACACCAGCATCCAACCCAGATGACGAAATCGCGGCAAATAACGACTCGGACGCGAACTGACAAGCCACCATCGTATCAATTGCGACCTCAGCGGTGATTGCGAAAGCTGTTGATTACAGTACGCATATGGTCCCACGGCATCCGCGTGCTATAAATGCTGCACTCCTTGTGCCAATAAATTTCTTGTTCCAGTGATCGCTTCTTTGTCTTCTGAACCGCTTCCTGGAACCCGTCTTGCGCTTTTATCAGCTCAGCTGACAGCCAGGAGCGGAATGCTTCTGTGTACCATACACATGTTGAGGCCAGTATTTCGGTCTTTGACAGGCTGCCTCGAGCATAGGTTTTCAAACACTGAGTCGGTTGACATGCACGTTACTCGGTCGTACAAATTTTCTGTCAAAATAAAACGAGTTTTTGGGCAGAACCTCGAAAGTCGGAGTATAATGGCGAGTTTGATGCCGGTCTCCGTTCCACTATGCCCGCTCTACATGCCTTATTTGACGATCTTGACTCTTGCATTGTGAGAACTTGCGGTAACCATGGAGATGCTACTGAAAGACACAATGTGCTCGTTTGCCAGTGGACTTACGAATTATCCTGGCGGACTGGCTGCAGTGTTCAAATCAGCTGTCTAATATTCCAGACCTCGAATCAAGTGCTTGCCGCCGGTGAGTTGGCGTGGCTCAGAAAGAAATGACCGACTGGAGAATATCTCTTTCCTTGTTAAGTATGAAAAGATCCTAAAGCGAAATTAAACCCTTTTCTTCAGCTCTCACGATGAACCCGTCGGTTGAAAGCGTCTAAGCCGAGTTTGTCGTCGATAAGACCGCCGTGTCAATTTCACGTGGCAACTCCCTCATCGGTTTGGATTGGTTAACACAAAAAATTAGAAATCCTCCGGGATGTTCATGACATTATGACAGTAGTACATTCTTGAAGATATGATGACGGAGCATCATTTGTCTGCGGACAAGATAATGCGGTCGCTGGCGTCCCTGCGGCCGGTTCGATCAGCAGGACTGTCTTACGTCGTTTTGTTGGTCATGAGGAGCAACACCTTTGGTTACTAAACAAAATTTCTCTCCTTGTCCGTGACATCCGTCAGGCTTTGTTGACTCCCACTATTGGAATCATGATGACAGATCCAGCATCAGCTGTTCTGAGTGAGGCTTCATACTCCAGCGTTCGTATTTGCACCTCACCTTCTTCGAAGGCAGGTCGTGTATCAGTTTGTTGTTTTTGCATGAAGTTTTGCGTCGGGTATCACTTTCCGCGCAGTGGTTCGTTTGTTTATTTTCTGCTAATTCAGTTTTGTGACGTATTCCCCCATAACCACACAGTACCTGGTTTTCCCGTGCTCAAAACCTTGATGGTGCTTGGTAACGCTTGAGTGATAATCCTGAAGGGTCACTAAGTCCGCCAAATTAGAGTGTCGCCATAGTACAGCCGCCAAACTAGAGTGTCGCTTGCCTTGTCAGCTCCATATCTGCCGAAGGTCGAAACGATTCATTTTTCCAACAAAACATGAAGCTGCGCACATGCGAAGAATGCAAAATGGAGATTATTTTAATCGACAAACCTATCAGGGTGTCTTACGTTCAAATGTATTGTTGACAAATGCTACGAAGCCAGTACGAGGAGGTAAAGGAGAAGAGGAAAAGGTTCTTGACGAAACGTTCTAGACAAAAAATTTATTTATCTGAACTCTCGGAATCATGCTCGAAGTCCAAAGCAGACCTAACGACAAATACAAGTTGCTGGGGCACAAATGAAGGGATATTTATAAGATTATTTGCTATGAGATCGTTTACGGGCAAATATTGGTAAATATCGCAACGGCAGCTTGGTCTGTCGCGTCCGGTTCCGGATAACTGCGACTTTACAATCAGTGTTGACAGTCGGACAGAAATTTCTTGGAGCTTGAATCCGAATAGTCAAGTGGATAAAGTTCCCCTTCCAATGATCTAGATCTCTACTCTTTAACCTTTTACCCGCTTTTTTAAGTGCATGGATCGCAATTTGTTGTAAAAAAGCAGATATTGACAATAATTACGAGTAAGTCGTAGAGCTGGCAAAGAACACAGGGAAGTGTGCCAATCCTCGCTCTTCAGAAGACCAAGGAGGTCTCGACAGTGTGATCCTAGTGGTTGGTTGGTATTTTGGATTACATATTGGATGGGCAAGTCATCCTGAGTCTACGCCCTATTATGAGTGACGAAACACCAATATACGTTGCTTCCTAAAAGCAAGTCACGCTCTCTGTTGGTAACTGTTGTATGGCATTACGTATATCGGTGGAACTGCTGACGAAAAGGAATCGGATGAGACTCTGGCTGTCTAAAAAGATGCATGGACCGCAGCTCAGATCTGAAAAAACGGTTCAAATTCAATTACCTTTGAAAATAAGCTTAGGGTAACCTTGTAAACTTATCTTAGAAGAGTTAATTTTGTCACCACAAAGGTTACCTAGGAAAATTGGGCGAAGACTACACTAATTCACCCCCTTCTGGAATCAAAGTTCCCTTGGTCAATACATAGAGGTCATTCTGCCGTGGTATTTAAGTCCTTCGAAATGGCCATAGCATAATCAAATAACAGAGAGAAGGGAGAAAATTGATCTTACTCTATACTTATTCTAATCGTCTGCCTACGACGCTAAACAGCTTGCCGTGTGGCGAGGGCTTGCGCCTGTGTGCTTGCGCGTTCGATCATTTGACCGTCTCTCTGTGCGCATCTGTCCCATTGAAATTCCACACCTACCGTCACAAGCACGGCCTAAAAGGTGAAAACCAAATGAGTCAATCGCAAAGCGTGGCAGCCAAAAACCGAATCACCGCCAGGAAACCAACAACACGACGCTTGCAGGTGATTGGTCAGAAATAGGATATGAGCTCAGTTGGCTGACGAATGGAATTGCAGGTCTGCGAGCGAACGCGCGCACCACGTACATGCGCATGGGTTACAAACGCGGAAGCGCGCGTTCACATGCTTTGACGTGGATTCGGACTACAATGGATGAACTAGCGACGACAGCCACGGGATCATCCGGTCGATTGAAGGACAAGTCAAAATCCTTCAATCCACGGAACATCACTCTGCAAGCCCAGAAGAAATTGGCATGCAGTTTCCCCAACCAGACGAAAAAACTTTTTATGGATGATGTGTCGATCCGAATGCTGGAGAATCTGCACAAGATTACCTATCATTTCCTGGTTTCCGAAAAGGAAGCGGACCGAAAGATGAGACAGTTTATTAAGATCAGCATTAAATTAGCGATCCTGCACATGAATGGCTTTCTTTCCAGCAGAGAGGAGGAGAGCATGTGGGAATGTCGAGACCTGCTGAGGTCCGCTGCAGCTGTCTTCATCAAATACACTAGCCACAGTTCACATGAACAGCAAAAATCGGAGACAATAAGGGAACTGCACAAACTACTGCAAGAAGTCGGACGGTTAAGCCAAATGTTCCTCGGAAGGCACCTCACCCCAAAGAACATCAAGACGATTCAGTCATTAGCCGAGTTCTTCAGCTCCACTGAATTTATTACGGTCCTCCTCTCAAAACATCCGCCGTACCAAGCTCTTTCTAATCTGCTCGCAACCGACATGCAAGATCTCATGGACCGTGGGCAGTTTTAGGCTCTCCTTGTTGTGAGTAATTTCACAAGTTGACTAAATTTTTATTGAATACCACAGCATCTCACTTCATTTCTGAAAGTGCTCTATTCACTTTGGAGTCTGGGGTAATTTTGCAAGGCGGGATCGGGCATGTTTCTTCAGGTATCCAACATATTAAAACACCATCTGTAAAGGACGCGCTTTGCGTAATCCGCAGTTGAACTTTAACGCTAAAGGTTTTTAATAAATAGTTTAGGTAGGGGTAATTAGACTGCCCAGTGTCAAGCATAGAACCTTTATTGATTGCCAAATTACCTCTATAATAAAAAGAAATTTGGCTCAAAATCAGCGCAGCTTTTAATTTCCTGGCACCTTGGCACTTGGTTATCGCGTATTCCCTTAATAACTATTAGAGAGTGTGGATGCC
>CACRXP010000397.1:246530-293621 GCA_902702965.1 Spirometra erinaceieuropaei | reverse complement strand
TCATGAATTAACGCTGTTCGCAGCATTTATTTTCTTCCATCTATTAAATCGACAGAGTGGACGCAGTTCACTAGACACTAATCAATGGAATGAGAGGGAAAGATTAAGTCAGGCCGGTAGTCACTTTGAGTGTGGACTGCCGGTGACCAACATCTATGTGCGCTGCGTCAACTCGTGCCTGTATGCTAGCATACGGGACGATCCGACCACCAGTCCGTGTGCTCCCGCTTAGCGGGACTTTCTTGCGCCGTCACAAACACCATCTGAACTTTGCAAACAAAGAAGACGATTGTAAACCTTTACGTTCGAAAACCGAGTCAGGACCGACGAGTCAGCATTCTTGCTGCCTCAGATGCTTTATCAGCATGAAAGATGAGTTTCGACTGTGGAATATCTAACGAAAAATGGTGAACTATGGCAACCGTAAAGTTGGTCAAGTACGATCCAACAGTCCCCCAGCCAGCTGATTTTCCTTAGCTTCTGCTGAGTGCTATGAAGTCGAAGAGGCTTTAAACAAATTAAGGAGTAGATTCTTATAATTAATATCCTAGACGGCACAGCTATTCGCACACAAGCACACATTGTGAATGTGATCAAGCAGACTTCATATAATGTGGCGACTATTTGGATCCACGTGGATGAGCTAGTGAAACAGCCGCGAGATCTGCCAAGGGCTCAGTACACAAGTAAGAGTGAGTGCTATTAGCAAACAGCTCTCGAAAGCCGGCCGGCATTTAAAAATAGATGTTGTCTAGACTCGGATATCCGAGGACTTTAACAATATTATTTGCCGGTGCGCAGCCTGAAGATCGGAAACCAACGAGATGATTAAACAATTTAGTCTTGTCAGTAGTGGATTTTTACTTGGGCCAGGTAGGTCTGTGACATACCTAAACCTGCGAAGAGCATCCGCGTCTCATCTTGTTGGGTTTTCATACAAGTTCATGGGAGAAACAAGCGTTTGAGGCGATAAAGAAAATGCAGGACACCCAGAAGACGGAACATCTAAGCCAAGTAATATCCTGCATACACCTTCCCACGAACAACGCAAACCCAGCACGATGTCCGAACAACTGCTTGCGTTCAGCTAAAGTCACTATTCTTCAATCCCTGCTAAAGGTTTTCAGTTCAATCCGAGTTATTGCAACCCTCTTCTCGAATTACAAGCCTCGCAACTTACCTCTAAAGCCCAATGCATCGCTAACCGAATTAGCCTGCTATTAGCCTGATTATAAATAAAGCTCGCCTGAATTTGTACTCAAGCCATAAATGTCTCTCCTGGCGTTCAGTTCGTTGGTATATGCAAAATGTTTGCTCGACATGAATCTAAAGTAGGCACGCGGAGTTAATTTGCTATTTTCCCACCAGCAAATATTTTAACGTTAGCCTATGTCTTCTGATCCAGAGAAACTTTCCTTCACTATATCAAACATGTTTAGTCACAGATTGATGTATGTACTCGCTCTTCCATTCTAACTTCGGAATTCGCTCATTACCCCAGTGGTCTCTTGCAACATGAGGGCAGATGTCGCAGTTAATAAAATGACCAGATAACGGGTGGTGGTTTTTGTTCATTTTCCTAGGCATGAGGTATGCATGCCAAATAACCAATGAGAGGATCAGCGTGTACGGATAGATATTATCGACATTGGCAAGCAAAACTTGCGCGACTATGTGGGCTTTCTTGTCTTGATCATTCAACTACAACAAGACGCATATGCCATTTTCCGTCTTGAAATCGAATTAGATGGATGAACTGAAGGACCATGCTTTGAAAACCACTACTGTGTCAACAGTACTGACCAACCGGAGGAATGAAGAAGAAGGCACGATCGCCGGGACAAGAACTTTATTAGTCTGACGTTTCGGATTCCTGGTCGAATCCATCATCAGAGACATCATCAGAGCTCTTGTCACGGCGATCCTGTCTTCTTCTTCAAGACTGTTTCCTGGGACTCGTCTCTTCGTTTCTATCGGCAACCGGAGGAATGTTCTAGGCTACCCGTATCTCAACATTACAGAAAACTACTGCTTAAGTATTTCTGACCCAAAAACGTTCTCGCTCATACAGTTAGTCATAACTCCTCGTGAAATATTTTGTAGTCCTTCCCTCTATATCCAATTTAAACAAAAGTGAAAGGGCACCTTAGCTTATTTTTCTTCTGTTCAGTAGCACAGAAACCCCGTGCAATCTGATGATTGATGAACTTGGGGAAGAAAAATTCTTGGAAGTGTTCGGACAATGATCCGATAGGATGGTATGGAAAGACGGTATTGGGATGCACACGTACGAATCGTCCTTTTGTGTTGTAAGTGGCAGCAAAAAGTAACTACATTTCCCACGTCAAAATAACGAACCGAACCGAGAAAAGCGAAGAAGCGATCTGCAGGAAGCAGTTCAGTAAAGGAAGATGTGATCCCTGGAAAAAGCAGTTCTGAAATCCTACACGAACCCATCATCAGAGACGACTGCAAATAAGGGCAACGGAGGTACAAAGAGCGTCATATTAGCAGGACTCAGTTCCCGTCTAACTACATATCTACCTTTCTTAGCAGCGACCGTATTCGGCTCAGATCAGACGTAGTTATTGCGACGATTGCTTGTCAACCACCATTCGAGCTGTTGACTAAGGTAATTTCATCGTAATGTCTAAATCGTACTCAGAAATTTGATTTTCGTGACTGTCATTAACAGTAGTGTTTAGCCATGTTTTCCCCGCGTGTATAATCAACTTGCTTAGAAAAGCCTCAGCACAGAATGCGGGGGCTGGGGTCATTGCGCCTATTGATCTAGCCTGGGCCGGAGAACCGTGACTCAGTTTGCACTTCATGCGGTTGTCGCCTCTACGCGAATATCGGTTTCTTCAAACTTTTAAGTGCGACCGGTTCCCATCCAGTAGGAGCTTACGTCTTTCCTCATCGTAGTTGCAGCGTGTTTGGGCTGAAAGTAAGTTCAAGGAAGAATCCAGTATATCAGGCGAATTAATTTGTTGTTACAGCGATCGCATCTTCCCTTCTGAATAATAAACCATATCAACAGCTAAGTAGTTTAAAAACCTCTAAAGCATATCTAATGATGACCAGAATTAGGGGATATTTATGTCGTCACTTCCTAAAGAGAGTCCAAGCAGTAAGTCCACAGAATGTCAGTACGACATGTTGCACTTTCACGAAAGATGATGACGCCTACTTACCTACTGGGGTTGTGTCCATATGGAAGCGTTTTCAATGTATGCGTTTGAACAGGGCAGATCTGATAACGTTGGATTCAGCATATGCAGCCCTACAGGCTCAAGTGCAGATGCTAGTGAGCTAATCGCTACACCCGGTTTCCCATAGCCCCATATACTGACCAAGTATTAAAAGTCCCATACAAACGCGACGGGAATTATAACGACCCTTCCAAAAAACAGGATCACGTACATCGGGTTGGCATACCATGTAACACAACCAAGTGTTCCATCGGTACTGCCAACTGGTATTTCTCTTCTGATATACAGTGTTTAAACATGTAAAATCAGCTCTCCTGTGAGGAAAACTACAGACGCTATTTAAATTAGAAGTCGTCATTTTGCAGTATGTCTGAAGCTCGGTTGGCTAACACACACAAGTCAACTCGTGTTGGCTGCAAGGTCAAAAACACGGTCGAATAAATTAGGAGCGTCTCTAAATCAATTCCCGACGCTGTGCATAGACCAGCTTTCAGGAACCTGAATTTCAGATCGTTCTAAGATCTCAGGGCAACGTGAGACATAAATCTTTAGACATGAATTAATTACTCAGGCTCAAAAGGAAAAATCCGCGTTCTTCCAAGAACATTTATTCATGAAACGTGAAATGCTATAAGTGCAGCAGGAAGGACGGAGTACTTTTTTATAAAATAAAACCCTCTTAGATCGGTAGAGAAAACTTAACGTGAATAAGGTTGCGCTTTTAGATACTGAGTTTGAAAATGTGGTTGAATATCTTTACGGAATAAAGCGCCAATCTGTCATACATAAATGAACTTTTAACCAGCCAAATGGGTAAAAACCACTGAATCTAAAACTAACTGTACTTTATGGATGAAAACTGTTTCTGCAAGTACTAAAAAATTTTCAAAGCTTTCTAGGTCATGTTCAGTCAAATGAGTACTTTGTCAAAGTTAATGACTTGGCATGGCTGGAACACTTTTTCAATAAAAACGACGTATTAGGTAACTTCATATAATGCTTTATGAAAGCCTGGTTGAATGTTCGTGCAGGTATCTCAGATATATTAATCACGAAGCAATTTCATATAACTTATTTTTATGCACTTGACTGCAGAGGCATGACCTATTATGGGGTGCAAAAGCCGCCGCCATTTTATCTCTTTACATAATCAAAATTTTCAGAGAGATTATTGCACGGGAGGAGAAAAGCCCTTGGCTAAAAACGTAAGAATGGACTCGGCTTCTCGATAAATGTCCTCGTTAATAATGAAACAATAGGATTTGGATATCGTGAATGGCATTTAAGAAGGTCAAGAAAGTTGTTCTGTAGTCTACACTAATGTCAATGGAACGTTTGGGCTAAGTGCGAATTCTTGAGATTAACAGTCTTTGAAGCACGCATCTACAGTTAAATCAACGAACTTTTTCAAAGTGTTTGCGTTCTGCTCATAATGGGTCCTCTACAGCGTGTGGAATCGTTCAAATGTGCGACCATTTTGTCTTTAATTTTACTCTGGCCTTTTCTGGGGCTTGTTAATAACTTTCCTAATTTATTTGGTTGAAAATGACTGTTTTTTCCTTTGCTTTTACTTGCCATGTTTATGATATAAACTTCACACTACGTTAGTACCCTTACAGACAAGTAGATCGTGCGGTGATTACCGCCAGTGTTTTCCGTGATTTCGACGGCGGCACTGTGCAGTTAATCTATCGTCTTTCCGATCACTCACGCCATTTCCGGCGTGCATCGATTAGAAAATATCACTCCGCTTCAAAAAAGCGGAGATACGGTTTGTAGACTGCACGCATGGATTAGCTGAACACCTGACGACCAGCTCAGACTTTTTGCTGATGATCTATCGTTCTCTTTCTAACAAACCGCATGATATGGCCTCCCTTATGTCATTATAATATGAAAAAGAACCGAAATGCCTGGCAGACTGACCGTATTGATCCGCAAGAACTTACGCCGTCATCCTTATATTACCTTCGAAAGTGTCGAAAATCTTCTGTGTCTATGAGAGGTGGAGGGGTCTCTATTTTCCTTCATCCGAACTGGTGTAAAACTAACTACGTTTATTTCCATAAACTGATAGACTAATAGACGTTAATTCTATAATAGGTCCGCCTCAGGCATTAGCTAGTTCTAGAGACGTCAAACCTGGTGGCATTAATAATCCCTCCTCCAGCCGTAAAGATGCCTCGGCCTCACCATGTCCTGTCACATAAACATGCTCTTTTCCTGTAGGAACCTTAATCCTTCAAGTAGTGCTTTTAACCATTGTTTCTTGCTTCAAACACTCTATACTCCTTAACAAGTGTGTCAATTCTTCGGCTGACAACATTATAATTAACTGGGCTGAAAATTTGTGTTAGAAACAGTGCTTCGCTCTTTTGCTCAGGTCTTCCACCTCCAACAGGGCATTCCAGTACTAAGCAAACATTGCTAACCAAACCAGAACCGAGAATTATGTTTCACGACATGAACCTCCAAAACTCTTTTCTGATTCAGAGTTCTGTAACTAGTAATGTCTTACAATTTCCAAACTGACGTATGTCCACTCATGTCTTAGCACTCATGAAGTATTTTATATGTTTTTTTTTGGCGCATCCTGTCCCCAAGAAATTGTTTTGGCCAGAAATGGCAGACTTTCCTCCCCCTGACGTCGGAAGGAAATCCTCCATTAATAAAGCTTCATTTGTGGTACGAAGATAGCTAACTTCCTAATAAAAAGAAACCCGTAGATATTTTGGCAGATTTTGAATAATTCATATTGGCCGAACTCGGCGCCTCGGTGGGATTCGAACCCACGCAGTAAGGGGAGGGCTTTAGTACAGCCAACGCTCTAACCACTCGAGTTACGAGGCCCCGCCGGACGACGCGAGTTTAATCACATGTGGATCAAGTTACCCAGCCAACCTACTGCAACGTCTGAAATCCACCAAATCTGATACAGTAAGTTGACTGCCCAAGCAGGATTTCCTAAGTAATTCACCTAGAATCCACCAGATGACTACCAAACTCACGCAATTCATTGATGTTTTGGCAGATCCACATGTGATTAAACTTGCGTCGTCCGGCGGGGCCTCGTAGCTCAAGTGGTTAGAGCGTTGGCTGTACTTAAGCCCTCCCCTTACTGCGTGGGTTCGAAACCCACCGAGGCGCCGAGTTTTTCGCAGCTGGGCCAATATAAAAAGAAGATGGTTAGGTCCGTTTATCTGCTTGTTAGTCAGTCTTTTCACTTTACCTCTGCGATACTTGTAAAACTTTAACCGACCCAGCAAACCAATATGGGTTATAATGATTAAATTAGGGCTCCCAATATCGAAGTTCTCTCATTACTATAAATGAGATAGTATTCTCTCAAGTAAGTGGCCACTAGAACCAGATGTATTCTGTTTTTCCTCCGTGGCTGCAATTGAGAAACATCTTCAGAAGGTCCATGGTTCAGGAACTGCTGCATTGGGTAGCATCTTACCATTTATCCCCGTTCAGTCAAATCTGGGATGCATGGTGCTCGGCATAATGCCAGAATTACTCCCATCCCTAAGACTTTTACTGATTTTAACCTCAACTTCTATCCAGCTGACTGTTTATCTGCACTCCTGACGCCCACTGAGTAGATTTTCTCAAACCTCACCATGTCACTTCCCTTTCCGAAACTTGTATATACTTCTAACCGCAGTATCATAGACGCCTTTGTTCATGCTACCCATTGGTTTCTCACAAGTCCAAACAGTTCTTATTTTGCATGTACATTTACTGATTAAGCCTTTGCCTTCAGTGCTGTTTCGCGACAAACGTTTTCTAAAAGAGCATCTGACTGTGATTTTCACAGCTGCATTTAACCTTGGATCGCAGATTATCGTCTTCTCAGAATTCGGTCTGTCGAGTCTGAATGTCTGAAATCACAGAAAAAGAAGAAAAAGATGATGGCGATGATGATGGTGGTGTGGTGTCACAGTTACAAAAACATCTATTTGCCCGACCTTTCGGATTCCCACTTGAACAGTCACAGAGCATTTCAACGTCGTCCTCCCGGACATGCAATTTAAGATGGAGGAAGAAGATTACAACTGGCTGGCCTCCTTTGATGTCTTCGTGTGTTGCAAAGATTTTACTGACCTCAAAATCATATCGTTCAGGGGGGGCGACGCGCAGGATGCAAGTGCTGCGTTTAAACAGCAAGCACTCAATCAGCCATAAATGCGGTTGCGTAAGGGCACAAGGTTAGCGTGTTGAAGCGAAATGAGGTGAATGAGAAGAAAAGGTTTTCGACGGACGCTCGGCAACCATGACAACCCGCATAATTTTACAATTCGTGCATATGAAAACGAGGCGATAGGCTTGACCGCATTGGTCTCCAATTACGGTCAGTAGTCAAGACAGTCTCGGAGGTCATCAGTCACCTTCGTGCGGCAAATTGAGAAGGAGTTGGAAACGGACCAAAATAACCTGTCAAACATCAAGTAATGAAACTGAAAAAACCAATATCACGATCGGAAACGTCCGGAGTAATTTATCCTATCCGGTAGAGCGGCGGACAAAACAGATACACAGGGAAAACTGGAAGACTACTCTGGACGTGGATGCCCGAATATGCAACTGTAGTTAGGAGAACTGCCACTAGCTCTCGTGTTGCGGTTCACTTCACATGGTCTGGCCGCATCTTCAAGTCGGCGGAGGCCGAAACTCCTGCAAGGAGTGACAACTGCGTGGTCCGTAAGTAGCTTGAATCACGGTTCTCTGACTCGCAATCAGTTAAAAGGCGTAATAGTATCCCCCTCCGTATTTTGCGCCGAGACTTTGTCTGAGCAGAATAAATGGCCACACGTCGGGAGTGGGGCGATTATGTTGGCAGTATCAAAAGCAGGACGTCGGAATGGGACCCTACTTGTGTTACAGGTGGCCTTGCGATAAATAACAGGGAGATTTTGGTTGGAGTTAAGGTAGTGTTGGTGTAAAGGTTAAGGCCAGCGGTAAGGTTGAGGTTTGGATCGGGGTTTCATTTGAGTTCAGATTAGGACAGGAGATAGGTGCCCTTACGAGGAGTTAGTGCGATGCCATCTTCATTGCGGTGGTGCCGGTTCCTGTGTTCCGCCGTACCATCAAACCAAACGATATTAAATCGGAGAAATCAACCGCTCAGATGCAGCCAAATAAGCAATCAAAATGCCAAACATCGCCCCACATTGCATACGGTCGCTACCAATTATGTTAGAGGCGCGGTCACATAACGGCTGCGTCCTTTAACTATTTCATTCTTTTACATTCAGCATTCTTGTCAGCAACTGTCTCTGATGATGGGTTCGAGTGAGAATGCGAAACATTCAATAAACAGATTTCTTGTTCCAACGACCGAATCTTTCTCTTCCGGACTGCCTTTTGGAGCCAGATTTTTTATTTCTACCAACAGTCAGGAGGGTATTTATTTCAAATTTCTTCAGAGTGCTCCGTACATTTTTTTCTCCCTTAACGATGATGATCTCGGGTCACTTATCGACTGCCGGCATGTCAAATGTCCTGGTAATGTGGTTGTTGATCAGTATGGAAACGAAGGGTTGAATTACTATTTCTAACGGAAGGCCCTGATCACGCTGCAGTATCCCGCTTGTTATATGATTATCCAATAAACGTACAGAAGTTGATTAGTCGTATTTCTCGATCAAGATCATATTCGATTTCTTTCTCCTTCGGATTTCGGCCGGTGTTTTGCTTCCTTGTTCATAAATCTTTCTTTCTCCCTTCATTTGAAAAAAATATTTTAACGAAGTTTGTAAACACTTTTACAATTTTCTATTCATACCGGATTCCACACTCTTTAATTTCGGCGATTTTTACGTCTCCAAAGTAACAATAGCCTCTTTCGCTGTTGTGTCACTGTCTGGTTCTAAGGCATGCTCGCCACATGTCATTCTCCGTTATCTTTAATTTATTACTAGTCTGTTATTAGAATGCGACGAAATATCACGACGGCCAAGCAATTTGCTTGTTAATTTTTTAGTGCTTTACCCCTCATACTACACCCTGCACTAACTCTATCAAATTTACTCTTCCAAAGTCCGTGTGCCAAGAACTGCTGACAATGACTTTGTATGATTTCTGATGCTGGATAAGAATGAAGTTAGAGACTGAGATTAAACTTATCGCCATAATAGTCTGTGGCGGTCAAGGATGTGAGATCGACTTAAACCACGCACAATAGGTTCGTTTCGTCTACTGTCAGAAGTCAGGGAGCTGTGAGGACTAGTTTATTCTGTACACAGGGCAGGCTGCCGTAAGTTGGCGGTTTGCTTGCAACAGAGAAAAGCGTCCGTTCACGGAGAGCGTCAGTCGCGGTGTGTGTTGTTTACGCGGGTGTGAGTGTCTAGGTCAGCAGGAGGGGATGACTGGCTGAGTGTTGGTTGTGTGATTGGACAAATTAGAGGAGGAATGGAGGGCGCATACTCACAAGGCCTCACGGGAATCAAGCCAAAGCGTTCGACGCGCGTTAGGTGATACTAGTTTGTGAGTGCAGCCGGGGGTCGCTGCAGATGGACCGGAGGCGTCCCAGTTCTAGCCGGCGGGGGTGGTCGTGCGTCAGCGGCCTGTCACGGCCATCGACCGACAAAACGGAACCGGAGAAAAGGGGGGCTGGAGCGGCTGCTACAAGTCTCATCTTCTTATCGGGAGCTTTCACTTTTGGACACCTGTTTATCTCCATCCTGACTGGAATTATTTGGAAATGCATTTAACGAATATTATGAGATGTAATTTCCATGAAAACGCTTATCCTTTCTCCCTCCCTCAAGGTAAGCAGTTAATAAACTGAAAGGCATCAGTTAGAGTCAGGGATAACAAGGGTCTGAGGCTGACATGGAGCCGCAACCATCTTCTGCACCAAAGCGGAAGCTTTAATATCGGAATTTAGCCAACTTCTGTGTTTTCAGAACCCCATCTTCTGTGTTCCAAGGGAAGAAGGTGTCAGTATCGCTGTCTGGGTATAATCGCTGTCTGGGTTTAATCTAAGTTGCTGCTACGTGTAAAACTGATTTAACTGACTCAGCTGTAATAATGTCGTTCCAATTTCCTGACGTAGTATTTCTGCACTATAGCTTTCATATGTCAAAAAATATGAGAATTGCGGACGGTGAAATGCCAAAATATCCTTTTGGTTTGTGGGTCCGACAAGCATGGTTAAGCATTTTGTACAGGTGTCTGCCTCTATCTCTTAATTTGGTCCTGGTATCTGGAGAATGACTTGTTCGCATTAGTAGGGAAAAGAAAATTTAATCATTAGCTCTAGGAGTTATCAGCAACAATCCTAAGAATCTGGCGTGAGGTAAAGGTAGACAAGTTGCTGGCATATTACAAATAGTAAAGCAATCATGATTTTTGCTGAATCTTTAAAAATTAATTGTTTTATATGCTTGTTGTCCATTATGACTTATTTTCAAATGATCCAGTAAAAGACAGATTTTGACAGCGGAAAAAATATACAGATAACGACAAGTTTCAGGTCATCAGAACAGCGTTTTTGCCTGTTAAAGTATTCAACCTTCCTTAAGAGTTCATTTTCAACGATAAGAAAGGAGCCAGAAAACAGAGAGCATTTACAGACTCAGTCAAAGCAGGCATTCAATAAATTGAGGATTGATTATGACCTCTTTGGTCCTTAAAACACGAGGGTACTTGGCCAAACTATCAGATAAAAGGATGGAGAACTAATAGGCTCCCGAATATCTGACAAATCTATTTGCATCGCCACGTTGATCCTCCATTTGAACACCAGGTTTTACGGTCTCATTTAGGGGAAGCCTACATGACAGTTCGTCGTTACCGACGATGTCCACCGTGTGGCCACACATCCAGGTACAGCAGGCACGGTGCCTTGTGCGGGAATTAGTTTATAGCAATAATAAACTCGCACGGAATCTTCCGCATTCTCCTGCACCCGGTGTCAAGAAGACCGGAAGGGGGAGAGGGCGCAAGTGGATGGCACAATCGAGCCCGCACCGTGACACTTCACTCCACACCCCCTGGTCTTTCAACAACTGACCAGCATTTTGACCAACAACAACAATGGGGGGCGGCAGGGGTCCCAGTGGGCGTGACGGCTGTGGGCAACCGTACCTGGCACCTCACCCCAAAATGTTAGCATTTGTTATGGTGCCAATAGGAGCGAAGAGCCGAGTCCCAGGAAGTAGTCTTGAAGAAGGAGACACGATCGCCGGGACAAGAGCTTTATTAGCCTGACGTTTCGGATTCCTACTCGAATCCATCATCAGAGACAAAAGAGCAGAAACGGGTTGGCCTACCCGTTTCTGCTCTTTTTTCTCTGATGATGGATCCGAGTAGGAATCCGAAACGTCAGGCTGATAATGCTCTTGTCCCGGCGATCGTATTTGTTATGGTGTTCACTTCCAATAACGCCCGCTAGGATCCGACATGGCCCCGCTATTGGTCCAGCGCATCCCCCACGTGGTCCGTTTTGGGACATTAATTTCCTACACTGGAAATATTACGCATGTTATTGCTGTTCTCAGTATTTAAACGCTTATATAATAAGGCTCACTAATCTGGTAATTAAAATATTTTTTCGTCATCTGGTGAACAAAAATGCACTTAAATTCGATTTTCTGTGTGAAACAGCCGGCAAAACTGCAACGTGCAGCGGGTTCCACCGACGTGAAGGAGGTCCTCATTATAGGAAAGATTCGCGAGTTTTCGGGTAGTGAACCACAATACTGGAAGCTATGAAGCTGTGCAGAAAGTGGACAATATATTTTCTGACTTGTAAAGTTCGATTTAAATGTTTAAGATCATTAAACCATTTGAGGGCAAAAGTATCGCTCCCTGAAGTGTTACATTATTGATTGCGTTTACGTAATTATGCAGACTTTATGCACATCCTGTAAGCCTAATCCGAAAGAAAATAAAAAGCAGTAACAATTAGGCAGCGACAGAAATTCAGATTCGAGAAATATTATTGGACCAGAGCGGTATTTCCCGTTTTAAATGATACAAATATTCCCGACTGGAGCTCGGAATGCCTAAGCTTTTGATTAAGAATACGAAGTTTCTCCCCCTGGCCAATCAATTTTCGCAGGTGTTTGTTCACGGATCTCTATAATGGACAGCTGAAGGCAAGAAATAAGCCATGATAGGGCACCTAATCTGCATCCGTTCATACGAAATTTCTCATCGCTGTCGTTATACTGTATCCAAGATTGGCTGTAAATGCCCATGTTGAGGCTCAGGTAGATCGGCTTACACAAATCTCGTATAAATTTAAGAATTCGTCGTTGGTAAATAACAGTTGCTGAGAGACAAGTTGCCTTAAAATGACCTACCAGGCCATAAATCAACCCTTGGATCTTGATTGTTTGGACATGAATTATAACCAAACGAGGATGGCGTACAGACCATATTTTATCACCTCGGATTCTTTTGCTTCTTTTTTATGGTATCGGCAAATACGACCTTTGCAAAACTTTTCTAAAAATGATGAATTGGAATATGTGCCAATGGTAAACGGGCCTTGTGTATGATGTGTTTTGGAAATATACGCATCACGATCCAAAGCAGAATAATCAGTGTCAGGAAAATTCTATTCACCCAAAGGGTTGCTCTGTACATTTAGCGCAAATCAGAATAGCCCTTCTAATCGTGCTGATGAAGCAGGTTTGGACGTTCGCCAGCTGATTCTGCGGGTAGAACTTATCGTTACTTATGTAATAATTCCACTGGAGGATGGCGTTTTACATTAAGTAGGAAAAAGGCAATTTTTACATTGTTCTGTAAAGGCTGAATTCATGAAAAGCCCAAAACCGGATTCTATACAGCTCTTTCTCTAAAATATACTAACACCAATAGAGTTCCAATTAGAGGTTTAAGAAAACACTTAACAACTGTATATTTTTTCACTCTCAATAAAGCTGACATTTGCGTCTCAAATGCCTTCAGTCTTTGCAAGAGCATGCAAGTGCTTCCGTTGATTCTATTGACAGGCAAAATTCATTCGGCACTGTCGTCATTGAGGTGACGTACGTGGGTTTACTTAAGAAATTTCAACCGAAATTCCGAAATGCGCTTTCGTTACGAAAAGATTAATTAAGTAGGGTTGTAAAAATAAACATTGTGCAGCATAATTTTACAATGGTTCAGTTACCTTAGGATGTCAGCTTTCGAACGAACTCCTTCCTGGCTGCATTTAATAACAATACTCTGTCAAAACTGACTATTTGCGTAGCATGTATTTTTCTCATTGATTTTCGATGCCCTTAAAACTTAGATTATATTTCATAAAAATATGCCTCAAGCGGCGTATATTTTGGTTTTGAAAAAGTTTCTAATTGGGGAATTTTTAAAACCGTGAAATGGCCGTTCATATAACGTCATTTTTCTGCATTTACCAATCTGGATTACAGAGTCAACAGTATAGCTCAAAGCAGCTGCTGAATTTGATGAAATTATGAATTTTCTCCTAATTCCGTATAGAAATGCATGGTTTTTCGTACGCGGGAAATATACGGTTTGTGGTCTGGAAACCCTGAATGCAAGTGTATAGGCAGGTCAGGTTCGAAATTATTCAAAACTTCGAAAAGTTTTTAAAAGCCAAATTATACCCCCCTTTCGAGTAAAAATTTGAAAGAGGGCGTCATGTTCTACCGAATAAGCAAAAGTATGAATATTTTCTCAATGTTTTTCATTAAATATAGTCGAAGTTTTAAAGACATCGAAAATCAATGAGAAAAGTTCATGCTAAACAAATAGTCATTTTTGGCAGAGTATAGTTATTTAATGCCGCCAGTAAAAAGTTCGTTGGAGAGCTGGCATTCTGAGGTAACTGAATCATCGTAAAATTGTGCTGTACAATGACTACTTTTACAAACCTAATTAATTAATCTTTTCGTAACAAAAAAGCCCTTCAGAATTTCGGTTGACATTTCCTGAGTTTGTTCGCCTACTTTAAATAAATAAATAACAAATTCTAAAACGAATACGAAATTTTTGCAAAGTGTTTTCTTTATCAACTATTTTAGTCTAACAAGCTCTGGTAGCTTGATCGCCAAAGTGACAAAATGTCGACATCAGGGATATTAGACCATCATTTTTCAGAGACTTAGATGACGCAAAGGATATTTCAAATGACTTGATGGGGCGCACGAACCTACTGTGTATGCGTACGTTCACAGGAACACTCGGTTAACGGTTAGTTGACCATGAACGCACATTCAGAAAAAGAGCACAGGAAACCCCGTTCAAAGAAACTGCTCAGCCAAAGATGCACCCGGCTCTAACACTGCCCTATTGCCGAAACGTGTCAGAAACCCAAGGTTTACGAGTTTACGAGACGAAACGTCACGATTCTACTCACCCCAAGGGACAGGTAGAGGACCAGCTTCCAAGTGTACCTTAAAAGATTTTTCGTTAAAGCGTAATGACCAACAAAACCGATGCTAATCACATTGGGCGTTTACTGCGGAGAATGTCCTTTTTATTCACCCAGAATGGACAGGATGTAATTATGATTAGTGGAAACAAAGTCCAACTGACATAAAGGACCTGAAAACATTCGCAACTGTAATACATTAAACCCTGTATTTTTAGACAGTGCATTTGTACACGGTTTATAGACCTAGTGTCATTCTGTCCATAGTGACAAAGGGTGCTTCATTCTCTATTTTGCCCCATATCCGAATATTTGGTTGCATCCTTAGTTTGCAGTCAACATTATCAAAAATGTAGGCGAAAATGTAATTTTAGGGAATTAATTTAATATTTTGGAGTCAATGAGTCACCAAACTGTGCGCGGACCCCCCCTCCTATCCTACATTACTGATAGGACGAATACAGCAGTAAGTAGCTGTTGGGTTAATATGAATTATTCAAAATGTGCCAAAACAGCAACATATTAAAAAATATTTTGAGGGAGAATATATCGGCAATTGTGTATTGGTCAGACTCCGAATATGCATCTTAGGCGCACTCCGAAAGTTAGGTAAATATAATAATTCTTCCACGTTAGCTGCGTGCACCTGTTCTCACGCTCAGCATACGGACATCGCTGAAAACTCGGAACGCAGGTACAGTAGATAGGCTAACTCATGAAATGTCGGCCGAAATTTCAAAATTCGTTCCCGTTTCGAAAAGACTACTTAAGTAGCGTTGCAAAACTAATCATCATACAGCATGATTCTATAATAGTCCAATTATCCCAGGGTGTAGGCCTTTGCAAGAACCTCTTTCCGACTGAATGCAAGAAATATACTCTGCAAAAAATAATGACATAATAAACATGCAATTTTCTCTGTGATTTTCGATGCCCTTAAGTATTCAATTATATTTTATGGGAGACATGCATGAAAATGTTCATTCTTTTGCTCATTTGATAGAAATTACGTCTTTTTCCAATATTAAGAAGAAAGAATATAATTCTGTTTTAAAAAAGTTTCTAATTGTGCGGTTTTTAATATTGTGAAATGGTCATTCATAAAACGTCATCTCTCTGCATTTAACAATGTGGCTTGCAAAGTTAACTATATGACTCAAATCCACTGCTAAATCTTATGAGCCCTACGTGGTCCTCTCTTAATACCGTAGAGGAATGTATAGTTTTCGGTAAGCAGAAAATATTCGGCTTGTAGTTTGAAAACCCTGAGTGCAAGTATGACGGCAGGTCGGGTTCGAAACTATTCGGGAATCGGAAAAGTTTTTGGATACCGAATCATACCCCTTCTTTGAGAATAAAATTGGAACAAGACGTAATTTTCTGCCGGATAAGCAAAAGAATGAATATTTTTATGTATGTTTTCCATGAGATAAAATTGAATTTTTAAAGGTATCGAAAACAAATGAGAAAATTCCATGCTACTTAGGTAGTCATTTTTTGCAGACTGTTGTTCTTGTATGCCGTCGAAGAGAAGTTAATTCGAAAGCCGGCACCAAGTGGTAAGTGGATTGCTATAGGATTATGCTGTAAAACGATTAAGTTTGCAACTCTACGTAATTAATCTTTTCGAAACGGGAATGAATCTCGACATTTCGACTGACATTTCTTGAGTTAGCTAACCTACTGTACATGCCTTGTAGATGGTCTGATACGTAAGTGCTCTGCACTCATTCCTTTTCCCTGAATGGGAAGCAGTTAGCCAGTGACAATAATGTAAATTCTTGAGCAAATTATAATAACGCATTTTCTATCAGTGGCGACAAACAATTCAGCCAAAAACTGTATGCAGGCAAGATTTTCAGGCCTGGCAGAAAATTCATCGAAAAAGAAGCGCTGATGAAAGAAAAAAGTGAAAAATCCAGGGTTAAGTAATTACAAATTGTAGTCAGACTGCTTTTGTTCTAGGGGATTAGACAGAATAGTCCTGACCACAGACCTCCGAGTAATTAACCGGTCGTTGCAGGCTTCTACAGGCAGGAAAAATGTAGTCCATGATGTTAAGTAGAAAACGAGCACGCCCCAGGGATTTTTGCCACGGAGATGTCAATTCCACGTTATACACGGAATGAGTATGTATTATTGCTTCTTGCAGGATGACGTTTGAATTTTTTGCATAAATTATGACAACGATTTCTCGTTGGGCATGCGACCAGTGCTACCTAAGGTATTTCAGTTAATGTACACTCCCACTTTATTTGCTTGCCTTTTAGACTTTAGGAAAAAAGAACGTTACCCTTACATGAACCGACTAAATTAAAAACGTCAGTTACGTTGCATAGAAATTTTAAAATGCTTTAGCAAGTTTTTTCCCAAGGCCCATTGGAGGACATCGTTACTAGTTTTAAGATAAAATTTGTAAATTAGGAAACAAAATACGTCCTTTTTGGAGTGTTTAATTTTCTTAGCATTCAAATGGAAATTTGCACTGCACAAGAGAGAGAGAGTAAAGACCAGTGGCCTGATCGTCGCCTGAAAGAGTCGGGGAATGACATTTATCGAACGGTTTTGGTTGAAAAGCGTGCACAGGCATTTCTGCCGTGTAATTCCAGAGGATCAGTGAGTAAACCCGTCAGTTGATCTTCAACATGGATAGGCTAGGTAGGAAAGCCATGTGATTGAATTTTCAAGGATACACTGAACCATAGTTTAAGTATTGGGCATGCCAGAATAGCGGCATTACTGGTTGATGATAGTTCGTAAGGGCCCACTCATTTTTAGAAATATTTGTTCAGAGATTAGTGCAAGAATATAAATTCTAACATTCATATAAAAGAACAGTGAGATGACCTGTGATCAAGGTATGACAATGAGAGGAATTTATAGATTCATTTCAAATTTTAACAGGTTTTGTTGCGATGGTAACTTGCCGCAGCTCATAAAACATCACTCGAAAGAGATAGTGCTACTAAAACCTTGCCAAGAAGACAACTGTAAACCTTTACGTACGAAAACCGAGTCACGACCGACAAGTCGGCGTTACCGCTGGCTCAAAGGATTGGTCAACATCAAAGGTGAGTTTCGTCTGTTGAACATCTAGCGAAAAACGGAGAACTATGTTAACCGTAAAGTTGGCCAACTGCGAGCCAACAGTCCTCCAGCTAGCTGGTGTTCCTTAGTTTATGCTGAGTGCTATGAAGTGGAAGAGGAGTTAAACAAACTGACGAGTAGATTTTAAAGCAGACACGATCGCCGGGACAAGAGCTTTATTAGCCCGACGTTTCGGATTCCTGCTCGAACCCATCATCAGAGACAAAAAAAGCAGAAACGGGTGGTTGTTGCACAAGGGGCTGCGATATTTATAGGATGCAGTAGCCATGCTACCGCATACCTATGAACCTTCACTCCCCCTCCCCGCAGCCCATCGTGCAACAACCACCCGTTTCAGCTTTTTTTGTCTCTGATAATGGATTCGAGTAGGAATCAGAAACGTCAGGCTTATAAAGCTCTTGTCCCGGCGATCGTGTCTCCTTCTTCAAGACTACTTCCTGGGACTCGTCCCTTCGCTTCTATTGACGAGTAGATTGTTATATATAATATCCTAGAGGGCACAGTTATTCGCGCACAAGCACACATTGTTTATGTGATCAATCAACCTTCATATAACGGGACGATTATTTTGGTCCACATCGATGAGCTAGTGTAACAGCCGCGAAAACTCCCATGGACTCAGCACACAAGCGTGTGTAAATGATATTAACGAACAGTTCTCCAAAGTGGCCGGTATTTAATACTGGACGTTGTCTGGAATCAGATATCCGGGGACTTTAGCAATATTATTTGCCGGTGCACGGCCTGGAGATTGATAAACAACAAGATGATTAAACAATTTAGTCCTGTCAGTAGTGGATATTTACTCGGACCAAGTAGGTTTATGACATACATAAACCTGTTAAGAAAGTCCGCGTCACATCTTGTTGGGTTTTTATGCAAGTTCATGGGAACAGCGAGTGCTGGATGCGATAAAGAAAATGGAGGACATTCAGAAGTGGTAAGGGTAAGACAGATGATTTTCTGGACACATCTTCTCATCCTAAATGTATATTGTCATAAGTCGTGTACAGCTGTATGTTCTTATGTGTCTTAGATTTTTACTTCAACTCGCGATGCCATTTTGGGTGTATTTATTTCTAAATGTTCTGAACTTTAGTTCGGAAAAAATGCAAAATAAGAACTCGATTTTAATTCCAACTTTTCCATCAAAAGATGCTTTAACTTCAGCTTATATCGGGGAAATTTTCATAGTCATATCAGCGCTTTTGCCTGTGTTTACGGGCTAAAAGTCTGAAGACCTTTCAGTATTCACTTATTACCATATAGTCCAATAAGTTCAATGTATATCGTTCAATCTGACGGCAGATCTTTCATTTATTTTAAAAATTTATAAATTATACGTGGCTTTCGTTCATCTTTGCTAGTTATGAGGCGTAAAAGACAAACAACCGGTAAAAGCCAGTATAAAACACACGTGTAAAAAATCTCCAGATGGTCATTTTTATTCGTCCGCCGTTAACTAGTGTCACAAAAGCAAAACGCTTACTAAGTCACCAATTCCAGAGAAGAGTTCAGGCAGTAATCTCACCCAGGGAAATGAAGACGAACTGCTGTCGCTGTGATGCCTACTAGTTTTCCGGGACGGCGTACATTGCGAAATTCTTTCAGCGCATATGACTTGGTCCCACCTGGTTACTTCATATTCGCAGACTCAACGACGCAGGGTCAAGCACAGGTGCAAATGATGCACTCAGTACTCATGAGTACTCCACACGGTCACAGAGGTGGCCCAAAAAACTGATACAACCGCATGATGGAAACGAATGGTGGAAAAGAATGGTAAAAACGCATTTTTCTCGATAAGGAAACGTGTGCCATTTCAGCCACTGTAACATCAGATTTCTACTTGTCGAAGCCTTCGCTGTATTTGGAGATGTTCGTATATTGATGGCACGATTTTCCTATTGCGCAACTAAAGGTATTTCGCAAAATTTGCGATCATGTGACTACATGCCTAGTCAAAGAGAAATCAAGAAGTAAGCTCATGCACATAACATGAAGGGCATAGTAACTGAGGACAGTGGAAGAAGAGTACTTAAGTGTGCGTTAGGATTATTGATTAACACACGGCAAAATCACAAGGTATTTCATTCACTATTTTATACGGATTTTACAACCGGCATCCTTCCGTCTTCCTGCACGGTTTACAAAGACTAATTAGAGTTGCGAAAACTCCCATTGTAAAATTTAAATGGCAATTTGGCGAGCATACGTCTGCTTTCGATAAATTCTGTTCAGGCCTGTACATTTATATGGCTATTGAAGTAAGGAATTAAAAGATACGTGCAAGTAGATAATTAAGCTGTAACTCGGATTTTGGATAGGGGAGGGGACGGGAGGGGGAGAGTGAAACACCACAATTCCACTCTGCGTCCGGGAGAAGGTGGGTCCCGGCGAAGGTAATTACATGCGGGTGGCTTGGTAGCTTTGACCCATGGTAACTGTGGGACCTGTACGAAGTTCTTCTGTGCGCATAGGACCGGTCGGCGTAGCCTGATGGCAGCCGCCTCTGCCGTAGGCAGCAAGCGCTGCCCGAGCAGTTTTGGATAGTTTTATGGGACCTTGTAAATCACTCTGAAGGCCTCGCTGGCGTCTACACGGTGGTCAGTGTCTACCATGTGCGCGAGGATCGAGCTGTTGATATTCTTTATTTGTCCCTTTCCTACGCATGCTGGGAGATATTCTTTCATTCTTTTGGATAACCGCCGGCTCGTGCGACCAATATATTCTGCTCCACAGGAGCAGGTGAAAGAGTAAATACACATGGAGGTGGTCTGAGCTGGTAGTTTGTCCTTGCCCTCTCCGTACAGAATGGGACTGGTGGAGAACAGTACACGGGTGTCAGCTGCTGGAAAGATCTGTGAGACAGCTTGGGTAAGGCCTCCTCTTAAGAGCTCACTTTATGCATCCCCTTGGAATGGGACCCTGATACAAAGCCTTTTCCTTCTTGCCGTCAGCATCGGGGGCTTTTGCGGTCTTTCGGCCATGTTCTTAGCAATGAATCTACCAGGATACCCGTTTTGGAGAAAGAGGCTTTCGATGATCTTCAGATCGTTCTCAACGCTATCAGCTGAGCAGATTCTTCGTACTCTTTCTGTCAAACACCGGATTAAATTACGTTTAAGCTTTAGCGGTACGAAACCCCCAAAATGGGTGTATTGTCCGGACCACGTTTTCTTGCGATAGACGCTGCGTCGAATGCTGCCGTCAGGTCTTCTACACAGAAGCACATCCAGAAAGGGAAGTGAACCGGTCTGTTCTTCTTCCAGAGTGAACTTTATTGATGGGTGCGCCTGATTTATGTCATCCAGTAGAATTGAGATGTCACTTAGTTTCGCTGCAATCGTGAATATATCATCCACGTACCGCCCATAGTATCTTAAACTGTTGATCTGGTGAGGTAGCTGGAAAGCTTCTAACTTTCCCATGAATATATTCGCCAAAGATTATATTGCCTAATAGGTACGCACTGTCGCAGATTTACTATTATTATCGTATGTCTTTAATTATATAAGACTCTGCTTGAGTTAAATTCATTTCCCAGTATGCACTTGGATAATAGTCTTAAAGCACTGAGCTTGCACATAAAGTAGGTGGGCTAACTCATGAAGTGACAACAGAAATTCCGATATGTGTCTTCACTACAAAAAGACTAATTAAAAAGTGTTGTAAAACAAATTATCGTCCAGCATAATTCTATCACGATTCAGCTAACTCAGGATGCCGGCTTTCAACCGACCTTCTCCCTGTTTTCATGCAAAATTATACTCTGTAAAAGATTACTACTTATGTAGCAGGTTTTTTTTATTGCTTTTGGAGGCCCTTTGAAAGCCAATTATATTTTATAGAAAATATACATAAAATTATTCACTCTTCTGCCCATTTGGTAGAAAATTACGTCTCCTTTCGAGTTTTTACTCGGAGGAAGTGTATAATTTGATTTTAAAATGTTTCTGATTGTGAGATTTTTTAATGCCATGAAATGGCCGTTCATAAAACATCATGTCTCTGAATGTACTAGTGTTGCTTAAAAGTTAACAATAAAGCTCAAATCTATAGCTAAACTCTATGAACCCCATATAATCTCATCTGAACACCGTAGAGAAATTTGCGGTTTTCCGTACGCGGAATATATACGGCTTGGAAACTCTGAATGAAAGTGCAGCCGCAGGTCAAGTTCAAAATTACTCGGGAGTAGGAAAAGTTTTTAAAAACCAAAGTAAACACTTTTCGGGTAGAAAATTGAAAGAACGCGTATTTTTCTACCGAATGAGCAAAAAATGAACATTTTTATGCATGTTATGAAATATATTTGACTTTCTACGGTCATCAAAAATCAATGGAAAAAAGCATGCTATTTAAGTAGTCCTTGTTTTACAGAGTGTGGTTTTTTCATGCAGCCGGAAAGAAGTTCCTTCAAAAGTCGGCATCCCGAGGTGACTGAATTATTACAGAATTATGCTGCACCATGATTACGTTTACAACCTTGCTTAAGTAGTGTTTTCGAAACAAAAGCGCATTTGGGAATTTCAGTTGACACTTCATGAGTTAGCCCGCCTACTGTACAATCTTATTATATCTTAAACATTACCAAAGTTTTGAGTTTTCATACAGCATAATGCGTGTTCTTTCTGATTCACCAAAACTATATGTTTATCTATACCATCTACGTTTGCAGTGTGTATCATTATCTTGTGTACCTGAGAGCAACATTAACGAGAGTGTATTTGGAATGTTACTAGGCAATTGTTTTGGCGTCACAAAAGGTCTTTGAAGTACACGCCTTGGTACGTACAATCGGCCGTTATTCAGGTTAGAAGTTTAAGTTAGCAAAATGTCCGTATAAAATGAATGTTTTTTGCCCACTCTTGCCACAGATATTCAACCGAAAAACGCATACCCAGCATTTTGCCATTTTCCGCAAGTGAAAATATGTGTGGGTATAGGAATTAATGTTTTTCTACACGCCAATATTCCGGTATATATGAAATACCTTGAGCTTATGCAAAGTTCAAATATGTATTATTGTTATGCAATCTCTTTTTATTCAAAAGCTTACGTAACAATGTCGGACAACGTTCTTTTTGTTACCCTATTCTGTATTGTTAGCCTAATATTGGCAAGGCGAATGAGGCGCACGTACACTCATGGCATGATGACAGAATCCTCGACGAATCAACAGAATATGAGGCTTTAATTTTAGTTATCGCCAAAGGAATCTTAAGGAGCTTTGCAGGCTAGATTTTTTTGAGAAGCCTTCCGGATAATTATGTCAACTGCACTCCTGGAAAAGCGATGAGTTAGGTAATGCGCGAGGTTTTCTTAGTGAGGAACTCATACTTCAGAGGAAAATACCAGAAATTTGTCTTCTAGCGGCGGATTACCCGATGAAAAAAAATACCGTACGTTTTGTAGATTGATAATTCTATAGATTTTTAAAATGCTCGCTAAGGAATTCCAGCAGTCCATGATTTAGAGGAAACAAATATCTTAAATGAATTTGTATTCTGAAATATTTATATAGTTTCCGTGTCAGGTTCCAGAAGACAAGTTGTTAAGACGTGAGTAAGGGGACAAAATATTTTCTATACTACCACCTACTAAATATATCAGAGAATGGAGCATTTGTAAAAAAACTGCAGATATATGAAGTTTTTTCCCAATTATAATTCCCAAAGTGGATAAAACTGTTTTACACAAAGGTCGGATACTACCTTAACTGATCTTTTTAGTGTATTTTTTCATGTTTTACAGCAATAAAATCATGCGTACAAACAGCAACCAATCTCTTAAAATGTTCCGAAATGGGCTTTCAGTTAGAGGAAATTATTTAAGTAGCGTTGTGACTATGATTATCAGGCGACATATTCAGATGATAATTCAGTTATGCCAGGATGCCGACTTTTGAACTCGTCTTTTTGATTCCTTACGAAGGTTGAGCTTCATAGAAAGGGCTACGTAAGTAACGTAAATTTTCCCATCGATTTTAGATGTACTCATAAATTCGAATGCATTAGTTAAGAACCATTTTCATAATTATCGTTTTGTTTACTAATCGTTCCCAAAGAGAGGTTATTTTTCGGTTTTAGAAACTTTCTTATTAGACTATTTTTAAGATGATGGAATTTCCTCTCAAGTGGCGTTCTGTCTGTACGTTTATCAAAGCAGTTTATGAAGTACGCAACGCAGGCCATATTCATTGCGAAATAAATGAGCAATATAGGGCATATTCTTAATGGTGCAGAAGAATGCTCACTTTTTCTTACGTGGAAAGTATGCAGGTTGTAGCACTCAAGCCCTAAAAAGCAAATGAATCAAAACCCAATGGAGAAATTATGCTACTTCTTTAGCCATTTCTAGCGGATTTCGGTTTTGGGAAGAAAGAAGCTCATTCAAGTCCGGCATCGTAGCAGCCCTACCGAAATATTCTTTGCTAGTTGTAAATGGATAGCATTTCATGAGATTGGTCAATGATTAAAAGCAGCCTGTCTGAAGTTTCCAACATACGCTTTACTGTTATTGGCATGACAGTTGTGAGAAGACTAGGAGAATACTGAGTGGAAAATACTGTATAAGCTGCATTAATTACCTGCAGATTGAATTCCATGTTGCTTCATGTTGTTTCATGAAGGCCTTTAGCGGTTCTGAAACACGATAATTGCACACAAATGAATTTTCTACATTTTGGCAGTAACCGGAGGACGTTCAGTTCTTTACATGCAATTGGGTAGGTTAGTATCCATCTTCGAAATAAAACTTTCACACAACCAGACATGAAGCGTTAAGTGGGACCAAGGCTACAGTTGTGAAAGGCGCTGCATTTAACAACATCCTTAAATTTCCCGTTTCCCTATTGAACCAAGAGTGTTATTTACGTATACGAAGCAAAGCTGTATCGTGTTTAAACAGTCAAAAATTCATAAAACAAACAGTTAGTTGTGATAGACAATGCAGGTGAGTCTGGTTTGAGGAGAGGAAGATAACACCTAAAATATGTCTTAATTAATAAGGTATCTCTGATAAATCGAAAATCAGTCCAAGTACATCCCTCCAGATACTAACCCAATGCTGAAGGACCTCGGGCTAAATGTAGAAGCAAAAAACATGTTTGAGGTACATTTTTGTCGGTCAAAAATAACAATTTTTTCAAGAAGAGCGGAAATCCCTAAGACGAGAAAATTCGTTTCAGATAAGTAAACTGAGGTCCTGAAAGTACATAAAGTCTGTCCATACATGTGACTAAGTAAATATAAGGGAACAATGACATTAAAAAATGTTATTACATATAGTAACAGCGAATATTCTCCAAGAATAAGTGATAAATGAATTCTGACACATGTCTAGATGTGCAGTGCCCAATTCTACACTCCAATAGCTTATTGCTAGAAATCGATGCAATTTTTCAGTTTGCGCATTGCTCAAGATGTGGTGAATTAAGACAAAGATGATTTGGCTTGGTTTTGCTGATATATGTATATATATCATGAAAATGAAAGTGTTTACAAAGTTACTTGTTGATAGGCCGGCAAATGATTAATAAATTCAAACAAAATACACGAATACACCATTTACTGTTCAGTAAGTGATTTATTTCCCCATTAAAGTACTATGCAGTTTTAATGGCGGTGAAATCAGCCTAGTGACGGAGTGTATTCGAGATGCCCATGAAAGACATGTGGTTCCAACGTTTGTGATTGAAGGCTCCAAAATATAGGCTCTATAATTTGCCAAACAAAAGCATAAGCATAAGACATTCCCTGAAAGTGTTGCCTGATAAAGTGCTTTTTGGCGCTCTTGTTCATAGAGAAGGTCATTTGAGTCATATTTGTGGACTCACTAAATATAAAAAACCATCGCGGATATAAAAGAAATAACCACAAAGGAGGTCTTAGATAAATATGATCTAAGTTTCATGAAAAGCACTCTCCAGTGTGGTAAATCCTAAATAAGTTCTAATTCAGTATTCTTTCGACAAATTTCGAAACGCGTCACCTTTTTTCAAGCTGAAGTCAGGGAAAATTTTGAAATATTTTATCATCTTTTTCAATTTGTCTGAAGATGTCTTAAAACCATCTTGTCACAGACAAAACATCTCGAGCCCCTCTGCACACCGGAGACATGCTGATTATCTTTGTTTGATTTTAGGCACCGTCCTACGCTTATACATGACGCCTTGAATGCCCATATATAAACCAAAATATTGCTCACATTTTTAAACCTGTTTTAGAGTTGTGAGTTACGCATTGCGGAAACCGGAGGACATGCCGAGTGCCCTACACACACTTAAAAGTAAAAATGACCGTTTGACCATGGGCCATGTAATGTCTTTTTAAATATTTGCAAATAGTAGGAAAATATCGATAAGTATAGCAAAGGATTGTTGTGGGCGTAGTTTAAGCGTTTTAGGGCATGCAGTCACATGGATATACGAGTCCGACATTTTAAACTCGATAAAACGCTTGACATTCTAAAAATAACAAGCTTTTTCACATCCTACTTCACTTGGCTTGCGCGACAAAACAGCAACCATAAGATGCGGTTGGTTTTGTTTGATAAAATTCCAGTTGAGACTACTCTTCCCCCATAGAATAAAAAACACGAACAGATGCGCAGACGTATCCTATGACAGCCATTAGCAGAAAGCATTACACAGATATAAAGTAAAGTCAGTTTATGTCTAAATTTACAAAAATGTGGACCATAAAATTACTTTTAAACATTGAATGACATTTGAATGCCATTTTCCAGAACAAGAGGAACGAATAGGCAAAATGCACAACACTGGTCGGTAAAATGACCGTCCCAATTGCCGCCATCAGGTTTCATGAATTAGATCACACAATTCTCAAGACATTCAGGCGTAAAAGTTTTGTCAGATGTGTCGATTAAAAAGCCTGGAATGCAGAGGGGAACTTAGTGCTATTCGATTTAATATGTTTTCTGAGGCCAGTAATGTGATCCGGCTCTTTGCGAATCTCTGCTTTCATCTGTGGAGCTGCAGGGTCCGAGTGATAACGGAAATTGTATGTCCTTGCCCTGAAAATGAATACAGCCGTCACTCTTGGACACCGAACGTTAGTCAAATCTACCAGATTCTTTGTGCCTTAATGCCCAGTCAGCATGGTTTTGTTCTGCTCACCTGCGCGTACCACACATGACATCGTCCTTGCACTATATACCAGCTTTTTACAAACAGAGACAGTTTAAATCACACGTTCATGAGGATGCCGAAGAAGTCACACGTACGATCAAGTAACTGCGCCTATAGGCAGCGAGAGTACACACATCCAGGAAAAGATAGGAATTTATATTTACAAAGGGAACTGATGTGCATCCACGAGGCATTTCAAATGGTCTAAATGGGATGGTTATTGCGGAACTTAAGAACTTAAAATTGACGCGGCTTGTAGTTTTTTAATTCTTTTGCCTTCGTTTCATACAGATGGGGGTTGTATCACATCTGAGTAGACGAAAGATGTCAGGGGATTTCGTTGGGCCTGACGGTTCAGTTAATCCCAGTTCTTTTAGACAGCAAACCTTTTGAATGGATTCCTCAGTATGTTTAGAATTCGTTAATGTCATTCAAGAGGTTGACTTCATCACCTATCGTATCCACAAAACGGACTTTAGTGACATGAATATAGAACATACAATTAAGTCCGTGATGAGCTAAAACGAAAGTCGGGAAATGGAGGCACTAGCTCTCCCAAATGATTTTGCGGTAAAACAACTCCTGAATGGTACTCTTCGCTGTTTTGTGTACAGAACACGTAATTTCCCCTTAAGGTGTCACGCTGTCGTACTCCTATCTAGTAGCTATATAAATGTCTGCCGTTATCTACTAATGCGGAATTCTAATCCACATCTTTTTATATATTATGATCGAAGTGTAAGCGTGCGGCAGTCTTTCCCTCGAGACTGAACCGCTCACTGTTAGGCCCAGATCTGTCCGTGAAGCCTAGGGATTGTAAACAAATCCTACAAAGTTCCAGATGGGTGATTGCCTAATATCCCAATGTTTCTTTCTTGACATTTTAATGAAACGTAGCGTGCACACCAAGTGGACTTATATGCTTCTTTAGCAGACTTTGATTATTCAAGTAAATGGCAAAAAGACGTTTACCTATTTATCCTGGGTACAGTCATGTGAGCTGGATTCCAAAGCCAAAGTGCCAGCCCTACCCAGACTGAAAACTTGGGTTTGTCTGAAACGCCACTTAACATATATGTACGTCTGACATCGGGATTAGGCGGGGTCCAGACTGGGCCTATCTGCAGTGGCACACTTAGTGATAATGATTTTTCAGCACCATTAATAATTATCAACCTGCATGACGCAGGAAAATAGATGCCTGTGGGGCTGAGAAATCGCAACATTCTCTCGCAAACGAACTCGTAATATGTTTTTCCCATTTACAACATGCTCTAGATTAAGAAGAAACGTTTAAACACTGAATGTTTCGTCTTAATCAAACTCCCTTTAATAAGTTTACTGGTTAAAATGACAGCGTTTTCTCAGATTTTTCTCCGTTTATATATGTATATATATTAAATATAGTTAGCGCATATCATGGACACCTTGACTGCGCATGTGTTTGTTTAATGTTTTGTAAGGGATGGCGGCTCTTGATCGGTGGACGTAACCGTAAAATAGGAAACATCGAAGTCATCCTACAGTTAAGTGAGAGGAGGGGGAAACGAAAGGTGCATCCATCCCCACACTTGCCCAACTGACCAACATTAATCAAAACTCGTTGGCAGCTATTTCACCAAACGGCCAGCACAGATTTTGTTGACTTCTATAGGCTAGCCCGACGACTAACTTGTTTGCCTAATTTTAAATTATTAACTCACGAAGAACAGCATACAAGGAAAGATACGGAACATCAAACAGCTTGTGTAAACAAATTTACTTTTCATCCCTCAGAAGGAAGTGAAATATCAAATAACATCTGTAAAATTTTGCAGACAAGCAGAAACTGGGATCTTCATCTGGTATGATATGCCAGATAATTTTGTCCCTAGACTACTGCTCCTATTTCTCAAACTAGTATTATTTATTTCACTGTTTGATTAAATCTTTTCATATATAATTGGAACGAAGTCCAGATTTCGAACCATTTCTCCCGTTCACTCCCAAACGCCGTTGCTGTGGAATTCTTTGGTGGTTTAATGTTGACGTACTCTCACCATGTCGCAATATTTCTTTTGAAAGTATTAATAAATTAACATGGTAAGGTTTTCAGGAGAATGAGAATATGCATGAATGCTTATAAAAAACTAAAGCAGTATGACACTAATGACGGGATTCTCTGGCTGCGCCGAAAGTATTGCATCGTGTAGTAACCGTGCATTTGCACCTAACATCTGTTTGCTGTTTTCCGTCCGTATGACTGTTGCATCTAATTTGTCATTAAAAGGACAGTGAAATTACCCAAGTCTACCTGCGTAGTCCCGCCACTAATTTTAGGAGTGATAAGTCATAGTGCTAACTTAGTATCATGTCATTTTATCCGATGGTAAACGCAAAAAGTTTTGCTGCCAGGCAACAACGTGGTTTTATTATGAAAAATATTGTTACGTGCATTAATGCTGCTGACAAAAAATTCAAGTCTGTTTCTTTTTCGGAAGGAACGGATAAAAACTTATAAAGACATACTCTCAACGTGGGAGGAGGCATAGTATAAGTTAGTAGAGATGCTGAATTGCGGCTAAAGCGGGTAGGAAAAAACGTTCAGTCCTGCCTTTATTTGTACTTTAGTAGACCATTTAAATCCTCCGACTTCCGTTGCTGGTTAGATATTTAAGATATTTTCAGACAGTATTTATGCAGACATAATACTGGCTGGGAATCGAGGGTGTTCAGAGATGGTATCCACAGGGCGAACCAGTTTACAACAAGCATGAAACGACCATTCCTTAAGTCGATGATTTGTTCATATGAAGCATTTTTTGACAAACGTGAAGGCATCGATGGGGCTCAAACCCACGACAGCAAGCGTACGACTTACAGTAAGTGGGCTAACTCATGAAATGTCAACCGAAATTCCGAAATGCCTTTTCGTTTCGAGAAAAGTAATTATGTAGGGTTGTAAAATTAATCAATCTGAGGTATAATCCCACAATATTTCAGTTATCTCAGGATGCAGTTTTTCGAATGAACTTTCCAGCTACACGCAAAAACATTCTTAAAAATGACTACATAGCTAACATGAATTTTTCTCATTGATTTATGATGCCCCTAATAGTCCAATTATATTTCATGGAAAACATGCACAAAAATATTCATTCTTTTCCTCCTTTGGTAGATAATTACGTATTCTTCTAATTTTATTCTCAAAGGATGAAAATAATTTAGTTTTAAAAAATTTCTTATAGTGCGACTTTTAAAGACCGTGAAATGGCGTAGAGCGTGTTCAAAATTATTCGGGAATTGGAAAACTTTTAAAAAACCAAATTATGTTCCTTTTTAGAGCACAAAATTATAAGAAGACGAAATTATCTACCGAATGAGCAAAAGAACGGATATTTTTATGCATTTTTCCGTGAAATATAGTTAAACCTTTAGAGGCATCGAAAATCAATGGGAAAAATACATGTTATTTATGTAGTCTTTGGTGCAGTGTGTAGTTTTTGCATGCAGCCGAAAGGCAGTTTATTCAAAAGCCGGCATCTTGAAATAACAGAAATTTTATAGAATTATGCTGCAGGCTGACTAGTTTTACAGCCCTATTTAATTAATCTTCTCAAAACGAAAACACATTTCGGAATTGCGGTTGACATTTCATGAGTTAACTCACCTATTGTAGGTATAGTTGTTGTTTTGAATATCTCAACTACTAGACACTGATTGCGAACTTAACGCAATGCTCTATGTGGGATTCGCTTATGATAATACAATAAGCTAACTACCCAAGCAGAATCTCCTGGGCAATAAATCCAGAATCCACCTGAAGACTGCCAGGCTCACTTAACTAAAAGGTGTTTTGGCAGATTTGCATAATTCATCTGAGTTGTACTTGTAAGTTATTATTAGAAAATCCATTTCTGTGGACAGAATAATGGGTGGTAAGTGCAGTCGCTCTTTTGGGTTGATGCATATCATAAATGACTACTTTACTGAACAGACAAATTGAAAGACTAGCAGAAAACAAACCTGTCGCCCACTTCTTCCCATGTAATAAGCAGATTCCGCTGTCTTCGTACTGACCACCCTAGCTGTGTAGACGAATTCTGTCTACTTTACAGTGAATATGATGCCTCAAACGGAGAGAAAGTGCGCATGGGAACAACTCCTGCCGGCAATCTTAAAACACATCAACGTATGCGTTGAGTTCTTAGCGCATCCGACCGGCAGTTGGTCAGACGGCGTCTGCCAGTAATTATTGTACTCCAGTGTCGACTTATATTTGCGAGACGATTGTTGGGTATCCATGTCAAAACGTTATAACGTCCAAATTTCCTTTAATTTTTCCTCGGCCAAATTCCTGTTTTTTTAAATTTAAAAAGGCCCAAGGACTTGCTCAGCACATTGCACACCAACATACTAGCCTCGTAGGAATTTAGACAAAGGTTAAAGAGGCGACTGAAAAACACAAAATTGGTTGAGACAGTAGTTCTGTTACATGTGCCCCCGAAACGGGCAAGCGGTATATGCGCTAGACCAACTTGAGGACTAGATTGGGGTCCGGCAGGCGTTCTTAGGAATGAACACTTACAGTAAATGCCAACATTGATGCGTGGCACCACGCCTATGTACCGGTTCAGGCCGTGCCAGCTGGGCAGGGGACGCCTTTCCTCCTTTATTTTGTGTGAAATCCTGGTTGCTTTAGTTGGTGGACCAAAAAGTGTGGTAATACGCCTAGGTGCAGGCCCGGTCGTGTAAGCCACCTGCGCCCCCTTCCAACTCCGGCCTTTCTGAAATTGTGATAACATCGGGCTCAGGTTGGGGAGGAGGGGACACTGCGGTAGACGCTTCGACAGTCTAATATTACTGCAAACTAATTCACACTCAAGTCTTTGTTCTGATCTGATCCTGATCACGGTGAGCACAGTCGGTCACGACGGCCGAACTCTCGTTTCTTTGCACCCTTCTCAGTCATACATTATCTGACGCTGGAAATAGGCGCCAGCATCAGGAAGTGGTACTATCTAATCTCTCTATAAAGTGAGGTTAATCCATGGCGATTCAACTATCTCTCTTCGATAAGTCTCTAAAGTATTCGGCGACCTCCAAGTTCGCAGTACCCAGTCGGACAACATCACGGATTATTTCGACGACGTCCGGATTCACATCCACCCTGCTGAATTAAGAGCCCGTAGTTTTGCGCAAAAGACTTTAGAAAGCATACGACGCGGCTCAGAATCCGCTCAAAATTGAGCACTTCACAAAATTGTTCGAGGTTTTCCAACAAAATCATTTCATCCCCGCTGAAGAAACCTATAGGCAGATCGAGGAAACTCCAATAGACTTCGAGTTTTCCAATTTTGTGCCAGAACCGGTTCTACGGGACCTAGGATAGATTATCTCCATCCAACATGAATCGGCCTTTTGACGGCGTAACGTTGAGAACATGCTCGTTACCGTCAAGAACCACGTGCTACTGAACTTCCGTAGCTTGCTTGAACGAATCTTCTCTGGTGCACAACTTGTGAGGGAAGGAAAAAATGATCATCAACTGCTTTTTCTTGGTGTTCTTATCAGGCAAAATCCGAATAATGAAAGGGCCGCGCACACACGAACATAAGCTGGCTGTGCGACTAGGTGACGAAGTTCCACGAGTAGGTGTCCATGTCTAGAAAGTGTACCATGAGTTTAACTTCGCAGTCACCGAGACAATTCCCTATGTTAAAAACAAAACAGACTGAGGATCGATTGAAGCCTGGGCCTCATAGGGACTCAAGCAATCTATGTATCGATCTGACATACAGAAACCCGCGCAGTCACCTTCAGACCTGCTTCGTTGATCGTTGATCGGCTTGTATCCTCTTAAACTGTCTTGTTTTGTTGCTGCTACTTTGTCTGACGATGGGCCCCTGTACGAGTTCGAAAGCTCAGAATGACAGGCAAATTTTATCTAGTGCTCAGACAGTCACTATATGGACTTGAGCACGAATTACCGAAAACATGTGTCCATCAACCTGACTTTTCAAATGGCTGGAACTCAAACAATCACATTTATTCGTAAATCAATGAGTTTTTAATGGCAAATGTGGAATGAATAAAGATTTAATGCTGCAAAGAACAGATATGAATCTTGAAATGAACAAGAGACGTAACCTGTTAATTTTCTGCTTGAGATTACCGCAAACATTTGTGAAAAACGCTTTCAAAAATGATTCGTTATCTACAGGTGGTAAATGAATTAAAGCCATTTTCAATGCCTTGAAGAAATTACGCACAAATCTTAAAGCGATTAGGATGTTTCCTGCATTAAGCATTTTATAAAAGAATTAATTTTACCTAAACGTATTCTTTGGAAACTTTGGGAACTTTGGTCCTATAAAATGTTGATTATAGGAAAAAGCCAGGTTTAAAATTTCGATAACTTTACTCTTTACCTACATACTAGACGAGTAATGTCTTCTGTGGATTTTCTGGCGGTCCTGCTGGGAGAACTTCCGTTGAGGTAGTCGTGGTTCATTGTCGTTTACTAATATAATTGAAAGAAGAAATGAGTACTATGACTCAGGGCACAGAAATAAATTGGACTAAAATAGCCACGAGGTCGCATTTCACTTGCCCAGATTTGACCATGTTTGGAGTATTTTCAACTGGTCAAACGCGCTTATGCCTGGTTTGCTTAAATGACGGTTGCATAAATAATTCAGCGACGATACTGGTCTTCAACAAAATGTCTGCATCAAAATCAGGACCGAGCTTGTCAGTTCTATATTTACTCAAAGTTTTGCGGAAGCTTACATGAAATAAAATTTCCAAGTACTCTGCGGGAAATTTAGTCCTGACTTTTCGGATAGCCTGATGCAGGCCGCGGTAAGCGACAAATTAATATTGACTTCCCTACTTCCATACGTTTAATTTTTTTGAAAATTAAATAATTTGATGGGAGAAAGCTATAACTCCGAAAGACCTTCGTCCTCTGCGGATGTCTTCAAACAGCCTACCTGGATGTACGTAAGGCATAAATTAGGTTTGCTAACAAAGGAAACGTCAGCCAGAACTCTGAAATGCGTTTTAGTTTTGAAAAGACTACTTAAGTAGTATTGCATAATTATTCATCTTACCGCATAATTTTATAATAATTGAGTTATCTCTGGATGCCGGCTTTCGAAAGAACCTCTTTTCGGCCGCATGCATAAACCAAACTCTGCAAAAAATGACTGCATATCTAGCATGAATTTTTTCTATTGATTTTTGTTGTCCTTAAATATTCGATTATATTTCAAGGAGAATATATACAAAGATAATAATTTTCTACTTATTGGATAGCAAATTATGTCTTCTTCAAATTTTATACTTGAAGGAAGTATAAAACTCAGTTTTGAAAAGTGTTTAATTATGAGATTTTTTAAGACCCTAAAATGTCCATTCACAAAACATCCTATATCTAAATTTGATAATGTGGCCTGTGAGGTTAGCAATCTGGCTTAAATTCACTGCTAAATTTTATGAACTCTATATGCTCTTCTCCATATACCGTAGAGATATGTATGGTTTTCCGTACGCGGAAAATATACGGATTGTAGGTTTGAAACCCTGAATGGAAATTTAACGACAGATTGGGTTCAAAATTATTCTTGAATTGTTAGGGGGCGCTCACCGATCGTTCATACGGAACTCACTCGTTCCTTTGTGCCTTATGGACTCTCTCTCGAGCCCAACCAGCAGCCGCACAGCGGCGCATGATATATAGGCAGAATAGTATTACCGACAAAGACAAGGGAGACTGGAATGGCCATTTCTGGCTTATTAGCCGTCGTCAGCCAGCCAAACCCGAGCCCGAAGTGTGGAACACCCGAGCCTTGAACTCGCGACCTGTTGGTTAGAAGTCAACGCCTCTACTTACCGGGCCACGAGCCCGTTGCCCTGTCGGTTTTAGATCGGGAATATACAATGTTAGGGGGCGCTCACCGATCGTTCATACGGAACTCACTCGTTCCGTTGTGCCTTATGGACTCTCTCTCGAGCCCAACCAGCAGCCGCACAGCGGCGCATGATATATAGGCAGAATAGTATTACCGACAAAGACAAGGGAGACTGGAATGGCCATTTCTGGCTTATTAGCCGTCGTCAGCCAGCCATATCCAAGCCCGAAGTGTGGAACACCCGAGCCTCGAACTCGCGACCTGTTGGTTAGAAGTCAACGCCTCTACTCACCGGGCCACGAGCCCGTTGCCCTGTCGGTTTTCTTGAATTAAAAGATTTTGCAAACCGTGCGATAACGTTCCTGATTATGAAATTTAAAGAAGTCGCAATTTTCTACCAAACGATTAAAAGAGTGAATATTTTTATGCATGCTTTCCATGAAATATATTTGCATTTTCAAGAATATCGAAAAGCAATGAGAAAGATTTATGCAATACAAGCATTCATTTTTTACAGTGTGGTTTTTGCATGCGACCGGAATGAAGTTAGTTCAAAGGCCGGCATGTTGAGTAACCGAATTATAATATAATTATGATAAATAATTACCTTGATTACTTTTACAACTGCACTTAAACAATTTTTTCAAAACGGAACCGCATTTTAGAAGTCCGGCCAGTATTTCATGAGTTAGCACATTTACTGTAATGTGCGCAGGTTCCTTCGCGTCAGATGTTAAGCCCGCCGACCGTATGGAATATATTTCCAAATATCGTTTTCAGGGTGTTTTGTTACCCCTGGAAGAGAACGAGCTACTTTGACATCCTACAATTTCTTTAATATCATCAGTGTTTATGAGCACAATTTAAATATCGAAAAAAATATTGGTCCCTACAGACACGGAAAAAAGAAACCCTTAAAAAATTCATCCTTCTTTATCTGCTTTGATGTTGAATTGCAGGGTTTTGAGTGTACAGGACCAATCGAATTGTTGGTTTTATATCAAAGTGCGCGTTGGGAAATTTGGCAAAGAACTTAAATTCATCACATGAACTAATAAAAATAGGCGCCCTTCAACTTCAATCATCAGGACTTCCTAGGACTTTTGCTCACGCCTTTCTTACACACTAAAAATCATTTTAACTTCAAGTTGCTCTTCTTTATGTCCATTTTTCTTCCTACCCTGTGTCCTTTAACTTAGCCTGAACGCCCCCTCCGATTTCAGTCTTTCCACGGTATTCCATCTGACAATGAAACCAAAGATAACGGTTCTCGGAGTTGAACGCTTCAGAGTCAGAAACTTCGTTTGGATGTAAAATTTGCTTTCTATCCTGCAGTGTGCTTTAAGAAATGACCCCGGCATTAAGATCTCGGAGTTCGCCGAAGTTCTGATAGTCATGAGTAACCCTTTCTCAAATCATGCACCTTATCATAGTTTATTGATGAGAATATCTTAAAATGGCATTTAACTAAGAAAAAACTGTCTACCTTCGACAGCTAAAACATAAGGGATTATTTCATTTAAGATAAATACTGGACACCTACTCGGAAGGCCAACAGTTAAACGGTTTTTGTTGCTATTTAAGGAGTGCTGAAGACGAATTCAAGTGTAGACTTAAAAGAACCGATTAATCGGCTGACATTATCGGCGCTGGTATCAACTCCTCTTATGCACGTAACTACTAAAAATCTGTCTGTGTTGGTTCTGGTCAGTAAAGATACTACATTTCGAAGATCACAGGTTTCTGCCAATGGCTCCAAGCCTTCGAGCTGGACTTGTCGATTCATGCTTCTTTAAGTAATTCTGTTAGTATGGAGTTCAAAGAGTACTAAATACTGTAGGACGTGTGCCGAACAAAAGAAAACCTGCTTATATCTTTCTCCGTTTCTCATACTTGCCTGGCACAAGGTCCTCGTACCTTGAAGGCGGTTTTAAATTTGCATACTCTACAGTCATTGCAGTCCGACGATCTTGTCATATAAGGTCGGTAATAAACAAAAATTTGTTTTTTTAATCCTAGAATAAATTGCTTGTTACTAGTAAAATTTGTAAACCTTGAGCTGTCAGGTTTCCAATATTTATTTCTTGCAATTTCTACGCGGAAATGAGTTTTATGATTGGTATACTTGTTAACTGACAGCCGAAGAGAACTTTCTCGTAAAACCTTATTTTTTTCAGGCACTTAGTATGATTGTTTAGGTCTTTCAGTTTACCTGTTTGGAATTTCCCTAATGAAAATGTTGCAGAAAAGGAGGGAAGATGGAGGTTCTGTTGACGGATCTGTCTACATATTTGACGGAGTTCTAGAACTCCTGAATAATTGCATCTTCGGAGCCAGCTAGCCATGGGGGAACAATTGAACAGTTGTTGCTATTTCCTACAGCTTAGGAAACGCTTGACGAAGAGCAGAGTCAAACTGCTTGCCAGGGGCTAAAATTAAAAACAGATCGATATCCCAGGTCTTGCTGGCATAAGGTTTTTTTCTCAGGAAGATTCTGGAAGAAAATCAAACGAGCAGGAATTTTCTTCTCCAGATGGCAAGCTAACGTACTGTGTTAGGGGGCGCTCACCGATCGTTCATACGGAACTCACTCGTTCCTCTCTCGAGCCCAACCAGCAGCCGCACAGCGGCGCATGATATATAGGCAGAATAGCATTACCGACAACGGGCTCGTGGCCCGGTGAGTAGAGGCGTTGACTTCTAAACCAACAGGTCGCGAGTTCGAGGCTCGTGTGTTCCACACTTCGGGCTTGGGTATGGCTGGCTGACAACGACTAATAAGCCAGAAATGGCCATTGCAGTCTCCCTTGTCTTTGTCGGTAATGCTATTCTGCCTAACGTACTGTCCCGAAGGTAGGCACTATTCTTGACGGAGAATAAACTCTCATCTTAGTATTTATATCTCCATGATTGCAATTTGATGTTGTTTAAGGGAAATCAAGAATGCAAATCAACAGAGTACCTTATATGCAGCAACTTAAACATTTCTCCTTTGAGTTCTTCTAGACAGAATATATACGTTAGTCCTCTCAAGCGGCAATGGAGTCCCCTCTTTTGTGGATAAGACTGCCGATATATTTGTTCGAAAAAGCAGGAAAAATCTTTCAATAATAAACACGAATGACCATGGAATATTGACAAACTAGTAATTGTAGGTTTGACTAAGTACATGCGGTACAGCGAAGTGAAGGTGGTCATAATGCAGAAGGATAAGTTTTAAGTTGTGACTTCCGGTTGCTAGTAGACGTTTTGACAGATTTCAACTAATTCATATCGACCCAACTGTGAAAAACTCGGCACCTCAGTCGGATTCGAATTTACGACAGCAAGGGAAAGGCTTTTGTACAGCCAGCGCTCAGCCGCCTGAGCTACGGGTCCACACCGGAAGACGTGAGGTTAACCACATTTGGGTTAACTTTACCTGCTCGACAAACTGCAACGTCTAGAATCTACCAAAAGTGATACAGTTAGCTGACTACCAAAGCAAAATTTTCTAAGTAATCCACCTAGACTCTACCAAATGACTACCAGGCCCCCGTAGTAAGTAGATGTTTTGGCAGATTTCAAATAGATCATGTTGACCCGGTTGCGTCTGTGATTGCAAGTTGCTGCAAAACAAGTTTGGTGAGAAGTCCTTTAGGCTTCCAATAACGAGTTATTGGAAGGCTGCTGATTTTAAAGTGTCGGTAGTTGCAATACAGAGATGTGGCATTTCAGAGCACGCTGTTTTGGAATGCAACGCATACGATCGGGAATAAAATGAAGCAAAATGTTCAAAAACGTGGAAGGACAAGTTGACAGGATTAACCTATTCTGAGAACCCATTAGAAAGCACACCGCAACATTCAGATGCATCAGCTATTGAATGCGTTCGTTTGAAGCGCAAAATCGGCAATGAAATGTAATTTCTGTCCCCAAGGACTCTCAGATGACACACGCATATGGGTTACAGAGGTGTACAGCGCAGACGCACCTGCCTTCATTCCTGCCTTCATTTCTCCGATAACAGTTGCGACTGAGCTATTGGATTGCTATAATGCAATAGAGATTGGTATGGCCAACAAAGAAAAGGGAGACTGGAATGGCCTCTCTGCGGGCGACATTATTTGGAAGTCTATGCTCTCAGAAATAGTGGGGCCATCCCAACTTCGTGAGCACAGTCGATATAGCCAAAAGATCAAGCCCGACGACCGTACAGCCCCGATAGCAAGTTCTACGGGAAACTCTTTGTCTAACCGTTAAATAATTCCCTCGATAGGGAGCTATAATGGTCAAAAAATAATTTCCGCTGGACAAATGATCGACGACTGACTACGTCCATAGAAACTAAGGTGTGTAGGCCTACAGAATGCTTTAGGCTAATATCCGGTCATAACCGCTTACCACTAGTCAACATAACTATTGAAGCGTACACGCTGGCTTACACTATAATCGGGTTTATTCCAACCGGCAGAATGACGAATGTGTTGAAAATATTTCTGTAGAAGTAACGATAAATTTGCCCATAAAAGTATATATGAGCTATGCTGTCCAAAAGAGTATCTACAGAGTCAGTCTGGTCTATTTTATAATTAGTCGATTCAGAGCAAAAACATAAAATTCTGCACTTTTGGTGCATGCATTTAGATCCCTCAGAAGTAAAAGTGTGCTTACCGTCACAGCCAGCTCGTGGTTTTGAACATATTTACTCCGATTCATTATTTCGCATGTCTTTGTTCGGATAAAATGATGTAGAAGAGGGTCGAATTTACATTGAAAAGATTAAAACAAAGCAAGTGTTAAAACTTCGCTCCAATAAACTGAGATATCGACTAGACCAATCCAATTATCAAGGTACTGGTCTCAAGAGCGCTGTCGCCAGTGTGAACGACGTCTTTCTAGATAATAATGAAGTTCAAAGGTCCAGACGAAACTGGTCGGACAGTATCTCCGCCTGGATTTTCAGCTCATTATCAAGAGTACTAACAAATATGGCAACACGTCTGTTTGACCGTCGATTTTGTGCGCATACAAAAAACATTTATTCTTGAGCCTACATGGCGATTGAACTGTCGATTTAAGAATGTCCACCACGTGCTCAGTAGCAGGGTGCGGGCGGAGACGGCGAATTGCGAGCGAATTAGTCTTCATCGATGGTAGGTCTGCATAACCTCTTCCGCACTCTCTCCTTCCCCCCACTTGTGTCCGGGGTTACCACAATTTCGAGAAGACCGGAGGCGGAGGAGGGCGCATGTGGATGGCACGGCGAACACCCCCAGCACGTCCTCTGATCCACGACGTATGTCGACCAGAATTGTATGCCAGAACAGAAATAGACGGGTAGCACGGGTTAATCGGCAAGTGGGCGTACCACCGCACCCCAATGTTGGCATTCGTAATGGGTATGCATTTTTAATAAACCCTTTCGGAATCACATTTAGCCCCTGTGTTATCCAAGCGCACATACCGCGTGGCCCGTTTTAGGAGCAAAATCCAGCAATATACACAATGCACACATGCATAGGCGTTCTTTCCACAAGTCTCTCGACGAAAGTCTTTTGCAACAAAATGCTTCGTGTAGATATTCTACAAACGGAGAATTGGCAAGACAAACTAAACCTCAAAATAACAAACGAATGCTCGCCGAACGCCTTTAGTATTATCTCTAAAGGATTAGCGATTACTGCCCGAGGATTAATCAGTAAAGGACTGCTGACAGGGGAGAACGGCAAAAAATCCCTCAACAGGCAGGGAGCGCACGAGTCACTTTATGGAGAGCAGCTCCCAACGCGGTACTAGAGAGCATGTACCACACGCCGTTCGGCCCAACTCCATATGAAAACGGCAGGCGAATGAGCAACCTGTCGTTGAAGACGCGGAAGGACATCCTGAGGCCTCAATCGAAAGAGCTAATGCCAAACCCGTAAAAATGATAGTAACATTGTTCAAACCTTTGTAAGACGGATGACATGGACTAGACGATGAACCTAATTTGACAAACATCGTCGCTGCTACAAGTAACTCGAAAAACCAAGCGAGATGGTCTCCGTGATCGAACGGATTCATTGCGGGACCAGGAAGCCAACCGAAACCTCGTTGTGGTGTCCACGGATGAGAGAATTTGTAGCATCGTATTTGCTAGAATGCAAATTAATTTTGTGTCACATACTAATACAACTTCATAACAGCGGCGGTATGTGAAATTGACGCACATTGTTAGTAATGACAAGCTTAGATCAAATATCGATGACTGACGGGTACATCACAAGAGCTCAGGAAACGGAATATCCTTCTCCATGGGATCTCTGTGATGCAGACAGAAGTGGCTATCTTCCCGTTAACTGTGTCGCTCGGAGACACACTAACTGATGGCCGTGTAAAGCGTTTATCTCACCATCTTAGACACGAAAGCAACCGCTGTTAAAGGAAGTCGTTGTGTCTTTAATGACACCTGTTTGTCCCCCTCTGTTTCCTAAAATCCAGCAGTCGGGGCTGTCAGATTACTCATGAAAAGTAGGCAGATTTAAGATGGGAAAGCCTCTCTCTCGCCATCACTACCAACTTCGAAGATTCTGAACGGAAGAATACTCAATTTTGACGGGACAGTGTACGAGCAGGTGAAAGACTCCCCAACTGAATCTCCCATCTGTCAAATCATATGCGAGATAGTCTGTCAGAGTTTGAAATCAATAGGTTGTGCCCAACACACCCCTATTGAAGGATTTCTGCAAAGGTCTAAACCCGTCTATGTATCAAGGTCTCGGAACATCGTTGAGTCCTTGTCTGGAACAAGATTAGCATTCTGGGTCCTTTTATCGTGGACTCTGCCTGACAGCTGCAGTGATCAGGGCGTGCCCACTACCCAACTGCAACAAACTGGCGACCCCAACATGATCTGACGGGCAGAGGTCAGTTATTGTGGACTTTAATCTCTCAACTCCATTTCCCTGTATTCGGCGTTAGCCAACATGCCTTTGCATAGGAGCGCGCAGTTTGTAACGCCTGGTTTCTGAACGAGAGAGACGGTTTCAACACAAACTGCCTACCTGAATCCAATCCAAAGCTCAGACTTAATAGGGATAAACAGCCATCAAAGTGGTTCAGGCTCATACTCGAACTCATCATCGGAGAAGCTTCGCATGCGTGTCTTTCACACTTAGGAGTTTGCAGTCGTTAGGCAGCCACATACCTATGAAAATCAGCGGATTCCCCCCAACGAAGACCCTTACCCTTGTGGCGATAGCTGCTTAATGGCCGGCAATTTCATCACCCGTGTTGGATGTAGGCGTGATGCTTGCTCGACCATCTGATTCACTGACACTGGCTCTGAAAACAGCATCCGGCTGGGGGTCCCCTCTCTGTTCTGCCCAAACCAAGTCTCACCATCGAATGCAGAAGGAGAGGGTCATTGCACTAGTTTATAGATCGAGGGTCATTAGACCCTAAATGAGGCAGCTCGCGACTCACGCAACTGTCACAACTCACGAGCATTTCAGCCTCGTCGTAGTCGAACGTATGGTCCGGTTTTGTCGAATGAGCCGTGAACTGGAACCTGGCACCATTTCTCTGCACAGATGCCTGTCGGGCGACATTCGCGTTTAAGGAAGTCGACTAGTTTTTTTTTTAGTTCCAGCGATCACGTCTCTTTTGTTTCAACTACTTCTTGGAACTCCTATTTTGTTTGTATCGCTGAAAGACCGTGTTCCTCAAACCTTGTGTCGCGGCATGATCATGCGCTAGGGGAAATTTCACGCGTATATTGCGACTAATTCAGGTAACAATCGGGAGATAGCACCCAAAAAAATCCGCCTAACCAAAGCAGCCTGTCTTACGGGACAGGTGGTAATAGGGGTTTTATGGGTGGTGGCTGGTCGGGATGTATGATACTAGCCGACGGAAAGCCTTATTTGAACAGATGAGTGATCGAAGCTGGCCCGCTCTCCGTTCCGTTATTACAAAATGAGTCGCCAAAGGCAGTATAGTGGTAACGAGTGGAAAGCGTATAATCGTCTTCCCTCAGAAGGTTATCTTAATTCAATTTTAATCATTCAAAGAACTTCAAGGTCCCTACCACCAGACGATACACCAATGCCATTGAGGCATACTGCAGTAGACTGAAAAGGAAACTCCACGAGGGAGGCCCTGTATGTGGTCGAGCTGTGTGGGTTCACATAGACGAAGTACAGTATTGTCTTTGGTTTGACCTCAATGCCATGTCTTTGAGAGGTGCCTGGGAACTGTTCCTGTCCCATGTTGTGCAGACACATCCTATTTAAAAGTGTTTTTGTTTTGTAATAAACTGTCATTATGCGAATGTATGCGTATATTCAGGTGTACGTGTGTAAAGATGGGGAAGGTTGGGTAACAGCGACCATTGTCCATGTAACCACCTGCGATGTTCGTTCGACCAGCCCATGTTAGGCCGTCGGGGAAAGTCCAAGTAGTGCGTGAAAGTAGGCCTGCAACCGCTGATATAGTCTGAGAGCGTTTGAGTCCACTGTTAAAGGTATTATTTCTAGGTAACAGATTTTTGTGGATGCCATCTCCCGATTGTTACCCTAATTCAAGTAATCATGTACGTTTACGTCCCTGACGGTTCCTGAACCCGAAATTGGATGTCCGTTATTGGCTGACTATCCAGTGCAACCTCTTCTGAAGTTTCCTGATCTAGTGAAAACTCAGATCCGGAATCGGCGTGAGCATATGACGGTTGATGTCTGTTTCCTTTTTGCAATTTTAAATAGCGTAACGTTATAAAAAGTTGTTTCGCTGACAGTCAAATGGACTAAAAGGTTAGCAAAACATGTGTACCGTGGCAAGGACTGGCGCTTTTGACGCGCCCAGCAATGTTGCATCAGAATAAAGTCGACAGCTTGCCTACGCAACATTTCGAAATCAGCGAGCGCATTTGCTTCGTCATACACCCGTGCTAGGGGTACAGCCAAACTATTTTATGCAAAAATTTCATATAAGCGACGGTCTTCGTAAGTCATAAAACGATCCCACTCATCCAAGATGGTAGAAGTCAAATTAAATATGGGCAGACGATCTGGTCCCCACTTGATAAGTTTGGCTCATCTTACTAAAAGCCAAGATTGGATTTTTAACAAAAGTATAATCCTGGGATCGAGGTCGCAGGCTATACTGGGACCTGTAGTAAAAACGCTGTGGCGCCGAAGGATGAGCCAGACCTCCTCGAATTTCCATCATTTACCTCCAGAAAATCTGCTAAAATAATGAGCATGATTGCGAAATAGTGCTAACGCTGTTTGCGTGAGGGAGATTGGTATTGGTGATCGGTTGGATCTCAGTTCGTAGACGCACCTGCAGTAGGCAAGTCCCAACCTAACCGCTAACCCCTAACTCCTCGCCCCTAACTCCAATCCCTAACAGGTACGACTGCGAAATAAGATCTTGCCCTATAGTACTTGCTGTCTTTTCAGTCAATCACAGCCGCCCCGTTAAAACAGTCTAAGGCATTGTAAGGCCCTGGAAAGGTTGTTTAAATATTTCAGCGGAATTCCAAAACCTGCGAATTTCAAACAGAATTTGCCGATGTGACTGCCAGACAGTCGCCAGACAGGCGATGGACATTCGTGACATGGCACCCACTGCCGCAAGTCTACTAGGCCGACGTCATCTTAATAGACATATAACATGGCAAAGGAAATGCTAAGGCACATTCTATCTCCATCCAGATGGCTAGCGTGCATGAAATGCAGTGCTACTCCATTCGATTCTGTGCACAGGCTTTTGTTAACAGAGAAGGGGGCGTCTGTAGCAAAAGCGTTCGTTGGACGGCTACAAGTAATAAACATGGCAGATAACATCTTTAACCGTCTCCCTTTAAGAATGCATTATCAGAACTCCCATTAGACTATCGGGCAACAGAAAGGAGGGACAACCGCCTCATCACGTCACGCAAACTTATGCTTGTACATGCGAAGATCTTTCTCCTCCATCTTGCGCATAGCCATTAGTAAGGAGTGGGGGGGAGAAGAGATTCCTCATGATTGACCTTGCGCGAGCACGCAAGATAGGTTTTTCGGCAGTCAGGACAAGGACAACCTTCCTTGCTGAAGACGGTTTAACTGCAGTCCAAGTGGAGAAGCCTGCATATTAGAGTTACCACTCTGACTTCTCAGTGTCCATCAAATCCCACTGACAAGACCCAACCAGAACGACTGACGAGTCGGTGGGGGGCAGGACAGTGAGAGACAGGAGATCTTATCTGTGATAACACACTGTCAGTTTATATCCTCAACGTAGTCAGAATCCGTGTTCCCGAATGAACGCCAGCTGTGCCATCAAAAAATGAGATAATTAACGCACTTTCGTTGACCTAAATGGCTGCCTCCTAGGCTGCTCGACTATAATAGTAATGGTGTTGCATTGAATTACGGATGTTAAAAGTTTGGCGACATCACCTTCACCCCCGTCTCCAGTTTTTATTCGTTTCTGATGCCGAACCCAACTGATGAAGACAGCAGACTGACAGTTTGTGTCTACCAAACGATATTCCCAATCACATCCCGACCCAGTGCAACATCCCCGGATCCTCATCTTGGCTGGCCTTAAATTGATCTCCGTCTATCAAGCTCCTCTTCTGTTTCATATACTACTGCTAGTCCGCTCAAACTCTACAAGTACCGATGTCAACACCGCTTTCTTTGCTCAGCTACTGTTTACAAGCTGCTTGAAATAAATTCGGATCATTCGAGAACAAACGACCAACAAATGAGTAAAGTGGCTCGTTAGCGACATCAATAAGTAAACGACCCAACGACTCGATGATCTTGTTTGAAGTTGGAAATTGCTGAGGAGTTAATGGTTCATATGTAAGAATTTAAAAAGATTGAAAGGACGACTGTGCTCCAAATTCGCATTGCAAGCGGAGTGAGAAGGAAGCCATGAAAATTAAAACTTAATGAAATAAACATAGGAGATTTTAACCATAAAAGAAATTAGTCATCATCGAGGAAAGCCCAAGAAAGACAGGCAGAAAGAATGGGAAAATATATGAAAAGTTGAGAAGAGGATATTACTGAGCCAATAATAGACTAACGGAGGGACGGTGAAGAATTTAGTTTCGTTCAGGGAAGACTTTTAAACAAAACCACTGTCGCCACTTATGATGCCCATGCAAATCGTGCAAATACCCCGAAGCAAAAATAATAGATTCATTTTTCCTAAATTATTAAAGGATTACCGAATAAAAAGATGAATCTGAAGAGCATGTTTAGGTTGCACTTGCCATTGCCGACCAGACAGCATAGTTCATCTCAGAAAATCTGCTAATTAAAAGTAATCCGTTAGAGTCCTATTCTTAAACATATCATTGAAGCAAGCGCCCGTATTGTAAAAATAACAGCATAGCCGACAAAAACAAGTGAGAATGAAATGGCGATTTCTGATTTATTAGCCGTCGACAACATCCATGCCCAACTCCGAAGTGTCTGACACCTAGAACTCGATTCCGCAACCTGTTGGTTTGAATTTCATTACCCTTACTATTGAGCCACGAACTCGTTGTCCTGTCGGTTGCGATCGGCTATATACAGTGGTAGAGGGGCGCTTAGTGATCGTGCTCCGAAACTCTCTCGTTTCGCCGTGTTTTCGGGCTCTCTCTAGCCTCGCCAGTAGCCGCGCAGCGACGTCTTATGTAGGCAGAATAGCACTAACGACAAAGACTAGGAGAACTGTGGACAAAGAAATGTGGTGGCCAACCTAGGTGCGGGTTTTCGCTGTGCCCTTTCCCACCGGTCCCTGTCTTGACACCGGGTCCAGTTGGCGGAGGAGGAGAGAATTCGGTAGATGCTACAAAAATTTATTTTGGCCATAAATTAACTTAGCGCGGGTCACCGTCCCTGCCCTCACCCTGCGATGGAGCACACGGTGAATATAGTCGAAATTGACGATCGAACTGTCACATGAGGATGGCAAAGAAGCCAGGAACGGCCATCCAGGTTCCCTCGTCTTTCCTCTGATTACTGGTGAGGAAGTAGACGTTGACAGGTACAGAGACAAGGAAACGACCATTTCTAGTTCCTATGTCTCCATTAGCCAGCGATGCCTCCGCCCCAGCGGCACACGCAGGACTTCAACCCCCGGCCAGTCTATCACCGAACAACGCTTTCATCACAGCACTAATGGGCTTTAGCCCTGTCGAGTGAGAGTGAGAGCATCTAACAACATCGGAATGGCGCGCACCGATGGGTTAAAATGGGCGACCAGGATAGAGATGTGCTTGCCATTCTCATGTGACTTACTGTTGACAGCTGAAGCCAATGCGACCACCTGTCTACACTATCGTCTTGGCCCTCCTACGCAAAATGGATCACCATCCTGTGACTGACAATCAGACACAAATGATACGGCCGGCTCCAC
>CACRXP010000397.1:138097-197822 GCA_902702965.1 Spirometra erinaceieuropaei | reverse complement strand
ATATAAGAAGTCAGTTTTTAGGGCCAAAGTGCGGCGATTTCTGGATTTTCTCTTGGTTGCCAGCAACCCTTAGTCAAAGTTACTTATTATTACCTTTTATTCTATTAATTTACCTCAGCGTAAGTTTTTAAACGCTTGATGTCACCGATCTGCCTGATCGATGATTGCAACTACTCAGATAAACCATCAACTGCATGTAATCTTTACTAGGCTGATTTCTGAAGCTTCCGACGTATGCATTTCGCGATGGTGAAATTAATTTCGTCTTTGGTCAAGCCCCCATTCCTTCATTTAAACAGCCCCCTGACTAGACGCTCTGCTTGATTTAGCTGATAATGAATTTAGACTTACACAGCATCTACCACACTCTCTTCTCCCCCTCCTGGACCCGGTGTCAAAACAAAGTCAAGAAGACCGGAGTCAGAGGAAGGTTCAGGTGGATGGCACAGTCGAGCGCGCACCTTGGTGCTCCAATCTGCGTCCCCTAGTCCACACAGCAAATGACCAGGATTTTAACCAATTACAAAAGAGTGGCCGGCACGGCCAGAGCCGTCACATCTGGCTCTGATCCCACGAAGTTTGAGTGCCATAAAGGCCACATTAAGAGGGAGCAACTGCGGCCTAACTTCTAGACCACCAGCCGGCCGCTCCACACAAACACACAACACTGGGCCAACTACGAGGTCTAAGTTATCTCGTAAATTTGCAACTTTCCAAGCCACGGCTTTCAGCGCACTGTGATAGCCTCAGGCGCGTCAGATTGTTTGTAGTGAGGAAAGTGCACTGAGTCGTCAACCTCTCCCTTCCCATTTCCAGACCCCAGTCATTGTCTGAGCCGGTCAGTTGACATGTGCAGGGAGTGGGCACCGTGGCCGACATATTTAGTGACCTTGTCTGCGCGCGCCATATGCACGACCTGGCCCACCAAACACAAGCACCAAGATTTCACACAACGGGGGTTGGACGACGTGCATCTCACATGCCTGAGAGTGCCATAGGTCACGTTAATAAGGGTCCGTTTCAGTTTCGCTTTCGGCCCACCAGTCCGCCACTCCAAACAACCACACACGCAACTGGGCAGACTGCATAATCTGAGTCGGGGCGTCAGTCAGCAGTCTTCCATGACAGCGCTTGATGCGCCGTGATAGCCTCCGACTCGAATCATACAGGCATTAGGGGCCGCATGGAGACGGAGGCGAGACACACACTACCCACTTGCGTGGGAGTGGCAATTGGATGCCTGTGGTGGATGAAGGTGCTGCGTGATTAAGGTGGAGGAAGATGTGATAGTGTAGTAAAGCCGGTGGTTGTCTACCGCAGTTTTCGTGATAGCGCATGCGACCCAAAAGACCCATACAACGGGTGAATGTGCGAGTTCAATGAGGGCAGCTGAGGAGGATGCGTCGGATGTATGTTGGTGCTCCAGGTACTGGAACGCCAGCCTCTGTGCGATGGATTCCCAAGTGACCGACCATGGTGATGTATTAAGTGAAGGTGCGATGGCAATTGGAACAGGTTTGGACTGAGTCCACATCGCTGATATGGGTTGTCGTGAGGTTGATGCTTGTCGATGTGTCAGGATCAAGTGCAGTGGCGGTGGATGCAAGAGCCATCACAGCGGATGTTGAAACGACGGAGGAGAATGGCAATGGGGGTTCAGGAGTGCGGTCAGTGTTGACTGTCTGTGTGGGGACGAGGCAGAGATGGACGACGGACACTGGGTGGTGTCGTCTGGATGCTGCGGTTTGTTCGACGATGTCCAATGAGACCAGTTGGTGCCAGGAACGTCCGCTGAAATCGTGGGCAGGTCGGGAGGGGTTGAACACTGGCGTTGCGGGTTCAGAGCAGTTAAGATTCGCAAAATTCTTGTTTGGCTTCTCGTCGGGAATGCAGTTGTCTTCGTAGATCACTGCGCCTGTCTTCACTGCTCCCCACCAGGTTGGCCGGTCCTGAGAGAGGCCTTTTCAGTTAACCGGATCGATTCGCAGGCGCCCTAAGGAAGTCTTCGGGGTATCCTTGTCGTTCCGAACTCAACCTCTTTGTCGGCGGGAACCCGTGCCAAAATTTCCATAGGAGGATTCCCCTCCGTTCTCGTAAGTTCATGTCCGGCGTCCAGTCCTGCCACATCAGCTTCAATATCCGTCGGAGACAGCTGAGATGGAAATGGTTGAGGTTTCCTCCCTGCTTCTTGTATGCCGTCCAAGTCTCGTCACCTTACAGTTGCGTCGGCAGGATGACCGCTTTCTACATCTTCAGGCTGGATTTGATGTGGAGAACGTGTCTATCTCAAACTGTGCTTCGCAGACGGCCGAAGACTTGGCTGGCCTTGGAAATCCGGTCGGTCCCTTCATCGTCGATGTTGACTTTGCGAGAGGGTGGTGCTCAGATATGTGAAGTTGTACACGGCTTGCAGTTGGGCGCCGTTCAAGTTGTAAGCAGAGTCGGGTGGAGGTTGGTGCATAACCACTGTCATCTCTGCGCTGAGGACCAGGCAGAAGTTGTCTCAGGCGGCGGCGAAGAGGTCCATGCTCCATTATATCTCTCTGCTGGCCTTTATGTTTAGGGAGCAATCGTCGGTGAAGAGAAGTTCGTGGACGGTAGTTGTGGATACACGCGACTGGTAGTGCATCCGCCGCTGCGGCGGCGACGCCGACTGGAAGGTTGACTAGCCTTTGGGCTAGTTCCTTGCCGAAATGGAGATGGTAAGCAGGCGACGACAGCAAAACAATCTTCAATTTACCTAGGGGTCACTTACCTTCAGGCCTCCTGCAAGGCTGTAGGCGAATCCTCATCTTGGAGGTGACGAGATGGTCTTCAGCCTACTCGTCGGCACCCGGAATCGCCTTTGTCACCGGTACGTGCCGCTGGTCTCGCCTCCAGAAGAGGACATAGTCCAGTAGGTGCCAGTGTCACGACCGAGGGTGCATCCAGATGGTTTTTTGTCGCATTTGAAGGCGGAAGGTGTTGGTCGGGGTGAGCCGTTGTCCTGAACAGGTTCTTGGCAGGAGCAGGTCATTATCATTGGAGTCGTCGAGACCATAGGGACCCAATACTCCTCTCCAGGCAGCATGGTCTGTGCCAACGCGGGCGTCGAACTCACCAAGGATAATCAATTTATCCGCCTTCGACACAGTTTCCAGGAGAGTATGCAGGTCTTAGTAGAACTGGCTCCTTGGCTCATCAGGGCTGGTCATCGGAAGAGCGTAGATACTGACGATGGTGGCGAATTTGCCTCCCCAGAGAAGCAGGCGGAAGCTCATCAGGTGGTCATCGATGCCCTAAGGCTGATAGGGCGATCGCCCCACGATGTCGTTCCGGATGGCAAAGGCGACGCCCGCGTCCTGACGCTCTGCCTTGGGGCGACCGCCTTAGAAGAAGGTGCAGCCGCAACTCGCCTTATTCAGTTGGCCTTGCTCGTAGAACCGGGTCTTACTGAGTGCAGCGATGTCCACCTTGTATCGCGCCATTTCCCGAGCCACTAGTGCTGTCCAGTCGGTTGCCCCTTGGATTGTATAAAAGGGAACGAACAGTCTAGGTTCCCGGAATGAACGGACTCATCCTAGCAGCCTGTGAGATGGGACGGCGCGGAGGAGGAGGAGAAGGGGGAAGAGGGTATGATTTTGTGTTTGGTTGTTTCTACCCTATGTTTGGAGTCTGCGAGCCACGGTCAGAGCGCGGAGGATTTTATCCAAGCATTTGTTTAGGGCACCTTTTTAGCCCTGTCTCCTCTGCGGGGGTAAGCATCATGGCCCCTTGATAGGGCTGTTTAGCAATCCCAGATTGCTGTTGGACTCCCCTATGGGCCACGACTCTGTTTATTTGAAGGACAACCTGAGTTAGCCTGTGTGACCGATATCAGGAAATTTTATTCAAAATTCTGGAATGCGTTTCCGATTAGGATGAATTACTTAAGTGGGGTTGTCATACTGATTATCATGCAGCATAACCCTATAACAGTTCGGGCTCGCCAGGATGTTGACTTTTGAATGCACTTCTTGTTGTCTTCCTGCAGAAACCACATTCGGTAAAAATTTAACTACTTAATTAGCATGCATCTTTCACGTTGATTTTTGATGGTCTTATGAATTCAACTATCTTTTACAGAAAACATGCACAAAATATGCTTTCTTTTGCTCATTTGGAAGGAAATCACATTATCTTCATATTTTATGCCCGAGGAAAGTGTGTATTTAGGTTTTAAAGAAGTTTCTAATTATGAGATGTTTAAGACCGTGCGATGTCCATGCATGAAAGACCGCACATGTCCGTTTACTAATGCCCCTCATGAAGTGTACAACACAGTCCGGATCCATTGTAAAATTTCATGAACTTTATGTGGTGTCTTCTTAATGACATAGAGGAATATATGATTCTCCTTACGCAGAAAGCATGCACCTTGTCGACTGAAATTGCTAAACGCTGAAAATTATTCGGGAATCGGGAAACTTTTCAAAACCCAAATATACCCTTTCATCGGGCATAAAATATGAAGATAATGTGATTTCCTTCCAAATGATCAAAAGATGGCATATTTTGTGCATGCTTTCTGTAAAAGATATTTGAATGTATAAGATCATCAAAAATCAATAGGAAAAATGCATGCTAATTAAGTAGTCATTTTTTACGGAATGTGGTTTCTGCAGGTCAAAAAGAAGTGCATTCAAAGGCCGACATACTGGCGAGTCCGAAATGATATAGGGTTATGCTGCATGATAATCAGTATGACAACCCCATTTAAGTAATCCTTCCTAATCGGAAACGCATTCCAGAATTTTGGCCAACGTTTCATGAGATCGGTCACGCACTGTACGTGATCGCTGTCGCTCCCGCCGCAGGACCTCTGAGTCGGGGAAAGAGGCAGGTGTTAACTGATTGTTGAGACATAAACGGCGAACAGCCAAATTCAACAGAATGGTATTTAGCTTACAACAAGGACAAACACAAACAAACAGACAAGGGCAAACAAGCAAGAACGAACACAAGGCAAGACAACAGAGCAATATTCGGCTTGCCTGGGTGTCACCTACCTTGTGGCCTCCTGCGGGGTTGCAAACGAAGCCTCATCTCAGAGGAGCCAAGGCGGTGGTCCATCAGGCCAGCGGTGGTAGGAGAGGAGCCGAGTTACCGTGTGTGGAGTTGCACACGCGGATACCCTCGCTGGGTTTAGCCCGTCGGTAGAGGCGGTTACGCGCGTGTGGCCGCTGGGTAGAGCCAAGCCTCGGGGAGTCACATATGGGAGTTCAATGCCACTTAATACACGCTATGCATAGTCCACACCTACAAGCAAGTGTGCGACCTACAACGACCGTCACGTGAACCCGCAGGTGGACATCCCTACATCCCATCTGTCTGTTTAACACAATGTTGACTGTCATCAGTCCTGAGAGGCATTAATGATTTGCGCTGAGATGTCCGCCTTCGTCCTCCTTCCCTCTTCCGTTTACTACAATAACTAGAGATGAAGCCTACAGTGCTAAGTGCTTTGGTATACAAACCTTGTCTCTCTCACGCAACTCGCATGCTTATTCCTCTCTTCTGACTGGAGCAGGCTTTACAGCATGTTTGACCGCTCCCCGGAAAGGCCAGCCAACTACTATTGTCTGCTTTCCCCCGCTGGCCCTGGTGGTTGGTAGTGCGTGGAAGCTGCAATCAGCCTATCCACGTGGAGGCACAGTAACTGGGGGCCAGTTAGGGCTAGAACGCAATAACTACCTGTTGCAGCCAGGTATAAAGTGTGTACAGTCTTGGATCTGTAGCTCACGTGTTTCACCCTGTGAGAGCTGCATCTATTTGCACTGAGGAAATAGTAAGTAACTAAGCCTAATTCACATTTATGTGATACCACACCTTCAGAGGACCCACTCAAGGTCAGGATGACGTAGACAATCATGGAAATCACTCACCTGATCGACCTTTCAAGTCAAACATCTTGAGTTTTAAGTGTTTAGCATGGTCCTTTTATGTGAATTTATCTGCTGCCGGTAATGTAGAAACTTGGCGTGTGATTAGAATGATTTAGGGAGCTTTACGTCCCGCGAGTAGTAGAACACCCGGTAAGTCAGTCTAAAGGAAGGTTTCCGGGCTTAGTATCCTTTCGAAAAAACTGGGGTCGGTCGAGGAGAAGTGGGGTAAATGCTCATTCGACCGGGAGCGAGGCAATGAGTGAGTCGGAGCTCCCAAAACACTGACTGAGTTACCCGAGTCCTGCTGCTTCAGAACACATACAAAGGGCGGGTAGGTTTAAGAGCAGGTAAGACGGTAACACGTACGACTATGTAGTGTTACATATTTAGTAAACTTTATTTCTGTGTTACTTAGAATTCACTTATTTTTTCGAAAGAACCGAGAAAGTTAATGCATCTGGACGCCCAGTTTTTGGGGCGAAGTGCAACTTTTATTGCCTAGTTCATTTTTGTTGAGACTTCTTAGCCTTATAAGTCCTTTTAACCACGGCCTGTGTTCCATCCGTTTTAAGAGTGCATTTTCCTGGTTGCTATGATCGAAATCCGGCAGGCCTTACCAGAAATCCCTACCTATAACGAATGTTCACATTAGGGCTTAAACGCACGCCATGTGCAGGCTCGCGCCGCGCCCGTTGGGATCCATGTCGCCCCCCTATTTTTGATGTGGCATAAGATCCTGGCCAATGTCCGTTGATGACCAGGGGGTGTGGTGGTATGTCTAGGTGCGGGTCCGGTCGTGCCAACCACCTGCTCCCGACTCCGCCTCTGGCCTTATCGCCTATGTCTTGACACCGATCCTGGCAGCAAAGAAGTCGAGAGTGCGGTAGGTGCTGCCCAAACCTACTATTACTAAAGACCGATTCGCGCGCTAGTTAACATCCCTGTTTTCACTCTGCTGTGCAGCACAAGGCAGACGTCGTCGGTCACGGAGGTCGAGCCTTCACTGTGTGTTGTACTCCTGAAACGGTGCACGCGGTAGATGCGTTGGACCAACACGAGGGCTCGATCGGAGTCGGCAGGCGTTATCGGGAATGTACACCCATAACAATTTTCAGCACTCAGGGTGTGGTGGCGGGCTCAGTTTCCAACTCACCTTGCGTGTGTGTGTGCGTGCGTGCGTGTGCCCCTAACGCGGACCACGTAGTAGGTGAGCTGGACTAACACGAGGGCTAGGTCGGAGTCCGACAGGCGTTATCGGGAATGGACGACCATAACAAAATTTTAACACTCAGGGTGTGGTGGCAGGCTCAGTTCCAGACCCACCCCGCGCCAATTGGGATCCCTGCCGCACCCCATTTTTGTTTTTATTTAAAATTCTGGTCGAGTGTTGTTGTGGACCAGGGGGTGTTGCAGTACATCCAGGTGCAGATTTATGTCGTGCGAGTCACCTGCGGCTTCTTCCAACTCAGGTCCTCTTGACTCTGACTTGACACCGGGCCCAGACCTGGGAGGAGGAGGAAGGGAGAGCGTGGTAGATTCTGTGCAGGTCCACTATCACTATTTACTAATCCACGCACATGTCACAGTCCCCGATCTCACCCGGCTATGGATCACACAATTAACATCGTCGAAACCGAAGGTCGAACTGCTGGTAACGGGGGATATTGACATTCATCAAACAACAGAATACCCCTGAAGCATGTGGGTTGTTTTGCTTGCAAACCTAAGTCTGGAGATGCCATTGTGAACGCGTAATAAAGTGTGCTGCTTCAACAGTCTATACACTACGGGATTTCTCCAGATTCCCGTTTTCCGAACGTTATGCTTTAAGAAAACTTCATTTCCCTAAAAAAGGCTATAGGAAGTAAGCCTTTTACCAATCATTTATCCAAAAAGTGTATCTAAATTCAGCATCGCAAACCAAGCTAAAAGTATATGCATATGTATGTTTAGAACAATATAAGCGAAAAGAAGAAAATCAAGGACGATTGAGATGGGGATGGTTATTTCTAGCTTATTAACTGCCGCCAACTTATTGTACCATAGTCCCATAATCTGGTCTGCGAACCCTGGCTCATTTGTTTATGGAGCATTGAGTAAGACACCCAACCACTAAGCCAAGGACTGTCGGTATATCTCGACTTATGTCGCTTCACCAGCAATCACCCATAGTAACCGTCATGAAAGGGCTCTCTATTTGCATGTTGGCATGCAATAAAGTGAACTGAAAGACTATTTTTCGCAATATCGCGTCTTTGAGGCCGCACAAAATGAATAGCTGCTCGCAAACTTCGGCAGCCGGCGTACGTAAGGGCCAGACGAGGCACCGAACCGTTGAGACCTCTATTTACTTTATGCGCCCCATGTATGTGAAGATCAGTCCAGAGGCTGCCGACTACCTTCCCACTCCGCATTGGCTTGAGGCTGAGTACAAATCGGATGTAACTATCAAACGTCAAGTAGTGAGGCCGAAAGACCTGTTGATACGACAGGAAAATTTTAGCGGTTTTCATAGTATTCGATGCAGTTGCAAGCAAAGAAAATTCGTCGAAAAAAAATGAAAGCTTACGCGGGATGCGGACGGCTGAACGCACAGCACTGATGAGTAGGAATGACGCCAACGGTAGGGTCGCGGTTTACTCGACAGCACGAAACTAAGTCTCTAAATTTAACGGGGTTGATATTTGTGTAAGTGGCAACGGCTGTTAGTGTCTCTAACTGTGTGCGCCATGGTTTTGCAGTTCGCAATTATGTCCAAACTCGTTTAAAGACAGCCGCAGAAACACCAAATGCAAATGGCTCACAAACTGAAAAACACTTTATGTGGTTGATTATTCGAATAAGGTGTCGTAAATGTAGACGCACGTTTTTATTAACTCAGCAAGTATTCTGGGTTTAAAAATAAAAGTAAGGATGCTCAAGCTGGTGCGTTCTGCTCCATATATCTCATCTTGCGGAGACCTTGCAGTTGCACGCATCGTTTTACGCGCGGATATGAAATAGCTGATATTCGGCTTATTTCTTCCACCGGAAAATAATAAATGTCTAATGAAGTTTGTTCCGGCGTAGGTGCCTTTCCGATGAGTTGTCGGTTACTTTCGGAACGAACATCACTCCCGCAGACTACAGTCGAAATTAGAAAATTGCTTTGAGGTTCCTAACGATGCGTTAAAAAAGTTGTTAGGAAAGATTGTTTTAAACTACAAGCTAGGCAAGAGCGGAAGGGCGCAGAAAGTTGAATGTGGTTAGTCAACCTCTGACCACGGTAAGCATGGAGCCTAAACGAGGTTCCCCTGGGCGCATAGGGTCGGTTTTCGTAACCTGATGGCAACCGCTTCTGCTGTCGCTAACAGGCGCTGGCCGCCAACAGGTTATGAAAACCGACCCTATGCGGCCAGAAGAACTTTGTTCAGGCTCCACCCTTACCGTGGTCAAAAGATTGTTCGATGAATTAATGCGGTGAGGAAAGGAGTTTAAATGAGAGACATTTGTTGAAACCGGACGAAATTATTCTTCCTTGTTCAGCAATAAACGTACACATGATTTGTTAAACGATGAAGATACTGACGCTTATGAATCAAAACATGGCTTTCCAGTTGCCAAATGTTCAAAACATTCCGAAGGCTACCTAGTTTATGTCCGAACTGCATCAGCCGGTAACGAAGAATAAGCCAGAACAGACCATTCCTGTCTCCCTTGTCTTTGTTGGCTCTCCGTTCAGCATATATTCATAGTGGTTATGCGACCGTCTTCGCAGACGCTAGAATGAGGCTGAATACACAACGAAACGAACATGTAACGTAACCTGATCGATGAACGCTACTCCAACATGTACATGTCGGTCATAAAGGTAGCGCTCCCGGTAATCAACCTGAAAGGATGACAGTCTTAACATTTGTGAGTGCTAACTCGAATAGGAAGTCGTAAATTAAAACTCGCGTTCTTATTCAAAAATGTGTCAGATGTTTATCTGAGGGGTGAAATTCAGGGTGCCTAAACTTTTGTATTCTGCTGCTTGTCTCCAATTTTACGGGCAGATTATGTAGTCTGTTGCAATAACATATGTCTTTCTATATTTCAAGATAAGGTAGTAAGGATTCTGCAAATTTCCCCATTGAAAAAATAAGACACTTCGAATGGAGTCGGTCTTGATGCAGCTACCTTTCAAATGACATGTCAGTTACTTTCAAGCAAATCCACTCAAGTAAACTATGTTTACAGTAAAAGTTAGATTAGCGATTCTAACGATACGTTCAAAAATTGCGGTAGATCGCAATTACGCCGGTGACTTTCCCAAGCTTTTGAATAAGTCCTCCAATGCAACTCTGCAGCGGTGTTTTTCAACGACTAACACTCCCACGCTTATATCCTTTCATGAAAAATAGTTAGCAAACACACTTTTCGCTGCAAATTTTGGATGTTCCTAGACAAAAATATTGTTTTGTCTCGCTGGAAGCCCCCCTAAACATGTAATGTCTGAACTCTGTGATCACGTGTAGTGCCATTGTGACCTACCTGTTTTGACATAATCCGGGTGTGATAACACTTACGCAGATCAGCAGGGGGTCGACTAGGGTACAGCTAGCACACCAATGATCTGATGAGCAAAACAGAAGCATACGGCTCTGGGTACTGTCGCAAACGCCTTAAAGCGGGAGGAGAATGTTTGCTTTCTAGTTTTTGTTTTCACGAAATCGCGCAGACTGGGCGTTGTCTGGAAAATTTGTGCCACACGCATGCACACACACACTCAAACGATAATTGAACCGTCGTGAACGCCCAAGCCCAACACTGCTCCTCGAGTTGTGGATCCGGCGATGACTTGAGCGTTAATTCGTTTACAGGGATGCAGACTTTAGCTCTGCCGGACTCACTCTCTTCCAGGACCAAGTCAAGGCGGCTGCCGGTGGGCGTGGACGCAGTGACTGACAAAGTTAAACAACCTGTCCATGCGTGTCTAACACGACATGGTCTCTAATTTGTGTACACCGTGCTACGCCAAATGGCTCTCTTCTCGCATGAACGAGATGTGCACATACGCACATGCGGTGTTTCGCCCGTCATATTGACGTTGGCCAATTACAAAAAAATTTGTTTTTATGAGCGATGTGGGACGTTTTGTTGAGAGCTGCCGTGCATGCACATGTGATTGAGTATGATCATGTGCAGCCTAAACTTGCTTGTTGTGAAGGCGTCTGAGCTGTGCTTCTTAACTGGAGATTTTCGCGCTTGTTTATATGCTCTAAGAGGCCACGTCCGTGTCCGAATGTATCGAAGCAGTGTAGGGAAATGAGTTGGGCGCAACGGGCGCATACTGGGGTTCATGGCATTGGTTTGCCGGTCGCAGTAAGGTGGATTCTCAAGTGACCTATCCGGTCGACCAGGATTCGAAAGTGCAATCACAATGGGGACAGGGTGGAACAGAATCTACGCCGTTGGTGGAAGCTGCGAAGCTGCTCATGAATGATAACATACGAGGATCGTCCTCATTGTCCTTGGTGTTGGCATGGTTGCCAACAAGGCCAGTGTGTGTCCTGAATTTCCGTTGATATTGTGTACCTTATGGGATGCACTGGGTACTTGTTTTGTAAGTTCGCGCAAGTGGATTGTTTGGCCTCATTCAATGGCGCATGATGTTCGCCTCCGGTTATGTGAAACCCCGAATGAACGAAAACTGGCTACACCTTCAGGTTCGACGAGACCGAAATTCTCACGAGAGGCGACAGCCAGGAGGACCGCGAGCTGCATGGTTATCACTCCTAAAATTCGCCAGAAAGCGCACATTCAGGATTAAGACCTTCCCCGGGCAGAGCAGTTGACCAGGCTTGAGGTGGGCGTGTGAACACTGCTTCCAATGTCAGTGTTGGTGAGTCGAACTGCCGGACAGTTATTACGGCACCAACTGGCCCTGGTGACGAAATCTGATTAGGTAACGTCATAAATTTAGTCGATCAGACAATCACCGTGCCAGGCACGACTGTCTCCAAGGGCTGCGAGGGTTCCTCACTTTGTTAGATACACATTCGATAACTTGACGACTGCATCCCGTGAATGCTGCAAACACCTGTGCATCCGCTTCCATCGCCAGCTACTGTCTGTGATGATGGCTTGTAGTGTGGATCTGAAAAATCATGCAAAATAATTCATGCAATTGCATCACCTCCTCATCTGCCTCCTGAAACTCGTAATCCCGCTTGTAATAGTCCGGAATGTCCTCTGCTTTGTTTTTCCGAGGGTCTTGCAACGATTCCAACCGGAATGTTTTAGCTTGGCCGATTTTGAAGTTCCAGTCTGCAATCTCCCCGTCGGAGCTGAACAGTGGCACGACTTCGGTGGCTTCGGGGCCTTAGGCCTACTTGATTGCCTCCAAGAAGTTTTTAATTTCATTGTTATTTACGTGTCTCTGGATTTTTTTCGGCTTTGTAAGTCATTTAAACATTTTTTCCTCTCCCCGTTTTTGCTGCAATAGGCCTCAGTATCTAGAGGCGGCTGTCGTGTTGTTGGCAAAGGTCGCGTGCATATTGTTTTTCACGAACAACGGGCATTGGACTTCTCGGTCGTTTTCGCCGAACCAGTCCTACTGGTGTCGGTGAGTGTTCGCGTGCTTCCAGAGTGATGTCCCGAATTGTATTCAGCTACTGCACTAATTAATTCCCGGCAATCACGTTTTCTTTCAGGAATTACACTTGTTGTAAACTAAGTTTCATGTGATTGTTGAAATTCGATCCTCAGACAGTCGTACCTGACAGTTCGACCATTGGTTTCGACGATGCCAATCGTGTGGTCCATAGCAAGGTCTGCGCAGCGCCAACCGCACTCTCTCCTCCTCCCCACCTGGATCCGATGTCAAGACATAGGCAAGAAGACCTGAGTTGGAAAAAGGTGCAGGTGGCTCGCACGACATAAATCTGCACCTGGATGTACTGCCACACCCCCTGGTCCACAAGAGCACTTGACCAGGATTTTAAACAGCAGCAAAAGTGGGGTGCGGCAGGGGTCCCAATTGGCGCGGGGTGGGTCTGGATCTGAGCCTGCCACCACACCCTGAGTGCTGAAATTTTGTTATGGTCGTGCATTCCCGATAACGCCGCCAGAATCCGATGTAACCCCTGCGTTGGCTCGTTTTAGGGACAAAAACAGTCGTACGCAGCAATGTAATATTCAACTTACGGAGTGTTCGTCTACCTTGCGGGGTGTCAGTCGAGGTCTCATCTTGGGGATGACAGTGCAGCACACTATGCTAAACACTGCGCTACACACTGCCACCAGTACATCAAGCCGAGCACACCTTCCAATGAGGACCTAATGCAGTGGTTGGCAGTGAAGCGAGCAAGGGTTCACCCTCGTTGCCTTCTACCGGATTAGGATAAGAAGTTTGTTAAGAAAAGATTGTCTTCTGTGCTGACCTGCGGGAGGATAAGGACGCCACTGCTGCAACTTGCGACTCCGTGATGACCAAGCACTTCCTCCCAGTTAGCTGGTCTGCCTCTACACGGACAGTGAGCTCGCCTAGGACAATTAACCTGCCCGCCTACCGCACAGTCGCTCGGATGGGCGTGCAGGTCTTCGTGGAACTGGTTCTTCATGTCATCGGAACTGGTCACTAAGATGGCCTGGACACTGACAACGGTGGCGAACTTGTCCCTACGGCCTGAAAGACTCATGGCCATGGGACGTTCAATTATACCCTGAGGGGGCGTAACAGTCCTCCCGCCATGTCGCTCTTGACAACAAAGGCGACTCCGGCGTCTCGTCGTTTTGCTTGTGGGCCTCCGGCACAGAAGGTCTATCCAGCACCGATCTCCTCCAGCTTTCCCTGTTCGGGGAAACACGGGACTTTCTCCATCTCTGATGGGGTCGTATATGAGTAGTTGAGGTTCAGTATAATGTCTTTACAAATCCCCATATCTAGTGCTGAAGTGGTACCCTAAAATATCGAGAAGCTGATATCCATGACGTACGAGCCATCATTCTGGGCGGGCTGTCCGAAGTGCTGTGTTTTCAACTCTATTGTCCTCATTGACCGTTAGTACTTACTGAAGAGGACAGCTGAACGCATTTATCTTCGATCTACAAATCATGACGAACGAAGATGGAAGATCAACTTATCATTCCATGTGTCCTTGTTTGCCGTCAATTCGATGACATGCTTTTGACCACAGCCCTCTTTGGAAAGCGACCAGTATGCTGCAAACATCAACTTGCAACGGTTACCATCCACTGCGACACTGACCAGCTGTATGCACAGACTATACTGGCAGGAGGAAATTCTGCGAGCTGAACTAGAACATTAGGCCTTGTGACCTGTTCAGGGCAAAGAGACAACTATGAGCGTTCGTTTAGAGGAGCCAAGTACCCCCAAACGAGCTGAAATACGGATTCCATTCCGCCCAGGTCTTGGTAGAGTCTTTCAAAAAAAGATGCCCTCGAGACCATAGCCAGCTCCCTCGTGTCGTTCGCAGTAGGAGTCATCCACAAGCTAGACCCAGCACTTCGCCCACGTGCGACGTGGCTGCGTCCCAACCCGGGGGAGTCAGCCGTTTTCCACCGACTGTAATACAACTGCTGAAAGAGCACCCACATCAGGGAACTAGAGCAACTGCTGACACGGTTGTCAGAACACAAGTTGACCCCGCAGAGGAAAGACCCGGAACTGACAACCCATGTAGCGCAGGCAGGACGTGCATTCAAACTTGACGCCGTTGAGGCTATGGGCGCAAATAAACATCACACCTTAAGCTCAGTAAATTTAATCACAAACCGACCATTCAAGCAACCGCCCAATAAACCTGTCTTGCGTCCCATCTGCCTTGTCAAGCCTGCTCGACAGGAAGAAGTCAAGACGTGAAACCGCCAGTTGTCGACACGTTCAACGGGGATGACGCAGACCACGACTGTGCTGCTGTGCTGCACTACTGTCGGCATGACTATCTATGTGTCAGTCCTGGTGCTCAACCAGCTCGCTCTCGTCCCCTCACTCCCAGGCGAGAGTTTTGCACAGGAATCTCCAGTGTCTGGAGATTGGCAGCTCAATTCGCCACATGAAGCGTCAAAAAACAATACACGTCGCCCGCTGGACTCGATGAAAATGCAGTATTTCACTCATACACAATATTGCTTGCACTGTTAGCAATTCTCACTTTTCACATCATAGAAGTCTGCTTTTCTGTCCTTAGCCTAACATATTTAGTCCGAATTTCCCGTTAAACATGTCAGCCCTGTGTGCTTCTGGACTCTCATCTGCAAACGAATAAATCGAATTAAATGAAGTTCGCCGTGTTGGAATGGAAGACTGAAGTCACCGATCAAATGTTATTTAAAATCCTTAGGCTTTCTCTTTTAAAGGTAGTGGTCAACATACTGCAATCAAGGAGTTTTGCACTCACTCAAGATGTGCCTCCTCTGTGGGCCAAATTATGACTTTCTTCTTTGTCTTCGTTCGGTAAATTTATTAGAAGTTGGTACTTAAATAAACCTAGCAACTACTCTGTGCAAATGAAAGAAACGAAGGACGCACACGTGGTTTTAACATCAAAGACGATATGCTCAAAGATGGACACGGAGCGTGAAGATGTACTGCAGCCGATCGGCGGTAGAACCTCGGTTGCAACGCAAACGAAGGTCTGCTTCCGATTTCAGAATGTGAGTCGCACATATTAACGAGGTTATAGGTGCTGAAGCAAACTAAGAACAATGCCTCAAAGGAAGTACCGCAAAGTCCGTTTAAACAGGCTGCGTAGTGAAAAGTAAGGCGGAACAAATCATTTAAAGGAGAGGCAGTATTTTATCTGAAGGCCTTTATAAAGATCACGGATAACAAAAAGTGCTGACGACAATCACCCAGGACCAAAACAGTACGTCTTTAATCCAAAAACTGGGGAGGCTGAGTACTTCAAGTCCACTCTCGGGAATTGTTGCTACCGGTGCCTTAAAATAAAACCACTTCAAATCGAACATATCACGAAAACTCATTTTGAGAAGTTCAGAGAACTGCGCCAAAACAATGAAATACTCATCACAAAATCCAAAAATGATTATGGTCTCCTGGTAATGAGAAATGTTATTTACGTTTTAAAAATCGAATTAATCGTGGTTGGGGAGATAATGGTCAGAGGGAAAATAAGGGCAAAAATGAGGTCACAGAAGTCCAATACACATCATGTCTTTGGAAACTGAAAGACCGAGGTTCCATCAGAGAATAAGAATGTGAACCTTTTAAACCAACTGTGCGGCCTGTATTAAGCATGCACAATTCGCCTTATCACACAGCTGCGAGGTGGATAGCCGAAAGAATTAAGCCGATCTGACGCAAAATAGCACCAAGCAGCCTACAGGCATTTCTGAATTCGTCGATTTCATCAGAAATACAGATCTCAATGGGATAGCGATCTTATCCGTAGTTGCCTCGTCTCTCCTAATATTTTCCTTGTGGAGACGAGAAAATATTTATGCGACGAGACAGTCAGGCAGGATTTCCCCATCGGCATGCCGATAGTTGCCCTAAACGAGTTGCTCTTCCTCCGAACAGTGAATGTTTAGTTTCGACTCAGTGGCCAATTTTACCGCCTCTCTTTGACTTTTACTAGCGGATGCCTTCATGGGGAATCTAGAGGAGAATCTGCTCTGTACAATTATAAGGGACCTTGATATCTATGCTCGGTAATTTGATGGTATTTTTGTAATAGTAAATGGGAAGCTGATTGGCACAGCCTCCTGGACAAAATGAATCCACCCACCCAGCGTTACTCTTCACTTTGGAGAAAGAGAAGGGAGAGTGAATTCCCTTTCTAGGCGTTATATTTATAAGGAGTTCTAATGGGAAAATTCACATAAGTATATTTTGCAGGAAAACGTGGGCAGTTCAATACAGAAATTTCTGTAGTTTGTCCCCTCTGAGTCCAAAACAAAATTTAATCAGCTCTCTAGCCAACTGTGCTAAAAGAGTATGCACCCGGGATACACTGGAAAACGAATTCGCTCTTATAAAAAACAATTCTCGTGAAAACGGCTTTTCCGACAAGTTTTTTATTAGATAAGTGGAGGAACGTCCGCCAAAAAAGATGTGCCGAAGGCCGAAAAGAAGGAGCTATTCCTCACATTGCCGTTCCGACGTGACGCAATCAGCGTGCTTATCCGGCATCGTCTGAACTCTTATATTGCCTGAACGCGCCCAGCCACCAAGACTGATCTCCCAAGCATCGCGTTTCTTCTCCTTGAAGGTACGGGTAGGCTGCCCTTTCAGACTTCCCCGATATGCATCTACGCCTTAACTTGCTTCACTGGAGCAGGATATATTGCTTGAACGACAAGGCGCCTATCCAAGGAGATGCAAGAGCACCATTCCGTCTGGCAAAATCAAGGCATAGAAAAGCCCATCTCTACCGCAGTTGTGGCTCACCTGATTGACAGCGGCCATCGGATAGACGTTAACCAAGCAGTTAGAACCATCTATGAAGTGCTGATGAGACAATCCATGTGCTAACGCCAGTGAGTACTTGTAACGACAGAGGCGGTGGCTGAACGGCTAACCAAACCAATTTTGTGCCCACAGAAAACGCTGGTCCAAGTTCTGAAGATGAATTCGCCCATGTTTAGCCCCGCACCCTGCCACGTTGTGCTACATCGATGTAACACGAACATTACTAACTGATAGGTTCCCCTCCCCTCCTCTACAACCTTAGCCTTCTTTTATAAATATACAGGTTTGCTTATATGCGTCAAGATTCGAGGTCCAGACATTGTATCGCGTTCATCATCTCCCGAAGAAGACGAAGAAGAAGAAGAGATGGCGAATTCATGGACTTTATTGTATTTGAACAGACGGTTCGGAAGCATTTTCCGAGTAATGTGCTTGTTGCTCCTGCCAGTCTTCAGTTGTTCAGCCTCGCCGTTTGCCTCATATTATAGCCGTGCTCGATGCACGAACTTTGACCTGCCTGCTTGCCGCTGACTGACTTAGACCTCCCCGGGACTGAGCGCTAACGGGAATGCGTGACCTTTGCTCCCTTCGGGGTCTGCGTAGTTGTGGTCAAATCAACGTGCCTGTCGGCCTCTCCAGCGTCAGCTGGACTGATCGGTCGTTGCTGTTCATGTGAGTATCATTCAGCTTCGCGAGTGCATCGGTGAGGCAGTGTTCGGATTTGGTCACATGACCTCCAACTCCCAACTCCGATCTTTCCCTTAAGCGTTGACTCAGTCCCGCGTGCTCGCTCGCCTTACTGATCCTGTTCGGACTGACCCGAGCTTTGCACGCAGCGTCTTGCAGGCGGGATGTAGATCTACAGCTCAGTTGAGTATGCCAGTAGAGGACCAACTTTCCTGCACCAGTCTGACCATCTTCCCATCGGCTCGATCAATCACCCTGGCTTTCTCAAAGGCGAGCTTGGGGTTCGGTTCTTGTACGTGGAAAGAGATCAAAGACAGCCCGCCCTTGCGGCTGATTGCAAGTTAGTGTTCGTGCAATCTAGTACCGAGGCGTTTCCCCGTCTCACCAACATACGTCGCATTTCAATTTTGGTATGGTATGCTGTAGGCCACTGCTGATTGTCCTGTTGTCGGTAGCGGGTCTTTGGGCTTCATGATTTGTTGTTTGATGGTGCATTCTGGTTTATGTGCCATGCCAATCCCAAAAGGTCGCGGGATTCTCGCCGCTTTCTCTGATACGTTCTTCAGATAGGGTACTGGGAGCCAGAACTTCGGCTTTTCTCCACTCGACCATTCAAAATGGGGTTTTTTGGGGCAATTGCATATGAAGGACTTCGGGTAGCCGTTGGCTTTAAAAAGGGTCTGTAAGTAATTCACTTCCTCTCACTGTCGTCGCTACAGAGTGTTTGAACACGTTGAAAGAGAGTTCTGACACAACTGTGTTTATGACTAACAAGGTATTTCCTTCGAAAATGGAGGATGCGCCTAGTATTTGTTGCCTTACGATAAACCGTTGTCATTATTTGATTATAAAAAATGGAGAATACACGTTCGCCGAAGAATAGCAGGCTGCGCAAAATCCAAGTGAACTGCCGCGTCGAACGCAGACATAGCAACCGTCTTCCGCTGCTGATTCCTGTTGCAACGCTGCCTACGGCAGATAAAAAGGGCCTGGTTGAATCACAAGGCTGACGAGATGCAAGACTACGCAAGCCGCAACTACATGAAGGGTTTCTTCATTCAAGCCCAACACCAATTGAAAGATGAGCATCCCAGCTCGGATGAACGGCCATCCAATGAAAGTTTAGTTATTTGCCACACAAATCTCCGACCTAACAGGTTTCGTCCTATTACCACCATTGGCACCAGGATAAATATATTGCTAGCAAGACAAGCAGTAAAGCCAACCAGACAACCAGCTCCCTCGACGAGCCAACGAGCTAAGCCACAGATTCAACGAACCTCCGTCGGTGGGACAGTTCAGTCAGACAGTTACAGTGCGTGACCGATCTCGTGAAATGTTGGCCGAAATTCTGAAATACTTTTTAGATTGGGAAGGATTAAGTAGGTGGAATTTCATAATGACGATCTTGCGGCACAATCCTATAACATTTCAGGCTCGGCAGGATGTCGACTTTTGAATGCATTTATTTTCGACCTCCTGTAGAAACCGTACTCGGTAAAGAGTGACTACTTAAGTAGCGTGCACTGTTCACATTGATTTTCGATAGTTTTATAAATTCAAATATATTTCATACAAAACATAGACAATAAATACTTTCTTTTACTCATTTGATTGAGAATCACGTCATCTTTGTATTGCGTACTTGAAGAAGGAGCATAAGTAGGTTTTAAAAAAGTTTTCTTATCCTCGATTAATTTGTGGCCTAATCAGCCGTTGCATTAGAACTCGGTGATTTCACTCTACAAGGTGCATGCGTTCCGTGTATGGAAAATCATACATTCTTCCATGCCTTTAAAAAGATACCGTATAGAGTCGACAACATTTTGCAATGGATGCGGACTGCGTTGTTCATTTCATGAGGAGCAGTGGTAAACGGACAGGTACGAAGTTGTGTGAATGAACATTGCACGGTCTTAAATAATTTCATAATTAGAAACTCTTTCAAAACCTAATTATACTCCTTCTTCGAGTATATAATATAAAGAGGACGTGATTCTCAATCAAATGAGTAGAAGAAATCATTTTATACCTATGTTTTGTATGAAATATATTTGAATTTATAAAACCATCGAAAATCAATGTGAAAAATGCACGCGACTTAAGTAGTCACTCCTTACCGAATATGGTTTCTACAGGAGGTCGAAAACAAGTGCATTCAAAATTCGACATCCTGCCGAGTCTGAAATGTTATAGCATTGTGCCGCAAGACCGTCAGTATTACAAATCCACCTAAGTAATCCTTCCTAATGTAAAACGCATTTCTGAATTTCGGCCAGCATTTCATGAGATCAGTCACGCACTGTATGTCACCCCTAACGAGGTCACGCCAGCTATGTAAGTGCCCATGAATAATAAAGGCAGCGAAAATACAGAAAAATCTGTCGAGTCAATCAAACTGAACAGCCTTTTCACGTCTCATTTGATTTTTTCACGGAGTAACCCACTGTACAATGGACAGCAGAGTTGGCAAAATCGGCACACCGGGTCTTCCACTTTAGGTTTTAAATTTAATAGGATTTAAGCAACATTTATGCGTTTTTCGGGAGATCGGTCATAATTATCCTACTCGACGGGCCATAAAGGCTCAACTCGGTTAATCACTTCCATGAAGTGAACAGAAAACAATCTCATCATCGCCCTGGGCCATGGAATGGCCGACGCGAAATCATAATGAATCAAGGAATCATTCGTTAGGACACGCCACCTTCATTTGCCTTCATCAAAAACGATTTTCTGGCAATCTAATGGATTAGCTACCTAGGAAGGAGAACTTTCGTAAACATGCCGTTCTCGAAGTCTTTCGAGTTATTAGTTCAACGATTCATGATTTTTAAATTCAACATGAGACATTTGCGAGCACTTGCATAACATCTCGCACGAATGTTCATTTGGCCAGTTTATAGCATTGTGCGATCGGTATACGTCGAGTTAAAACTTAAACTGATTTCACGGGCACCCGTGAGGCATAATTTACAGGGGCAGGTGTCTGGAGATCAGAACATCTACTTGGCAGTTTGAAAAGTTGAAGAAAAAACGGCAACCCCTCCACCCTAAATTTTACAGTAGGACTCAGACGGTAGCTCCTTTGTTGCCGTCTGCGGTGCGCGACAAAACGGCTGAAATGTTGACCCAAATTCTCACGTGCGGGTCGCGCAGGAGGATGTTGCAGAAAGGATCGCTGGGGACTAGTAGCCTCTAATGCTCTCGCTCATTTTCCCATCCATCAGTCCGCGTGTCGGTAAAAAAAGAGTATCGATTAGGTAGTGTCTGTAATTCATTGTTTTCCAAAGGTACAAAAACGGGCTGCGCTTTTCCGTTGGAGCTTGACAAGGTCTGCGCATGTGCGTGTGTTTGCATGTTCTACACCTGCTAGGCGAAGATGTTATACTGCGTCAGACTCAACTCCAGTCGGCTTGGCTCTGGCATACGCAAGGGTATGAGGTAAGAAGAGGGGGCAGGGCCGAGCCCCTCGACTGTACCTTCCTCACGCCGGCTGAGCGCTTATTTGCCATGCCAAGACCAGTCTGACGCGCCTCTAACCTATCACGAGGCCCAAAGAGGCGTGGCTTTGGAGGCTGCCGACTGGGGTTCCTCCTTAGTCCCCCTCAGGACTGAGGGCTAGGCCGCAGGGGTGCTCCTTCCTACTATGGCCTATCTGGCAGCTCCCTCCTTTATTGGATCTCAGATAGTGAAAACTGATCCCCGCGAGTACCAAGAGTAATGCGCCCGTGAATTGCGTAGACACAGGTTTGGCCGCGTCGGTCACTGCATCATTGTCCTTCTGTAATCGTCTTGGCCCTGCATCTTGTCACCGACCACGGCGAGTGTGAGGAGAATGAGGTAGCTTCTGCGAAAGTCAAACCTCTCATCCCTCAGGACACTGGTACCCAAAATTGGTTACGATGGGTAATCTACCTTTAGGCCAGATAAGTAAATTTAACTTTTTTCCCCTGGAAACGGTCGATTGAGGCTTCGTAGCACTGAAGACAAGCATGACCTCTTGATGGATGGTCTTGATGGTACAAGGTATTTTCTTACTGTACTGTTGACGAGGACGGAGACGCTAGAACGGTCATTTTACCATCTCAGTGTTTCTGCCTCCGTCAGTAGCACACCCAGATAGCTGCGGCCGTCAGTGTCCTAGACGAAAAACTCCAAGGTGTGAGGAAATGTTACATTTTTTCTTCTGTTATTACAATAGATTGGTAAACATCAGTCTACAGCGTTCAAGCTTTGAATTCGCTAACACCTAGACTTGGGGTGTCACTAGCGTTACTAACGACTCACAAGCCGAAAATGGTCGTTCAAGTGCGTTGAAATTTAATTTGTAGAAAGTTCAATTATTCATATTTTTACAAAGGGGACCAGTCTACAATATTTCCTGACTTGTTTCCGATAAAAACCGTCATGAATCTTGTATACTGATATGAAAGCACACCTTGGCAAGCATAAAACGTTGGAGGGGATTACATGTTTTACAAACGGAATTTAAAAAACAGCAGGTATTCTGCCCCATTCATGTCCCGCAGTAGTTTGAATGCGTTTTCTAAGATGATAATCTACTAGCATGTACCAGACCAAGCTTCCAACTGTTAATTTTTAAGATGACCTCAGAAATTTGTTAGAAACAACAATGCGGAATAAGCAGTACTTGCTCTCTGAATTTCCACCACGGCATTTTTGTCGGTATCTCTGTGAATATTTTATTAAAACACCGCTGGTTGCAGTACGTTATTTTATTTTAGCCCATGACACACTTTTGACTTAAGAAGATCAACATAGAGAGTGTTCAATATTTTAATATGCAGTAGAGGACCCCGCCTTTCGTCCACATCTTTCATTTTACACTTCGAACGCACAGTCTCGCTTGCTACGCTACCTTTCCATTAAATACGTCCTAAAATCACCCATTGACTTCCAACCAAACGCATTGTTTTGTCGTTGTCTCTGTGGAATAGATACCTCTAAAGAGAGGGGAGACTGAAATGGACATTTTCGACTTATTAGTCGCCATCGTTTGATAGTAATCGAAACTGGAACTCGTCAAGCTTGATGAATTAAATTCTGCATCGTACCAGTGAGCCAGTTATCCGTCATCTCCCATTTATAGTGCATCCACCAGTTAATTTTATCTCCTAAAAACGCCTCTTCCCGGTCGCCTGAAGGACTGCATTTACTGAAAAATAACTACTTAAATAATATGACTTTCTCATTGATTCTTATACCTCGCTAAATTTGCCCATACTATGTGGAATTCACAATCAAAATATACCTTTTTTGTTTTCGCTCGTTCTAATATCACGTTTTTTTGAAATTTTATACTTTAAAACAGGCATACTTGAGTTTCAAGTGCGCTTTTTTAGTGCTCGAATAGTTTTAAACCCGGCCTGCCGTTGGATTTGCTTTCAGCCTATAAACTGTATACTTTCCGTCTAAGAAAAACCTAAACTCCTTTAAGCCGTTAAAAAGATGCCACATGCGGCTCATACTGCATAAAAATAGATGAGACCTTTTCCGCATATTGCATAAAGATCATTTATAACCGGACAGATGCAGTACTAACTGACTGGAAATTTCACGGTTTCAAAACATACTACGGTTGCAAACTTTAAAACCAACACAAATAACATCTCCTCGAGTATGCAAATTAAAGAATGCGCGATTTGCTATTAAATCAGCACAATTAAGCACATTCCAACCATATTTTTAAAAAAATATATTCAAACTTACAAGGGCATCGAAAATCGGCGGAGAGGATCCATACTACTCATGTAGTCACTTTTACAGAGTGCGGATTTTGCAGATGGGCGAAAAGGTAATTACAAATTTCTTACATCTTCACTTAAGTAATCCTTCCAAATCGAAAACGCATTTCAGAATTTCGGTCAGCGCTTCATAAGATTGCTAATCGGCCGTAATAAAAGTGCCAACGTATCCATTGGTTGTGCGTCAAGGGAATCAGTCACATGGGGAGGGTGCAGGCGAGCAACAATCGCGGTGACAACTGGTCAAATTTCCGAATGATCACCACGCCAAAACGGATGATGAAATTGCGGCAATTAGCGATTCAGATGTGGACTGACGAGCCATCATCTAATCAATTACGACCCCTAACGATGATCGAGAGACCAGTTAATTATAGTACCTATGTGGCCCCATGGCCGCTACGTACTATAAAAACTGCAGTCTTTGTGCCTCCACTACCCTTATCTACTACTGCCCCTGATGCTAGGTTCGAGCGAGAATTCGAAAGGTCAGGGCAATAAACTTCTTGTTCTAACGGTAGCACTTTCTTCTTCTGACCATCTCCAGTTTATTCTCGAGGCAGAGACCATGACGATTCCATGCGCGCTTGTGAAGCCGACCAAAGTCCGGGTTGAGTTTAGAGATTCGGTGGGTTACTTAGTCGCCGAATTTGATCCTGTGGGAGGATCTATTGCCTAAATAGGCGAAATCGCCCACAGTTTTCAGATGGGTACCGTTGACGTTGATGCGTGGAACGCTGTAGGCAGCGCTGGGTGGCGGTTAATGCATGGCCACCGTTCTGTTTGTGCTGATGATGATCAGCCCGATGTTGGCGCAGCCGGAAACAAAGACGTCTAGACTCCGCTTCGTGTCTGCCTCTGCCACGGTGCGTAGTGCGCAATCCTCCGCGAAGAGCAGATCATGGACAACTGTCTTAGAGAGATTCGACGGGACCTTCGTGTGCCGACTGTTGAGGAGCTGACCATCAGTGCTGTAGGAGACGTCGATCATTCATCATGGCAGAGAACAAGAGATTGAAAATGAGGTAGTAAGTACGCACCCATGCTTTTCTGCAGTGGCCACTGAGAGTGCTTCTGAGACGGTCCAATTGTGCGTGACGCGTACCATCATCCCGTCGTGAAGCTGATGCAGTATGTGCGTGAATCGCTAAGGGCATCAGAGTTTCTACATGATTTTCCAGAATCCATCCCGACTCACCGTGTCGAAGGCTCTCATGAGGTCTACGAAGGTGATGCAGAGGTGGGTCCGCATCTCCAGACGTCACTCTTGCTGCTAGCGGGCAGCGCAGACTATGAAGACGGTTACGCGGTGTTTTTGGATTCCAAACAGACTTTTCGGGAGAAGAACGTTGAGGAGGTTGAAGAAGATGCGAGCGAAGATCTCTCCTGTGATATTGAACAGCGATATTCTTCTGTGGTTATCACAACATTGCGGGTTCCATTTTCGCTCGTGGAGCTGGACGACTGTCGCATCTTTGAAATCCTGATTAAATTGTCCTCGGCGCCACATTTTCTGGAATAACCTTGTAAGGTGATCCATCAGTTCGGAGCGCCATGCCCTTAGACTTCAGCTGGGATCGCGTTGGGGCCTGGTGCTTTCTCGTTGGAGATTTGGCGCACGGCTCAAATGGTTTCTGGGAGGGAGTGCGGAGGTCTTGGTCGGTGTTCGTTTCCACTTGTGGACGGCGTCGGAGATCATGGATGAGCGGTTGAGAACTTTTCTGAAGTGCTCGGATCTGCACTTCAAAGTCTGAAATTCTTACGTCAGAAGTATTGTCCCGTCGGAGCTAAATAGCGGAGCTGTTTCTTTTACTGCGGGACACTAGACCCCCTTGACCTATGCGACTAAGCTTCATGCTCATACTCAGTGCTCATACTCTTGGCCTTTCGAACCATCCAAGCGTCCTGCAGCTTCTGCAGCCGTTGATTCACAAGATGGCTTTGTTTGCGTTGGTCGGCTACAAATGTAGGCTTTGGCCAACCTCTCCTTTCCAAGGAGCAAGTTGTTGATGTCTGCGTCGTTGTCGTCGAATCAGTCCGAGTTTCGACGATGTGCGGAGCGGAGAGGATAGCGTTCCGCAGTTGACAACAAGCTTCAATGGTAGCGCTGCAGTTTTTCCATGTGCCAGAGCAACCGATTGCTAAGGTGAAAGCGGTGTGCAGGCACATTCAGCAAAAGTGCACTTAACGTATCTGGTGATCGCTTATCTTTCGATCTTCTGAGGGGTTGTATTCAAAGACTCATCTTGGAGACGACGAGACGATGACCCGTCCAGCCGTTGGCATCGCAAATAGTCCTAACCACCAGCATGTCCTGTCGGTCTTACCTCTGGAGGAGGATCAAATGCCACTACCGCGATCGGGGGTGCGTCCAAGTCAAGTCAGGAGAAACAGGCCATTCTCTTTACAGCCGCCGATTCAGTGGAGAACCAGCACCCTCTTCCGGGCAGCATGGTTTGTCTCGACTCGAGCACTGAAATCCCCAAGGACAATCAACTTGTTTTTCTTCGATACAGCCGCCAGGAGCGCGTGAAGATTCCCTCAGGATTTATTCTTTGCCTCATCAGAGTTGGTAATTGGGGGAGGGAGGCGTGCCGCTGATTATAGTAGCGAATTGGCTCCCCGGAGAGACAAAAGCAGGGCTATTAAGCGGTCGTTGATGCCCTGCAGCAGACAGGGCACACATGATCTTCTTCCGGATGGCAAAGGCAACGCCACCATCACGTCGCCCTGCCCCTGGGCGGCCATTCCAGAGGAAGACGTAGCTGGCACTCATCTCATCCAACTGACCCTATATAGTGAGTCGCGTCTCGAGGCGAGCAGCTAGGTCCACTTTGTAGCGTGCCAATTCTCGAGCGATCAGCGCCGTCCTTCCTTCCTTCTTCAGGAATCGCCAAAAAGAAAAGGAACATTCCAGGCTGGTAGACCGAGCGGACTTGTGGTCGACACCCTGTAACGAGTTGAGACAAGTGTTATCAATAAAGCTCAGCCATACAAGTTCAGTTTAAACCCCAATCATACTGCATAGGGTCGTAACTCATAGGTGTTGTGGAACCTGACCGCGTATCTTTGTTGTCTGAAACATCCCTTCGCCCATTACCAACGAATCCATTATTCGTGAGTTACTTTCACACGCTCAACATTCTAATATATGACAGTGGGCGCTCACCGATCAGGTTACGGAAAATGCTCTTTCCGTTGTGCCTTGGGACTCAAACTAGAACCCTCGCAGGCAGTCGCACAGCGATTAGTAGTAGATGTAATTCAGGTGGTGCCGACAAGGACAAGGGAAACCGAAATGGCCATCTCCGACTTATTAGCCGTCATCAGCCAGCCATCGGCCAATCATTGGCAGAGTGTCAAATTCCATGACCAAAAATCCCGGGTTCGAACCCAAAGTGATCCACATTTGGGGTTGTGTATGACTGGCTGATGACAGCTAATAGGCCAGAAATGGCCATTCCGGTCTCCCTTGTCTTTGTCGGTGCCACCTGATTTACTTTGTAATATATGGTAGGGGGCGCTCACCGATCGTTCATACGGAACTCACTCGTTCCGTTGTGCCTTAAGAGCTCTCTCTCGAGCCCAATCAGCAGCCGCACAGCGGCGCATGATATATAGGCAGAATGGTATTAACGACAAAGATAAGGGAGACTGGAATGGCCGTTTCTGGCTTATTAGCCGTCGTCAGCCAGCCATTCCCAAGCCCGAAGTGTGGAACACCCGAGCCTCGAACGATCGGTGAGCGTGTCGAAAGTTGTGTGGTCGACAAGATAAAGATTCCCAATCAAAAGTCAGGGAAGACGGTTTGAGATGGACAAACTTTACTGCTTGGAAAGCGTGTACACAAAGGCTGTGTGGGCAGTCGCCGCAAGCGCGCTCCAAGCAAGCTGTTGTCTGTGTCCGCCTTCGAGGTGTTGTGTTAGCGCGTGTGTGCGCCCTTCGTTGTCTCAATCTCGCCAGCCAATCAGAGTGGGGGCAGCGTTGATTGGCTTCGAGCACTCGCGCACCCCATCAGCGCATCGACAAGGAGTGTGAGGCGGACAGGAGGGCAGCGTGACAAAGGCGGAGAGCGAGGAGACGCGAACTGCTACAGTACCCCCCGGCTAGACCGAAGGTGGCGCGTAGCGATACCGAAGGAACTGTTGATGTCTAAAAAACATGAGTAACGAAACGGTCAGGAAAGTGAACATGGCGTCCACTACGGGTGATATATACAGGGGGCACAGGAGTAGAGTGAGTATGGCTCGCGGTTACGGTGTTGTTGGTTGATAAAGGAGTAGTTGCAGTTGTGGGTTGCGGACATGGGGGCAAAGGAAATATACGGGACGGAGGGATAGAGGGTCGGGGAGGCGGAACAGGGGGTAGGGGACCACAGGGCTCATCCGGAGGAGTGTCCGGGACGGCAGCTTTGAGACGTTCCACGCTCACGACCTCCTCGCGAGTGCCGCGTTGGATGCGGAAGTTCTTCGTCCCACGAGAGATAACTCGGAAGGGGCCATCGTAGGGTGGTTCCAGGGGCCGGCGGACTCGATCACATCGGAGATAGACGTGAGAGCATGTCGCCAAATCTTTCTCGAGGTAAGATTCGGAGACGGATGGCCTCGGCGGAACCGGAGGAAGTGTCCGCAGGAATTGCCGGAGGCGATGCAGGAGGTTGGTGGTATCCTCAACTGCAACTCGCGGGGTTGGCGAGATCATCTGACCGGGAAGTCGGACGGTGGCACCGAACACGAGTTCAGCGGCAGAACAATCAAGGTCCGACTTGAGGGAGGAGCGAATGCCCAAGAGGACTAGGGGGAGGTGGTCTGTCCAGTTCTCCCGATCGTCTGCGGCGCGTAGGGAGGCCTTCAGCTGGCGGTGAAACCGCTCGACCATCCCGTTGGCTGCCGGATGATAGGCTGTAGTGCGGATGCGAGTACAGCCTAAAAAGGAGAGTAAAGACTGGAAGAGATTAGACTCAAATTGGGCACCACGGTCAGTCGTGATAATGGAGGGAGCACCAAAAGTGGCAACCCGACGACTGAGGAAAGCCTTGACGACCGTTGGAGCTGCGACATCAGGCAGTGGAATAGCTTCCGGCCACCGGGTGAATCGATCCACGCAGGTAAGGAGATAGGAGCAGCCATTGGACAGAGGCAGGGGGCCTACGATGTCCAGGTGGATATGACTGAACCGTGCGTCCGGAGTAGGGAAGGTGCCAATAGGAGTTTTGTTGTGCCGCTGGATCTTGCTCCGTTGACAGGCGACGCAAGCCCGTGTCCATGCCTTGAGGTCCTTGTGCATACCAGGCCAGACGAAGCGGTCGGAAACCAGCTTGTCGGTTGCTCGACTCCCAGGGTGAGAGAGATTGTGCAGGGAGGAGAAAACTTTACGGCGGAGGGATGGTGGCACAAATGGACGATGGGAAGGGGTGGATACGTTGCATAAAATGGTGCCGTTGCCAGTCGTCAGTGGTAGTTCCTGGAGTTGGAGTCCGGAAACATCCTCATCACAGGGTGGACCGACACGGCGTTGTTCAGCGGCCATCTCAGCGAGGTCTATCCCGGGTGAAAGCTGAAGATGAGCAATGGAGGGCCTTGAGAGTGCGTCAGCCACCTCATTCCGTGACCCGTCAATATGGCGGATGTCTGAAGTGAACTGCGAAATGTAGTCCAGGTGACGGATCTCCCGGGGGCTTAGCTTGTCAGAGTGGGAATGTATTGCAAACGTGAGTGGCTTATGATCAGTGAAAATTGTGAACTCTCGACCTTCAAGTAAATGCCGGAAGTGCCTTACGGCAAGATAAGCGGCGAGAAGTTCCCGTCCGAATGTGCTGTAGCGGGTTTCGGCTTTGGATAGTTTCTTGGAGAAGAAAGCCAAAGGCACGGTAGAATCCGGCAGACTTTGTTGACGAACCGCGCCAACAGCAACATTGGAGGCATCGACCATCAAAGATATGGGTGCATCAGCGTGAAAGTGAGTCAGGAGGGTGGCGTCGGCCAGAAGGGCTTTTACCTGCTCAAATGACGTGAGTGCTGCTGGTGTAAGTTCAAAGGTGCGTTTAGAACCTGAGAGGAGATTGGTCAGAGGTAGGATGGTGTCGGCACAGTTTGGGAGAAACCGGCGATAAAAGTTCACCATACCAAGAAACCGTTGCAACTGACGCTTCGAGGTGGGGGTGGAAAGTCCCGAATGGCGGCAACCTTTGAGGGAAGAGGCCGAATGCCGTGGGAGTCGACCAGATGACCGAGAAATTCTAGGGAGGGCACACCGAAGACGCACTTTGACGGGTTGAGAACAACGCCAAATTGTTGAAGGCGGTCAAACACCGTTGCCAGATGCTCCATGTGTTCTTCGGCGGTGGAGCTGGCTACCAGAAGGTCGTCGATATAGGCGTAGACAAACGGTAAGCCGCGAAGCACTCTGTCTACGAACCTTTGGAAGGTCTGGGAGGCGTTGCGAAGTCCAAACGGCATGCGCAGGAACTCAAAGAGGCCAAAGGGGGTGGTAACGGCCGTCTTCGAAACGTCCTCTGGGGCTATGGGAATTTGGTGGAAAGCACGGACCAGATCGATCTTCGAGAATACAGACTTGCCGAATAGGGCACCGGCAAAATCCTGAAGATGTGGGACAGGATAGCGGTCCGGGACAGTAACGTTGTTCAGGGCCCTGTAATCACCGCAGGGGCGCCAGTCACCAGTGGCGGCCTTTGGAACCATGTGGAGGGGTGAGGCCCATGGGCTTTCAGACTGGCGGATGATGCCCATTTGAAGCATGTGCTCGAATTCGGCCTTGGCGGCAGCAAGACGTGTCGGCGCGAGACGGCGGGGGCGAGAAAACACGGGAGGGCCAGTGGTCCGAATGTGGTGAACAACGTCATGTGGTGGAATAGAAACGTTGAAGTTGGGACGAGTGAGGCCGGGGTATTTGGCGAGGAGTTGCCGAAATGGATTCTCGGGTTCAGGGTCCAAGACGGCAAGATGACGGGAAGCGTCGGAGGAAGAGATACCCGGACAGTGAGGTTGGTAATCTTGTCGTGTAGACGTGACTGACGGCAGTCGACCAGAAGATCGAAAGCGGCGAGGAAATCTGCACCAAGAATTGCACAGGGGATGTCAGCAACGACGAAGACCCAAGGGAAGAGACGCCGGAGACCGATGTCCAGAGAGAGGGAGCAGGTGCCAAATGTGGTAATCGGCGATGTGTTGACGGCCTGTAGGAAAAGACCGGGATTGGGGCACCGACGATCAGCTGGTGTGGGTGGAATGACACTTAGCTGGGCACCAGTGTCAACCAAGAAACGTCTGCCACTCCGGGTGTCGCGGACGTAAAATGTGCGACCAGGGTTAGAGCTGTCGGAAAGATTGCTTGCACTGACCTTCCGGCTGACCGGTTTTACCCGTTTGTTCTGCTTGAAAGTGAAGGAGCAAGGAGAGACGCAGCGACGGGCTTTAGCACCGAAAGTGGTGTGGCACCAGCAGATGGCAGCTGCGTTTGGACTGGCTGAATGAGAAGACTGGACATGTGGGGTGGGCGGCTGCGGTTGGCTCCGAGATGAGGCAGAAACTGTGGGCTTCTGGAGAGCGGCTATATCATCGGCCAGTTTGCTGAGCTCGATCTCTAACTGCGAAACGGGAGACGCAGGACGAGCTGAGGGAGTTGAGAGTGCTGAAATAGACGGCTTGGAAAAACCGTGCATCTCCATAAGCCGATCGGCCATTTGAGTAAGTTGCGTGGCCGAAAGAATGCCGAAGGCGGGTGCCAAAATATGCTGCACTTCCGGTGGAATAGTGTCCATCATCAACACCTGACTTTATCGTAGATTAGGGAGAAGGATTGCTGTTCGCAAGGGATCACCAATTGTCGAAAGTTGTGTGGTCGACAAGATAAAGATTCCCAATCAAAAGTCAGGGAAGACGGTTTGAGATGGACAAACTTTACTGCTTGGAAAGCGTGTACACAAAGGCTGTGTGGGCAGTCGCCGCAAGCGCGCTCCAAGCAAGCTGTTGTCTGTGTCCGCCTTCGAGGTGTTGTGTTAGCGCGTGTGTGCGCCCTTCGTTGTCTCAATCTCGCCAGCCAATCAGAGTGGGGGCAGCGTTGATTGGCTTCGAGCACTCGCGCACCCCATCAGCGCATCGACAAGGAGTGTGAGGCGGACAGGAGGGCAGCGTGACAAAGGCGGAGAGCGAGGAGACGCGAACTGCTACAAGCGCCCCCTACCATTGTATATTCCCGATCGAAAACCCATAGGGCAACGGGCTCGTGGCCCGGTGGGTAAAGGGCGTGAACTTCTAAACCAACAGGTCGCGAGTTCGAGGCTCGGGTGTACCACACTTCGGGCTTGGGTATGGCTGGCTGACGACGGCTAATAAGCAAGAAATGGCCATTCCAGTCTCCCTTGTCTTTGTCGGTAATACCATTCTACCTATTGCAATATATGTACAAGTAGGAAATTTCCACACTTTCAGCCTTGCATCCTGTCCCAACTTTTGTGTCTGGACGACAGTGAGCCTATTTCACCGTCGCTCTCGTCTGGTTCAGCCATCACTGTGATGAATTTTGTCCGAAACGTCCTTTCCTCTAATACCAACACAACTCACTGGCACACATTGACGAGACCACGCCAGCGCGGGCTACGAGTGATACCTCAACTGCGCCTCTGCACATGTCGCAGCATTAGCCTCGCATACGGCCCGAGCTACTACTGTCATCATCATCATCAACACAAATTCTCAAGCGCGCATACGCACTGGACCAATTCAGTTATTTCATCGCCTCCCTCAGGACCAACAGAACCCCCTCATTCTGTATGTGTGTGGCGGGGAGTTGTTGACGACAGCCATCACTGCGATGCCCGTAATCCCTGCTCAAGGCCCCTCTGCATCAAAGTCCTCCAACTTTGCAGCGAGCGGTTCCGGACGGGTTGACCTGCAGCCGCTCGACCGTATACAATAAGCCCCTCATTCCGGCAAATTCTGCCTTCTCCTGCAACGCGAAATTTGGCCTGGCTGCTGTGCCGCTCTGAGTATGCTCTCACTGCTCAGAAGCTACAAACGCAACCGAGCAGCCTGTGGTAAGGGCGGAGAGGATGGGGAGGGGGCCTAATTCGTTGTAGTGTTTCGATGGCGAGTTTTGCATCCGCAAACCTCGGTATAAATGAAGATGGCGTGATTTCCCAGAATTTGTTTAGGACGCACTATAAGACACTCCCCGCTATGGGATAAGCAGTGTTATCCCGAACTGACAGTTCAGTCGTTGTTGTCGAGGGTGTCCACCGCGTGCTCCATAGCAGGCACGGTGACTTGCTCGTGAGTTGTTTTATACTGGCAGCGGAGTTGCGCATCATATACCGAACTCCCTCCTCCCCCTCCCCGCCTGGGTCCGACGTCAAGACAGTCAAATGGGCCGAAGGCGCAGAGGACGCAGGTGGCTGGCATGGCGGGACACGCACCTAGGCTTACCACCACACCCCCTGCTCCGCAACAAACACTTGACTGGGATTTTAACCAACAAAAAATCGGTCAGAAAAAGAGGGATGATACAGGGAACCAGATGCCAGAGAGTTGCCAAAGCACACCAGAAAACGAGGGCCGTGGTTTGCTGAATCACGGCATAGCAGACGAGCACAATTCTCAAAGCCCAGAAGAGTGAGACGCAGCCCTGTATTTAGACTGGACAACCAGTCCGTCATCGACTGAGAGGTACTACACATACAACACACACTCCTTGCATGCGTGAGAGTACCAGAGGTCACGTTAAGGAGCCGTTGCAGCCTGACTCTCAGCCAATCAGTCCGACACTCCACAAAAACAAATACATTTGGGCAGATTGCGAGGACTGAGTTGAGGTGTCGTTCAGCAACCTTCCAAGCGACGACGCTTGGCGCGGCCTGGTAGTCTCAGGTTCGTATCACACACGCAGCAGAAGAGTAATGTACTGAAGGAGCCGAGAAGCGCACTCCCCGCTTACTTGAGAGGTATTAACCTAGCGCTTGCGTTGTGCGTCGATGTGTGATGAAGATGCTGGTGGCTAGAGGTGTGTTGGTGTGGTATAGTCGACGGTTATTTACCGCAGGTTTTTGTGAATACGCATGTGGCCTAATAGACCCATGCGGTAGCTTAATGTGCGGGGGCAGTGAGGACAGTTGAGGCGGATGCGTCGAGTGTATGTAGGTGCTACAGGTACTGGTACGCCAGTCTCTGTGCGATAGATTCGCAAGTGACCCACCGGGTCGGTGTGGGAGGTAAATGTGGTATCGCAATAAGAGCGGATTGGGACCAAGTCCACATTGATGGAGGTGGGGGTGCTGGTGATGATGAGAGCAGTTGGTGAGACGTCGGACGTCGCCCCATCGGTGGGGAATGCGCGAGATGTGGTGTTGGCTGAGCTGGCCGCTGCGGTCAACGCAGGGATTGGGACAGGTCGGAGGATGTCGGTGCTTGTTGGCGGCGGGGCAGCGACAATGAGGCCGTTGGAAGCGGGGATGGTCGTTGTTGCGGGTTTTTTCTCCACATCGACATCGCCTTGACGCGCCCACCTACACCGTCGGAGACCGCGGCTTACGGCAAATTCGAGTCGTTCTCCACTACGAACAAGAAGTCGTGGCCCCATAGTGGAGATCGGCCGCGCCACAACGGCACATGGGCAGCCCTATTCAGGGGTGGCACTGGCTGCCATCACGAGGGCAAAGGCCTAGAAAAGGTGGCCTAAACATTGCTGGGCACCACGCCGTCTGCAGGCTAGCCAGGGTAGCAGATGTCACAAACATGGACGAAATAATCAAAATCGAAACAACAATAATACTAACAACAACAACAACAACAATACTCGCTCATCTCCTCATCCTACCTCTTCTTCCTCTTCCTCGGTCTATTTTTTGCCTATTCTTCTCCTTCGTCATCTTCTTCTCCACCTGCTTCCCGTCGCCCCACTCGTCGTCACCAGGCTGGCAGGGTGAGTCCGCTCACTCTGACAGCCTGGAATGTTCGTTCCCTTTTAGACAATCCGAGGAGCAACCGACCGGAACGCATAACAGCGCTAGTGGCCCGGGAACTGGCGCGCTACAAGGTGGACATCGCCGCACTCAGCGAGACTCGATTCTCCGAAAAAGACCAACTGGAGGAGGTGGGGGCCGGCTACACCTTCTTCTCGAGTGGTCGCCCCAGAGCAGGTCGATGAGACGTGGGTGTCGCCTTCGCCATCCGGAACAATATCGTGGGACGACTGCCCTGTCCGCCGCGGGGCATCAACGATCGCCTGATGAGCCTCCGTCTGCCTCTCCGGGGTGGGAGCAAATTCGTCACCATCATCAGCGCCGACGCTCCGCCGATGAGCAACCCCGACGCCGCCGCAAGAGACAAATTCTACGAGGACCTGCACGCCCTCTTGGCGACTGTGCCGATGGCGGACAAGTTGGTTGTCCTTGGTGACTTCAACGCCCGCGTCGGCACAGACCATGCTGCCTGCAGAGGAGTGCTGGGTCCCCATGGTCTCCGCGGCTCAAACGACAATGGCCTGCTGCTCCTCCGTACCTGCGCAGAACACCGCCTCATCCTAACGAACACGTTCTTCTGTCTGCCGGTGCGAGAGAATGCCACCTGGAGGCATCCTCGGTCGCGTCAGTGGCAACTACTGGACTATGTCCTCGTCAAGAGGCGAGACGTGCTGGTGACAAAGGCGATCGCGGGTGCTGACGGCTGGACTGAACATCGCCTCGTCATCTCGAAGATGCGTATTCGCCCACAGCCTCGCAGGAGACCACAATGGAAGCGACCCCCAGGTAAGCTAAATATTGCCTTGTTTTCTTTGCCCGCTCACCATCTTCATTACAGCAGTGAGCTAGCTCAAATGCCGCCGCCGCCGCCGACGCCGCCAACAACGCCTCCGTGGAGAACCGATGGTGTCAACTGCGGGACACAGTCCAGTCGACCGCGCTAGCCGTCCTCGGTCGCGCACGCCGCCAACACCAGGACTGGTTCGACGACAACGACGCCGCCATCAGCAACCTGCTCGCCGAGAAGAACCGACTACACAAAGCCTACGTAGACCACCCACTGGCGACAACAGAGCTGCCTTCTACCGCAGTCGCCGCCACCTTCAGCAACGACTGCGCGAGATGCAGAACGTCTGGACTGCTCGCAAAGCTGAGGAGATCCAAGGATACGCGGACCACAACGAATGGAAGAACTTCTTCTCTGCGATCAAAGCTGTCTACGGTCCGCCGACAAAGGGCACTGCTCCTCTCCTCAGCGCTGACGGCAACACTCTCCTGACTGAGAAGACGCAAATCCTACAGCGATGGGCCGAGCATTTCCGAGGCGTCCTCAACCGCCCCTCCGTCATCTCACACGCCGCCATCGATCGTTTGCCGAAAGTGGAGACCAACGTGGACTTCGACCTCTCGCATCTCTCCAGGAAGCCATCAGGACCGTGCAGCAGCTCTCCAGCGGGAAAGCACCCGGATCGGACGCAATCCCTGCTGAGGTCTACAAGCACGGAGGTCCCCAACTGATGGATCACCTGACTGCGCCCTTCCAGGAAATGTGGCGTCAAGGTGAAGTCCCGCAAGATTTCAAAGACGCGACCATCGTGCATCTCTACAAGCGAAAAGAGAACCGCCAAGTCTGCGACAATCACCGCGGCATCTCCTTGCTGAACATCGCCGGGAAGATCTTAGCTCGCATCCTCCTCAGCCGTCTGAACAATAATCTGGAACAGCGCCTTCTGCTGGAAACCCAGTGCGGCTTCCGTCGTCATCGTGGGACCACGGATATGATATTCACCGCCTGTCAACTTCAGGAGAAGTGCCAGGAGATGCGGACCCACCTGTACTCTACCTTCGTGGACCTGACGAAAGCCTTCGATGCGGTGAATCGTGAAGGACTGTGGAAGATCATGCAGAAATTCGGCTGTCCGGAGCGATTCATTCAGATGGCGCGTCAGCTGCACGACGGTATGATGGCGCGAGTCACGGACAACGGAGCTGTCTCAGAGGCATTCGCAGTGACCAACGGAGTGAAGCAGGGATGCGTGCTGGCGCCTACCCTCTTCAGTCTTATGTTCTCTGCCATGCTGATGGACGCCTACCGCGACGAACGCCCCGGGATCCGCATCGCCTACAGGACGGACGGTCACCTGCTGAATCAACGGCGGATGCACTTCCAATCGCGCGTATCCACAACCACCGTTCACGAACTCCTCTTCGCCGACGACTGCACCCTGAACACCACCTCGGAAGCGGAGATGAAACGAAACATGGACCTGTTCTTCGCCGCCTGCGAGAACTTCGGTCTGGTCGTCAACACGCAGAAGACGGTGGTCATGCATCAACCGCAACTTAACACAGCCGCTCCTCCCAACGCTCCGCATATTAGCGTGAACAGAACCCAACTGCAAGTGGTGGAGAACTTCCCGTCTCTGGGCAGCACCCTCTCCCGTAACAACAAGATTGATGACGAAGTCGCCAACAGGATCTCGAAAGCCAGTCAAGCCTTCGGCCGCCTCCAAAGCACGGTTTGGAACCGTCATATTCTCAAACTGAGCACGAAGCTGAAGAACTACAAGGCCGTCATCCTGCTGACGCTGTTGTACGCAGCAAGGACCTGGACGGTGTACACAAAGCAGGCACACCGACTGAACCACTTCCACCTCAGTTGTCTCCGTCGCATCCTGAGGCTGAACTGGCAGGACCGCGTCCCCGACACTGATGTGCTGGAATGGACCGAAATCCTCAGCCTCTACACCATGCTGAGACAAATGCAGCTGCGATGGAGCGGCCACCTGGTGCGCGTGGACGAAGAGCGACTACGCAAACGACTCTTCTACGGAGACGTCGCGACGGGTTCTCGCCGCCAAGGAGGCCAAATTCACCGATACAGAGATACGCTGAAGTCCTCCCTGAAGCGCCTGAAAATAATCCCAACCAACTGGGAAGAGCTCGCCCGGGATCGACCGATCTGGAGGAGAACAGTGAAGACGGCGCTGCTATCTACGAAGCCAACCGCATCGCCCCCGCCAAATCGAAACAAAAAGCCCGCAAATCACAAATGCGCCCAGTCCGCAACGCCGACGCACAACCGCTACCAACGTGTCCTCGATGTCAACGGACATTCCGAGCTCAAATCGGACTTGTTGGACATCTTCGGATCAACTGAACCTCTCGGACTGCATCAAACGCCGTCCCTCCACCCGCCTCTTCCTTGACCTCTCTGCCGCCAACTACCTCTGGCAATTCTTCTGAACCACCACTTCCATCCTCCTTCTCCTCCACCACCACCCCCACCACTGCCACAGCGAGGGCTGCTCAGGCGACCATCTCGCACACCAACAACCCAGACACAACATCCGACACCACCCCCACTTACCCCGACTCCAGCGATGAGGACCAGGACTACGCCTGCCCTCACTGCGACCGCACCTTCACCTCACACATCGGTCTGGTCGGTCACTTGTGAATCCATCGCACAGAGACTGGCGAACCAGTGCCAGGAGCACCAACCTACACCCACCGCACTCGCCTCCACTGCCCACACTGCCCTCGCACCTTCAGGCATCGCATGGGTCTATTCGGCCACGTGCGCACCCACGAGAACGGAATTGACCACAATTCCCACACACCCACCGCATCCAATACATCCACCATGCCCAGCCCCACCGTCGTTCCATCGCCCGCGGCCATCAGCACCACTACCACCACCGCTTCCTCTGCAGCTGACACCGACACCGCCGACTTCTCGTGCCCACACTGCCTACGCACGTTCACCTCACGCATCGGCCTGGTTGGTCACTTGCGAATCCATCGCACAGAGACTGGAAAACCAGTGCCCCGGGCACCAACCTATACCCACCAAGCTCGACTCAACTGCCTACACTGTTCTCGCACTTTCAGGCATCGCATGGACCTATTCGGCCACATGCGCATCCACGACGACCTGCGGTAGACAACCGCCGGGTACACCACACATCCACACACTCCCTACCATCCTCCAACATCAACAACACACACCAACACTCACCCACCGCATGCACCCAAATGCCACCTTCCACGCAAGTGGGAAGTGTGCATCTCGACTCGGTCCTCATGCGGCTTCGGCTGCAGGGGTGACTTAAGTCTGAGACTATCCCGACACGTCAAGCGTCGAGGATAGGAAGGTTACTGATTGACGCCCCCACTCGGTCCACGCAGTTCTTCGCGTTGTGTGTGTGTTGTGTGGAGTGGCGGACTGAAGGGCTGGGGACGGGCTGAAACAGCACCTTCCACGGCCCTCTCACGCAAGTGAGAGACACGCCGTTCAACCCCCGTTGTGTGAAATCCTGGTGTTTGTGTGTATGGGGGGCCAGGTCGTGCTGTGGCGCGCGCAGGCATGGTCAGTCGACCATGTCAGCCACCGCGCCCATTTCCCACTCCAGTCTGCTGACCGGCCCGGACAGCGGCTGGGGTGTGGGAATGGGAAGGGAGAGTGAGGTCGACGACTCAGCGCATTTTGCTCACTATAAACAACCTGACGCGCTTGAAGCTATCACGGTGCGCTAACAGCCGTGGCTTGGAAGGTTGCCAGCTGACGGGGTACCTTGTACCTCCTCCTTCACTGGAGGCGGTCTGAGAGTCAGGCTGCAATGGCACCTTTTTAATGTGGCCTTTATGGCACTCCTACCACAGTGTGGGATCCGAGCCAGGTGTTGGCGGCACGCCTAGGTGCGGCTTCGGTCGTGCCAGCCTCCAAATCTCTCTTGTGTTGGTTAAAGTCCTGGTTATTCGTTGTGTTAACCAGGGGGTGTAGTGGAACGCCAAGGTGAGGATCCGTCCGAGCCATCCACCTGCGGCCTCCGTTGTCTCCGGTCTTCTTGACTCTGTCTTGACACCGGGCCCAGGCGGGGAAGGAGAAGAGAGTGTAGGTAGATGCAGCTCAAGTCTACTGGCACTATAAACCCCTGCGCAAGTCACCGTCTCTGCTCCCACCGTTGCAGCTGCAGCTGTGGGGCACACGGTGGACATCGTGGAAATCGACGGTCGAACTATCGCGTGTGTGTGTAATCCTGGTATGTGCTTTTAGGGGGCCACATCGTACATGTGGCGCGCAGACGGGCTCTCCAGCTCTATGAACCACTGCGCCCACTTCCGGCATCAGGCATCTAACGAACTCGAACATTTGACCGACGCTTGACAACGGGAAGAGAGAGTGAGGTTAACGTCTTGGTTCATTTTCCTCACCATAAACAATCTGAAGCGGATGAATCTATCACGGTTCATTAACAGGAGTGGTTCGGAAAGTTAACTACTGACGGATAACGTGGACCTCGCAGTCAGCCCAATGTGTGTTAGTGGGGAGTGGCAGACTGATGGCTTACGAGTCAGGCTGCAAGGGCTCCTTCTCCATGTGAAATCTATGGCCCTCCCCTTCCATGGGGTTCGAACTGGGTGTCGTGGCACGCCTATAAACGACCGCGATCACGCCAGCCGCCTGCCTCCTCTCCCACCTTCGGTCTTCTCGATTCTGGAATGATATCAGGCCAGGTGGGTAAGAAGGAGAGAGTGCGGTATATGTTGCGCAAGCCTACTTTCACTATAAACTAATTCACGCACAAGTCAACGTCCCCGCTCACGCCCTACTGTAGAGCACACGGTAAGCATCGTCGAAGTTGACAGTCGAACTGTAATTATTATATTTATTATTACGAGGAGGAGGAGGAGGAGGAGGAGGAGGAGGAGGAGGACAAAATGAGCGTTGAAATGGATTGGCTATGGTTGTAGAACCTTGTTTTTGTACTCCTCTCTTCAATGTTTGCAAATCTTCGAAACATACAGCGATTTATGTAGTTGCAAGGATATCGACTTGAGGGAAAAGGATGCTAAATTTATATACGTTTCTATAATGTCCCATTTTCTGGGTTTCACTGCGTGGCGGTTTGATAGAACGCGGTCTAAGCTTAAGTACACTTATGCATTTACGAAAGTCTTGTACTCCAAAGCAACAAAATTCAGCCCAAGCAAGGCACACAGATGAAATCTGGAATATTTGCGTTTTACGAAGCACGATGAAAACTGTGAAAACTCATACAGGTTGGAGGATTGATACCCGTGAGGTCCTGTTCTAGCGCTCCCTCTCTTGCTCTCTCTCTCCCTTGCTCTTGAAGCTCTGAATTATGTCGAATTCGCTGCTTGTAGGCGTTTCGCTCGATTGAGACGGGACGAAAGACATCGCCGCTCTCACCGTGCACCTTTTCCCAAACTCACGAAATTAGAACTTCTTTTTCAGGCTCGATTGCATTCGTGACTATGCTAACTTTGCCACCTCTGTTCAGTGTGCTACCCTGACTTGCCGCGACTTTTGCCTGAAAGAAGCAATTCTCCCGTCTGATTAAGAGTGCGGTAATCATCAGCTTCCTCTCCCCTGTTGAGTGCAAAACTCTTGGTGGCCGACCACCGGCGTTTAAATTGCTGCATAATTTTCAACTTCCTCTAGCATCAATCCATGTGGAAATTTCGCTACTTTTTGTTTTTTGTTTTCATATAAATACATATTCTCGATAAATTTATGGCAAACGCACTGTCGAATGAACCCTTTGCTCACCGCCCCACTGCTTACAGTAACTGTGCTGTTAAGTGGTTTTGGGAGGGGTACACGTCCTCTTAGTTGTCGGAACCAGCTTCCTCAGTATTGTGGAGAGCATGTGAGAAACAGTTTCTGTGATCAGGCGACTCTAGAATGTGTCTGCAAACCGGGATTCATGCTCATCGGTCGCAAAGGCGAGACGTCCTGCGTTGAAAGTGAGTTCCTGCATTTTTCCTGTTTGAACTTATATCCGTCAGTTTATGGTCAGGGAGGGCGGATCTCGGTAAATTCGGAACATTTAGATTAATGGTTATTCAAATATCAAATAGTTTACGATATTGACTACACAAAGCCCAGACACGAGCATTTTGCCTGTATTTTATCGCCGTATGACACAGCTGCGAATGAGTCGGCTTATCAGTGGACCCCTCAGCGTTCCCCATATGCAGGACACACGTAGTATGCATTCAGAGACGATATAAAGAAAAAGGAAGTGGTTCTTCGGAAAAAGTCGAGTTGTACTCATGAATTCTCAAGTTGGTGACACCAACCCGACGTCAGACGAAGTGAGGATAAAGGAGAAATCGAGACAGTCAAACTAGACCAGTTGTCGCGACAGGACAGACATTGATGTGCGACCATTGGCGTGTGAGAGAGGTGATGTGGGCAGAGGGTCACGGTGCGTTATGAGCCGGGAGGCGAGGAGGGGGGGAGAGCAGTTACGGCTCCCCGTGTTGGAGGGGGAGGGTGAATGGTGGATAATTTGGACTCCGGTTGGCTTGATTAGCGGCCTTTGATGTGGCATTAGGGCAGGGTTCAATAAGTCGTGAACGCAGGCCCTCGTAATAGGCGTCCAGGTCAACATGGCGGTTGATAATACCAGCATTGAAGTACCAAGCCTCGAGAAATTCTCTCGCCCCTTTTGTGTTAGCCATGGTGATAACTTCAGTGCCATTCCAATTGAATCAGTGGTCTTACTGGAGTACGTGAGCAAAGACGAGGGACACTGGGTCACAGCGACAGACAGTTAGTTTGTGTTAATGTACACGAGTTCCCAGGCGTCGACCCGTATGGTCAACACACATGCAGGGGCAATTATCACACGGGATGTGATGGATCACATTAGTCTGCTTCTCCTTGGGGATAGGATCCTTTACTTGAGATAATACTGTGCGCAGCGAGTATGTTGGCCTGTGGGCAACGCGCATATCAAACTGATTTAGCTGCCGGACGATCATTTCTGAGGTCCCTTGCATATAGGGCAGGGAGAAGAATTTATGTGCCCCGAATTCTCCGTTTGAGAAGGTGTCTCGGGGTTAAGTCTGACATCTGAGGCAGTTTCTCACAAAACTAACTAGATACCCGTTAGCTGAAAACAAACAGTATAGGTAAGCAAGCTCCTTCTAAAGGAGGACGTTGTTCTTGCAGTACCGATAGGTTCGGTGAAACAGAGTTTGGACGCAGCTCTTTGTGTGAACTTCAAGGTGATTGCTTCCATAATTAAAGGTAATCTCGGGATTAGATCCTTTCATATGGACGTTTGCTGTGAGGCTACCATCGCTCAGTTTTTGTATTTTCATGTTCAGAATCAGCAGGCTGTCTCTTATCGCCTCTTCACGGGTAAAATGTTTGGCAGGAAAGGCATCTTTTAGACTCTGATGCAGCCATTCGACTTCACAGTTATTTACTGCTACAAAGGTGCCGTCTACATAGCTAAGCCGCATGTTTGGCTTGAGAGTTTGAGTAAGCTCTTCTTCTAGTCGTTGCAATACTCGTTCGGCGAGCAGTCCTGATATTGGAGAGCCCATCAGGGTTCCCTTTACCTGCTGTTGGTATTTGTTGTCGAATTGGCAGTAGTTCCTAAGGCAGATTTTGAGGAGTTCTATAACATGGTGGGTTGGGATCTTAGCATGGTTGTCCTGTAAGTGTTGGGATATGAATTCAATTTCCAAATCGTGTGATATGGAATAAAACAAGGCAACTTCGCCAGAGACAGGAGACATTCATCAATAGTTACTTTTAGGCCTTGGATTTTGTGAGAGCTGTTAATGCTGCAGTCAGGTTTATGGATAAGCTCTTTCAGATGCCTTTACAACCACTTGGCTATATTTTAGGTAGGGAATCCGATGGGCGGTATTATATAGGAGCAATCACTCTGCAGATCACAAAAGGCGCTGCGTTCAAACTCTCTTCCATCGGACCTACCGCTATTGCAGCCATGATGATCTCCTGAAGGAAGGACTAACTTATCTGCACCGGTTGTTTTGAGCTAACGGATATCCGATTAGTCTTGTGAATAACTGCCTCAGGTGTCCGACTCAACCCCGAGACACCTTCTCGAACGGAGAAATCGTGGCACAGAAATCCTTTTTTCTGCCCTGTATGCAAGGGACCTTCGAAATGCTTGCCCAGCAGCCAAATCACTTTGATATCCGCGTTGCTCACAGGCCAGCATCCTCGCTGCGCGCAGTTTTATCTCGAGTACCGCAAAACAGTTAGCAGCCCTTGCAGTAGCGTCTGCTTGAGAAAGTTAGCAATCAGTCATATTGACCCCGTCCAGTGCGGGGAATAGGAGCGGAGGAGTGGAGGCCTTGCGCTGAATTCCAGAAGGGACACCTATTCCCCTGTCCCAAGCCTAATCTCCCAGGAATTTGGCGCAAGACCCCCTGCATTCGGGTGGGAGGAGGGGGTAGTTCTTACTCCCTTGTCACACTCAGTGCACTCAGGTGGTCATCAAATGGACTCTACAGTTTCATCACCCAAGGCAAATTAACTGCGTATTTGCATGTAAAACGGCAAAACTAAATGTCGGAAGTACCTGCCTACCGCCTAATCTCTCTCCCAAGTACGTCCGAGCTACGCCAGCGGTCACTGTTGCCTGAGAACCCACGTCAGGGCGCTATACACAACGAATTCCTTATTATGGCTTGTTCTGCCTTTGGTTTCTAACCAAGGCCTGGCCTTACGAGTGCAGCCGTAAGGGTACAACCATTGCTCAAGCTGCCACAGGTCTCACTACAAAGTTCCCGAGTGATCTAGCGTTCGCGACTAGTATATGTTTTGCTGTTCGATCTGAAACTAAACACATTACCTCAAACCTTTTCAGTTATGATCCAGCAAGGCTCTCTCATAGTGGTTTGGTCGGCGTCCTAGACCACGGTTCGCATTCTGGTGACGGTAAAAATACGTTCGTTTTCGTTATAAAAATGTGTATACAGTAAAGGTAGATTGTGCTAATTCCCATCCTTTGAGGGGAGTTGTGTTTTTTTGAAAAAAAGTTTTAGATTGGGCGAAATGTCGTTTCGACGAAGAATGTGTCAGGGTTCGTCACAGCATTTGCCACCCAGGAGCCGGACGATGCATATGCCCGCGTCATCTGACCTACATCCCCGATGAGGACGTCTGTGGTAAGATATTTATCAGTTCTATACTACTTGAAAATTATAAGAATCTACAGTCCCTGGCCTATCTTATGAAATGCTGTCCGATTTTCGGGAATGTGTTTTCGATTAGCAAGGACTACTTCAGGAGGATTGTATTACTCATTAGCATGCAGCATAATCTCAGGATATTCCACCCACGACAGGATGTCGACTTCTGAATGAGCTCCCTTCTGACTGCCTGCAAAGAACACACTCGGCAAAAAATGACTACTAATGTAGTACACATTTTTCAAGTTAAGTTTCGATAACCTTATGGATTCAAATACATTTTATCAAGAGCACGCGTAAAAGTAGTCTTTCTTGTGCTCAGTCGATAGCAAACTAGATCTTCTTTAAATTGTATACTTGCAGAATGGGTATCTTTCCGTTGGGAAAACTCTAAATTCCCGAACATTTTTGTTGCATAGGTGCTTCTGGTTTCAAAACTCAACGCCGCATACTTTAGCGTAAGTAAAATCCTATCTAACCCTTCGCTACTTACACTTTGAAGCACCGTTTTCCCGGAATAAATTTTAACAAGGCCGAGGTGAAGAAGCGTGCAGGACTTATTAGTGTCATTAAATTTCGCGACCTCTTATTCAACTGCACACAGTCATTGCGTATTTATAAGATAAGGCAAACTGTTCAATCGGAGATCGACATAGGGGGATGAAACATGATAGTAAATAAAGCATAAATGGTTTGTCTGATGTACAGGTGCGCATGGCGAGGGGGAAAGGGGAGGGAAGTTATCTAAACAAAAGAGTTCACATACGGTGAAAACCTGTCAGACGTGACTAAATTTCAACACGCGGGACAGCAGTCATTCATGCGGGGGATGAGAGAACGGGTGTGGGAATGGGATTATGGTCATTATCCATCCTCACCATGGCAGTGCGAGGTTGATCATGTGACCCAGCTGTCTACAGAGTTCCGGTTTTCTCCTCCCTATTGCAGCGGCTTCAACAAAGCGCAGGAGACGCCCAGTCGTCGCCCGAAGTAGGACCTAAATGCAGTCATTGTGTCCACCGTATGGTCCGTGTCCACTAGGTGCTTCGTAATTGAACTACTGAGTACCTTATTTTCGCCCTTTACGGCCACTTCGATATGTGCTGAGCTGACCGAGCTGGCAACTGGCTTTGCGTACGTCCAATGTATTTACATCCACAACTACATGTAATCTCATAAATGCAGTTTGATGTGGCGTGCATCGGCAGAATGTCTTTAGCGGGTCTAACCGGAATAACCGTTGTAGTGCTTATAAACAGAAATTTAGAGGCGGCATACATCCATTCAATAGTTCACCGAATTCGTCGCTTGAACACATTTGACACATTTTCACCTTTGAAAGGGAGGTTAATGCTCACCGGCTTTTGCGACACGGATATTTCCACAGGATTTCCTTGTCTTGGATAGTGATTCTTGTCGCTGAACTTCTCCGGATACCCGTTTCCAAGAAAAACGTTCTCTAGAAAACCGAATTCGTCGTCGATCGCATCTGAGGGACAGATCCTAATGGCTCTATTAAAGAGGCACAAAGCCAAGTTCCGTTTTCTCTGAATTAAAGCGAAACTGAGGAAGTGCATATAATGTCCTTTTCAGGTGGTTTACGATAGACGGATCTCTGAATGGAACCATCTGCTCGCCTACGTACAAAAACGTCTATGAATTGCAGTTTGTCGTTCTTCTCATGCTTGATCGTAAATTTCATCTCTGTGTTCATGACCTTCTGTAGTAATTCTCCATCTCTTGGGTTTTTGACTATGGAGAAAATGTCATCCACAAATTGCCTATAGAATGCGGTTTGCCGTAAGTTTTGAGTTAATTTTCGTCCGAGATATGACATGCAAATGGTCGCTAGGACTGGCCAAAAGGACTGCCCATAGCTACACCGTTGATCTTTCGGCACAACTGTTCGTTGAACATGAACTTCACATTCTTCGTTCATATCTGTATTACTTCCCACAGTTGTCCAGGTGCCAGACATGTTTCAGCCGCATGCTCACAAATTATGTCAATGGTTTCATCCAGTAGCACGTTTATAAACAGGCTCTGCAGTGGGGTTGCGCCTGATTGGCTCGATTTGTTGGACAAATCGCTGGGCGAGTTTATGGTGCGATTAATTCCTCATTGATAAAATTGGCCGGAACGATACAGCTGGCTTGTGCAATTATGGTAGGCCGTATAGACTGGCGATATGTGAACCTACAGACATAAAACATGCAGCCATGTTCTTGTCTATTATTTTCTTTTCGAGTAGCGACTTCACCTTTTTCCCGATAAGGTTTTCCAGTGCTTTTGTTTCTTCCTTTCCATGGATTTCGGAGGGAAATTTGTTGAGGTTATTCAAAATCGTTGCCATCTTCCCTCCACCTTTTCCCTCGCTATGTACACTCGTATGTCATATCAACAATCTATGTTTTATTTACTATCATGTTTCATCCCTCTAGGTCGATCTCTGATTGAACAGGTTACCTTATCTTATAAGTACGCAATGACCGTGTGAGGTTAAATAAGAGATCACGAAATTTTATGACATCGACAAATCCTCCAAGTTTCGTCCCCTTTGCCTTTTTCACATTAAACTTTGCCATGAATGTGGACCGTGTTGTATACTTCAAGAGCTGTATTAATAAACGTGACAAGTTTACACTACTTTGGTAGTCATCTTTTTTGAGCGACCCGAAAGAGACCCATTCTAAAGCCGGTTGCCTTCTGTGGCTGAAATATCTGGAGATTATACTGCATGATAATCAGTATTACAACCCCACCTAGGTAATCCTTACTAATCGAAATAAACATTTCCGAATTTCGGTGAACACTTCACGAGCTAGGCTTACTACTGTAAGTTTCCTATTCAGCCAGAACGGCTTAGCTGGACTAAACTGTTGATCAAACAGATTATCAACAGAAGCGTTGATTTGCGATACAACTGATCAACAACAGGCAGAGATAATTATTCCCGTTTCCGTTATCCTTGCCGACGAAACTTCGCTATCATCAACTGATCCTCACAATCGGACGGCCGGCCAGAACCCTGGGCTGCGACACCTAGATGACACGATTCGCCAGCCTCGCAATAAGGTAGGGCCTAACAGTGTCACTCCTGGCGGGGCTTTCAGTACTTCTCTGTGTAAATAAAAATTGAAAAACCTTGTGCTTTCAGCTGCCAACGGAGTACAATCCCTAAACGCCAAGGGTAAAATTCCTCCTAAAAACCAGGGAAAATACAATGCAGTTTCTTATGTAGGTTACGAAAAAGACACGAACACATTTCACGGTGTTCTTCAGGCCTTATGGTAATTCTAAATTAATGCGTGGGCTGGTTGCGGTCCATCTAATACAGGAAAACTATTTTGGGTGGAGTTAGGGTTGGCATGTACGGTTAAAAAGGACAAAAGAGAAACACTTGGCACTTATGACTCTAGAATACCATACTAAGTCCTTATCTTCATTGATGGTCTAGACAAATTTTGCTAAAAAAGACTAATGATTGCCAAGTTCGTAGGAATAAATTTCAGAGACTGACCCGATCTCAGCTGTTAATAACACTGATGAAAACCAATTCTAACGAGCTTCTATCTGCCATCTTACTCTTGAATAGAATAATTACGAGCAATTTAATAGTGTACACCTCTATATATCAATAAACGATGCTACTTTGAGAGGAGAAACCGAATCTCTATTCCATATGCTAACATTTTAATCGACACTTAGTGCAAAATTTTCAGGAGACCCTCCGGAACACGACCGCCAACGTATTAGTTTACGTCGATCGCCTGGACACTTAACCATCCCCTAAGAAGCCGCCTAGCTTCGCGATCTTTGACCAGCCCTCTGCAAACTTACGACCGTGTGGCGACTAGGTACAATACTTAGGCCGTCTTGAGTACTAGAATACAAAGGACACCAGTTGGAAGCGTGTTTTCTGTAAAGAAGCTTAGTGGTGGTCAGAGTATTCGGCGCGCAGCCGGCTCAAGCAATCCTCGCCCGCCTCTCTCAAAGGATGGTGTGGGAGCCAATGATTGTCATGCCAGAGTCATGGCCGCTTGGCGCGTTGATTGGATGACGACAGTCTGTCGACACCCGTGACACTGGCTGTTCTCAAGGCTGAATTTGCTCTTGTTCCTCCCGCCCGTAAGCCCTGACCATGTGACTTCTCGAGTGGCGTGTTACTAAACTTGCCTGTTTGATGCGTTGCTGTCGGCTGGGAATCCAAGCGCATCCTCAGCTAGAATGTCACTGATCTCAATAAAACGTACAAACGTGGTGCAAATGACAGGATAAGTAGATTACTAGAACTCAGCTTGTAATGAACAAAGACAGAAAATAATTGCTTACTGTACATGAGGGGTCTAGATTGGATCTCAGTAAAAACAGAAGAAGCACTTTTTCCCCCTTCAGTTGGATTGGCATAGCCCCATTGCTAAGTAATTTTGAATATTCGCGATGTCAGCTGATAGATTATGAGTCCATGTCCCAAGTGGTGGGACGTTTGACTCAAATGCCTCCTGGGTAACTGGACCTGGAATCAGCTCGTACGTCCGCTCAGTCTTTGACTGAAGTATGATTGACTGATGATGGCAGGAAAGCCAAAAAATGTCACTTCAGTGGCTCTCATCTTTGTATGTGGTCCTTCTAAGGGAGATGATCTTTTGGATCCATTTTTCATCGTTGCATGACAGCCGATTTGGATCTCACATAGCAGCTTTTGAACGAACCGTATTGCATTACTTTACCGTCTCCGTCAGGTGTGATTGAGGCTATTCCTATTGTGTTGCGTGTGGGTTAGCAGATCGGCTAGCATTTCAGGATGGGACACACCCGGGTCCTCTTATATCGGCACCCAGGCTGGAAGGCCGGTTGCAGGCTTCGAATCGGAAACCAGTGATCAACAAACAGCAGCGACATAGTCAAAGAGAAAAGGAAACCAAACCGACTTTCTGGTTCCATTTTCGTCATCAGATGATCACAATCAAAATGCCAAGTGGGAAATATCTGCACTCCACCATCCCCAATGATACTAAATTGCAGGGTCCAATCGGATCTCAGTTCGTAGCCGTGCCTGCAGTTGACAAGCCCCAGCCTGACCCCTAACATCTAACTTCCAACCCCTAGCCCCTGACCCTAATCCCTAACCCCTAACCCTAGCCCCTAATCCCAACCCCTAACTCTGACCTCTGAGCTTTAACCCCTAACCTCAGACCTTAACCCCTAACCCTTACCCCAATCCCTAACGCCTACCCCTAACCCCTAACAGGTTGGCTACGAAATGAGATGTTGTCCAGGGTCCTTGTAGGAAACAAAGTAGGCCCAAGCCGTATTGGTGGGCGTCGTCCTCATGCGAAATGTGTCAGTCAAAAAGTAAAGATTTTTGAGACTTTCTGGCAGTAAAGCCCTGGTGCCCAGAAGCAACCGTGTTGTAGATCGTGGGCTGCGCTGGCGACCATTAAAATGTACTTCCCTCCTTCAGGCTAGGTCAGCATTTGCGATACTTTTGTGAAATAAACGACTGTTGGTTTCACCTCGTGTGTAAATCGAAGCCAGCACTTCTCCCGATTGGAAAAAGGCACCCTAATGTAACAAACTTCTTACCAATTCCTAGGTCCGTTATCCGAGAGAAGAGATTTGACGATCTTTCAAACGTCCGCCAATGTGACCTCGCCAGGAATTCCAACAGTGTCCTGCGCCGAAGTCGGCGCTCTCCAAGGCACTAAGCACGAATGCCGGTGTCCACCGCTGCATTGTCATGCAGCTGAGTTTAGAACGGCCGACAACGAGATGTTTGGCGACGTCCGCGGTGTCTTGTACAACCTCTGCAACGCTCAGTTCCGTAAGTTTAGTGATGTCGGTAAACCTCCACTGACGGAATGCGTATCCATGTGCATACAATGACAATATTCAAACACCTCTCAAACCGTCTTGTCGCCGGCCTTCGGCATTGCCCTAGAGCCATGAGTGTAGAATTCATAGTTCCCCTGTAAGGTGTTGTCAGTGTTGTGTCCGACACTTTGTAAAAGACTGAAGGTGATAGTTTGACGGACACGCTCATCGTTTATGTCGTACTTGTGTCATCGCCGAATGACTGGCCAGCTCGGACAGTTGACTGGTGCTCTGGAGAGGCGAGAGAGCGAGGTTGACACTGGAGAACTCTTTCCTACGTAAATCAGCGCATTTCTCATCTTAAGTAGTCTGACGCGTCTTTCAATTATCACAATGTGCTAAAAGTAGTGACCTGGAGCACTGCCAGTTGATGAGATAGCTCGGTGCTTGCGGTCGGTACTGAATGTGTACAGTAGGTGGGCTAACTCGCGCAATGTCAACCCAAATTCCGAAATGCGTTTTCCTTTCGAAAAGATTAATTAAGTATGGTTTTAAAACTAGCCAGACTGCAGTATAATTCTATAATAATTCAGTTACCCCAGGATGCCGACTTTCGAATAAACTTCCTTCCATTGATTTTCGATGCCCCTAGATGTCCAATTATATTTCATGGGTCGCATGCATTAAACTATTCATTCTTTCGCTCATTCGATAGAAAATTACGTCTTTTTCCAATATTTTACTCTAAGGAAGGGTTATGTTAGGTTTTTAAGAACATTTCCAATTCCCGAATAATTTTGAACCCGTTTTACCGTTACACTTGCATTCAGGGTTTCAAAACTATAAGTCGTTTTTTTCCGCATGCGGAAAACCACACATTTCTGTACGGAATTAAGAGGAGACCATATTGGGTTCATACAATTTATCAATGGATTCGATCCAGATTGTTAACTCTACGAGCTACATTGTTAAACGCAGAAGCATGACGATTTAGGAACGGCCATTTCACGGTATTAAGAAGTCTCACAATTAGAAACTTTTTTAAAAACGAATCATGTCCCTCCTTCGAGCATAAAATTAGGAGAAGACGTAATTTTCTACCGAATGAGTAAAAGAATGAATATTTTTATGCATGTGTCCCATGAAATATAATTGGACTTCTAGGGGCATCAAAAATCAATGAGAAAAATGTATGCTACGTAAGTAATCATTTTTTACAGAGTGTAGTTTTTACATGCAACGGGAAGGAAGTTTATTCGGAAGCCGGCATCCTGAGGTAACTGGAATATTATAGAATTATGTTGCAGGCTGACTAGTTTTACAACCCTACTCAATGAATCTTTTCAAAACTGAAACGCATTTCGGAATTTTGGTAGGCATTTCATGAGTACGCCCACCTACTGTATATGGAGTGACTGGTTCGAGGACTGGAAGTCAGATTCAATGTCTCCTTTACACTACCTCTATGGCATTCTCGTGAAGGGGTGATTTGAGCCGCTCCCTATTCAGTGAAAACCTAGTATATTGTGAGGGGGACCAAGTCGTGTGAGGCACGCGTGCGCGGGCCGTTTATCTTTATCAGCCACTACATCCAAACCCGCCTGCGGTCATCCTGGCGTTGTGGTCTTGTCATTGGAGCCTGCTGTGTGCGGGAGGATCGAGGGCGGTAGATGCTGCGCAAGTCTGCCTTACGGCAAACTAATCCACGCGTAAGTCACCGGTGCTGCGCCCACTCCGTGTGACAAGTGGTGGGCGTCTTCACCCACGACGGTCAGACTCTAAATAGAGTGTAAAGGGTGTGCGTCGAGTAGGATACCAACTCCAGGGGTGACAGGTCTCTCTACGTGTCTCCGTCTACAAGACGGTTGCTCTTATCGACACCTACCTGACACACAGTCCTAGTCTGTAGCTCTACGAAAGTATGCATCACGAAGTAACCATAGCATTGTAACCACATCAGCTACCAGGCTAGACCTGAAGAAGGAACCAGTGTTGTGGTAGGCCTTGGTGAGGATTACACCAAATCAGTCGTTGCGCACAACCTCAGCCTAGTCTTGCCACCAGAACATAATGAGGTTGCCAAAAGAGACGGAGTGGGGAAGCGGGCAGGCTGAGAAAGTCGCGTTCACCGTTCCCTAATTGTAAATGTTAAATCTGCGGTGGCTTGGAGCAGTGGCTGTAATCGGAGAGGCATAATCATCCAGCTAAGTCTCGATTAGCAGAATAAGTGAGAAGACATCAAAATGGGAGACTTTGTGCACAGGACTCGAAGCAGTAGTCACTGACAAGGTCAGATTTTGTACCAAGGGTGGTAGGTAATGCCCGGTGCTGCTACAACGGACCGCGAGGAGAATGCACTGGACCGACACAGGTACCAGACCAGAGCACGGCACACGTTGCACAGACTATCCAGAGTCCGCGAATCCCATAACAACTATCCCACATGAGTTTGGTGGCGCGCCTGGGTAAAGGCTCACGCCGTGTCGGCCACTTAAGACCGATCTCCGCACTGGCTAGCTGGCTCGGACAGCGAACTCGTGCGTGGATGAGAGAGGCCGACTATGGAGACCCCGTCTTCCCGCCACTGCAGCGCATCCCTCGCAACAAATAATCTGATATATCTTCAAACCATTATAACGGGTTGTAAGCCTGCCAACTGACAGAATGGGTCCGGCTTCGCCTCAGGGCGGAGAGCCCGGCTGCAATGGCTCCTTCACGATGCGGTTTCTATGGCATTCCGAAATCCGAGCCACCCAACTTCGTTGTTGGGAAAAACCCGATACATGTCTGTCGACCGGGTTGTGTGTGGCACGCGCAAGCTGGCTGTTTAGCCTTGTCAACCACTTCGTCCGAGCCCGCCTCCGGTCGATCTGACTCTGTCTTACCACCGGGTCCAGATGGGTGCTGGAGGTGAGAGCGGGGTGGACGCTTCGCAAGTCTGCTATCGTCGTAAACTGATTCACGCACAAGTCACCGTGCTGCACAAATCACGCAGTCAGACACACGGTGGATATTGTCGTTCGCGACGGCTGAACTGACGTGACGACGATGCCATACCTGAGGAAGTATGATGCCAGCTCTTCTTACAGGTTTGTGGGTGCAAATTCAGTTGTTGGCCTTTCGAATTTCTCCCTCATGTGCCCAAGTGGTATGCGTTGAAGTACCCAAAGGGTAGTACGTTTCTGCACTGTGCTGTCCGAGGGGTTGAGAGTTCCAATGGAGCATAAGCGACTACGACTGTTTGAATGAGCGTGTATGGGCACGCTTCAGTCCCTTTAACTCTAAGGCCATTGCGTCTGGAACAGTTCGCAGGGAAGGTGAATGACTCTGATGCATGGGGTAGTTGAACAAAGACGCCAAGCATCGTACTTATGGCTGTCGACTACAGATCTCATGTCAGCCAAACCCAAAAAACTCGTACGGAAGAAACAATATGCAATCGAACTTGTGGACTAGGTTACTTCTGACCTTCTTCCCATTATGCCATATCGCAGGTCCCGATGGAATTAGGCAGCCGAGCAGAATATCTCAACAGCCCTGTTTTCTTTCACGCGAGGAAAGGGGCCAGAAGAGTTTCCAGGAACAACTGCTGGTCTACTTAGTATGCGCAGTTTACTCTGTTTGCTGGCTGCGCTTAACGCAATTGAAACGCGACAAACAGAAGCACTTAACGTCCTCCCGCACACTAAAGGGATTTTAAATACCCTAACAACTTGGAATGTTCGTTCCAATTTAGATGAGCCAATGACCAACCGGCCAGAACGAAGGACCACTGTGGTGGTCCGCATACACGCCAGATGCAGTTACAAATGGTCGCTTTTAGTAAACCCTTTTCTCTAGCAAAAAGAATATTCATTCTTTTGCTCATTCAGTAGAAAATTGTGTCTTCTTTTAATATAATGCTCAGAGAAGGGACATAATTCAGTTTTAAAAAAGTCTCTAATTGTGGGACTTTTAAATACCGTGAAATGGCCATTCATAAATCGTCATGTCTCTGCATTTACCAATGTGGCTCGTAAAGTTAACAATATGGATCGAATCCATTGCTACCTTTTTTGGACCCTATATGGTTCCCCTTTATTACCGGCTTGTTGTTTGAAACCCTGGAGTCAAGTATAACGGTAGAGCGGGTTCAAAATTATTCAGGAATTGGAAAAGTTTTTGAAAACGGAATTATGCTCTTCCTTCGAGTATGAGATTGGAAGAAGACGTAATTTTCTACCGAATGAGTTAAATAATAAATATTCTTATGCATGCGGAGCTCTCAGTCGTCCCCCATAACAACCCCTCTCCGTCGTGGACCAATTCTCCATTTCTGCTAGCATAACTATCTACGAAGAAATCACAGCGGGAATCGTCAAGGACAGTGCGGTTTCGGCAGACTTCATTCCCCTACGGAATCTCCGGGGTGTGCACCTCAACACTGCACTGTAGGTGTACCTGTGGCGGTCACGGACATCAGATAAACTTTAACAATATAGACACTAAGTTCGTCCCGTCTAATGCCAGAAGTCAACGAGCTGCGAGAACCGATTTATTCTTAACACGGGGCAGGTTGCCATGAGTTAGCTGTTTGCCTGTGTCGGAACAGAGACCCCGTCCGATGGCGCATAAGGAACAGTGTGCTGTTTACGCGAGCCTGACATGTCTGTGGCAGTTTGAGTAAGTGACTAGCTAAATGTTGGACACGTGATTGGTTAGTGCACAGGTTGATCAACGCGCACAATAATCACGAGGGTCCATGGGTGACGTGCGTTGGGGGTCAGTTTGTGTGCGCAGCTTCGACTCAGCGCAGCCGGAAAAGAGACGCTTCAGATCAAGCCTTAGGGTGGCCGTGGGTCAGCCGTCTGCCTGCAAGTTAGCGCGGTTTTCGCTGCCGTCGACGGATAAACAGGAGCCGGAAAAGGGAAAACTGGAGCGGCTGCTACATACCTGACAAAACTTCTCAACGGCACAGACACCTGGATAGCCTGCCAGAATCAAGCATCTAAACTGTGGCACATCCGTCTCTGGAAAATAATAACCGTGAAATCGCAAGAACGGATTCCAGACACGCAGACTCTGGAATCAAAAATCACTCTTAGTATTTTTGCTGTGCTGAAGGAGATCTAATTTCAATAGTGCGACCATGCTGTGACGATGAATGACGATCATCCTGCAAAGCCGCCCGGCAAGGTTTGGTCCGGCAGCCACACCTGAGTGATACCGTGTGGTAGGCTTTCTACAAAAGTGTCACTAAATGCGTGTACGCCGACTTTAGCAATATCATGTATTCGCATCTTTCATACTATTTTGGTCCAACTACTGACTGTGCCATGGGCGGAGGAGTGCGCAGGCGCCAGCCTGGGTTACTTCAGGTATCAGTTCACATGCGCTTCCCTGCGCGTGCTCCAAGCCATGCCTGCACTCTCATCATTATCTTAATCCAGCTAGTGGACTATTAGACTTGCTAATGGAATTGTTCGGACGGTGTGAAACTCCGTCGTTCCCACTACAATGGCCATGCACTGCGAATTACCACGCGATCCACTCCGTGGCCTTCCAGTCGTGATTGTGCCCCAAGTATCCTCTAAACCCAGCAAGTGGGTCTGTCTGGGGGAGAGTACGTACACGCCACCTTCATTCGCTTCCTTGCACGTGCTTCGTGCTCTGCTTGCACTCTCTTTCTCCCCTAGTTCAGCGAATGGCTGAGTTGGGTTATGTTAGCTAATATGGTTTTAATAAGCTAACCATACAGTATCAATCAAGTGGTGCTGCAGAACCAAACCTCTCCAACTGCTCTTCTGAGGTAAAGTTATCTTTGAACTCATTGCCTAAGGGGCCAAAACAAGCGTTTCAAGGGTACCCTGAAGATTTGGCTGAGATACTCTGGAAATAGAGCCGGACAACTGAGGAAGCTTTGCGCAGAATCGACAGACAGGAGGATCGGACGTCAAATCCAGAGCAACAACCATCGGAGCTAATAGAATGAAGAAGGCAGACTCTAAGCGGTTGGTACGCATACCTGAACTTCCGAGACAGATGTTTAATTTCAACCGTATCCTTACCCTCTTGATTACCTCTATCGGGAGCCCACGCATTCCACGTAATGGACAACCTTCGGCCAGGTCGCCGATCCCCAGAACATCATCGCCACCTTCGAGGCCATTCGCACTTGTATTATGGGTACATTTCTCAACCATGCTTCGCCCCGGTTGGATTTACCGGCAGTCATCGCGACTCCGACGCCAGTAGACAAAGTGTCAACTCAGTCCGGCCTCTCCCCACTGCAGCCACAATTGCCGGTCCCGCATTATCTTGGCCTGACGCCTGTGTGCTTATCGTGAGGCGAATGAAAAACTACGGCTGGGAGCCCCCTCCAACGGTAGCCAACTCCCCTTACCTGTTTCCTAAATGGTCCCTTCGGACTCATGTGTGTGCTTGCAGTCACATCATTGCTACTCTCTCAACCAGCAGTCCCTGTAGTGAATTTGGTCTTCTTTGATATGGCCGGATGAAGTACTAAGGTCTCGTAGTAATAAAGAGTACATGAATGTGTGTTAGGTCCATGAGGGTCATTTGAGTGCCTGCGGTCACGTGACCGGTTTCATGCCTGGATGAGTGCATGACTGCAAAAAATACGAGAGCCGATAGGCGATAAATGGCTTTCCAGGGCTTTCCTGTACGGTGTGTCCTAAGCCGACCGTGTCTGACAGACCCGCTATTCTCTCGCACAAATGACTAACTGCCAGTGGAATAGGCCCGGCTCACCATGCGTAACATTCCCCCATCCGATCAGATGGCGGAAGAAAGAGGATCAGAAGCGGGAGGAGGAACCCACCCTCGGTAATACAGGTGGCCTTATGCTGAATTCCAGGAAAGGGTGCGTGTTCCCATGCCCTAACCTTAACCTAACCCTACCTCGACCCTAACCAGTATACTACAGATGCCCTGGCATAATGCCTTACACCTCCCCACCCGTTGGCATTTAAAGCATACTCAAGAGAGTTTATCAAACTTGCTGAAATAGGAATTTTATGTTTTGTCAAAAATCTTCATTGTGACTGCCCTAAAAGTCGCATACGTTGTTCACTTTTAGCTGCATAAGATCTGCCGTCGACTCCAGTTTCCAAGCCTTTACACATCCGCCTTACCTTTCTTGGTTTCAGTGCAGATTACAACACACGAGAAAATGAGGAGCATTTGCTTGATGAACAATGACAATCTGACGGCATCTGGTCTTGCTTTCCTGATCGAAACGGAGGTATTTCAAGCCGAGATCTGCTTACCAGCAAGCACCACCCCTAGGCTCTCCCGGGGCAGTATTTGCCGCCAAATGAAGGCTGTTCCGTCTTTTGACCAAAAGCGTTTGCTCTGCGCATGGATTAGAGACCCGATGGTAAGGCTCCCCCTCGTTTCACTGAAAGTTTGAAACGAAAATTGACTATCGTTATTGTTGAGGTGACTGCCCTTCCGGACTGCCCAATCCGCAGGGACACTTGTCTCATAACTGCTGTCACGCCAAAACATCAAGTTACAGTACTTTTGTGGTGAATGTGTCACTTAAGGACTTGAACACCTGCGGCTAGTAGGTTGTAAAATGTAGTTTTTAAAATATGTTAATAAACCAATTAGTACTCTGCGCTCAGGGTTTTTCCGTCCACGATGGTGAAATCTCTCAGGAGACCCTACCGACTGTTCCTGTTGCCAGGCTGAAGGGTCTGAAGGCGTGAATTTAAAAATGTCCGATTAGTAGAAGAGGAAGTGCGGGTTTCAATTTGGTGTCCTTCGGCTATTTTGCCATTGGATCGCGAAGACATGGGCCGTCTCTGTCATGTGGTCAGGACTTCTTCACTGCGGAATCAGCCCCTTGTATCGCCAGACCGTTCTTCTGCATTTGTGAGTCCTGCCCCCTGTAAGTGTGGGGGCATTGGCCGCAAGAATTAAGGCAACTAACACCAACATTCTCAGATGCACTTCTGGCGGGCAGCCATCATGACCGGTCTGGCGGCACTGTTTAAGACCTCGCTGCCTCAAGGTCATTCACCCTTTGCACTGAGCCGTTCCAGACTCACTGAGCTGAAGTCACACGACCAACAGCTCGGGCATACCTGCGTCCGCACAGCCGCAGCTGCCCAAGCGGTCACTTGAACGCACATCCCCCCCCCATCACAACCTAAGCCATTAGGGCACCACCCCTCGGCAAATGCAACACACACTGACCGGCCACCACTTGAGCTCGGCCCACGAGCCTACAAAAGCGGTTGCCACCACAATCTCAGCGACTGCCAGGCATGACTGGACGCAGTCAACACCAGCCCTGGCTTCGCCAGTGGTCACGGCCGCCTGAGAGGATAACTCGGGGCTCTGTATACATTAAACCCGCATTCCGGTGCATTCCTTCTTCTCCTTCAGACATGTGATTTGCCCTGATTACGGGTGGCGCTCAGACTGCACACACACACCCACACCCCCACACGCACACAAAAACACACACACACACACGACAGTTCGACCATCGATTTCGATGATGTCCACCGTGTGCCCCAGAGACTGCATTGTGGGAGCAGGGACGGTGACTTACACAGGGGTTTATAGTGCCAGTAGACTTGCGCTACATCTACCTACCCTCTCTCCTCCTCCCCCGCCTGGGCCCGGTGTCAAGACAGAGTCAAGAAGACCGGAGACGAGGGAGGTCGCAGGTGGATGGCTCGGACGGATCCTCTCCTAGGCGTTCCACCATACCCCCTGGTCCATACAATAAATAACCAGGATTTTCACCAACACAAGAGAGATTTAGAGGCTGGCACGACCGAAGCCGCGCCTAGGTGGGCCGCCAAAGCCTGGGTCGGATCCCGCACTGTGGTGGGAGATCCATAAAGGCCACATTAAAAAGGAGCCATTGCAGCCTGGCTCTCAGACCGCCTCCCGTCAAGGAGGAGGTCCAAGTTACCCCGTCAGTTGGCAACCTTCCAAGCCAAGTTTTTAGCGCACCGTGATAGCTTCAAGCGCGTCAGATTGTTTATAATGAGGAAAATGCGCTGAGTCGTCGACCTCACTCTCCCTTCCCATTCCCACACCCCAGCCACTGTCCGAGTCGGTCAGTAGACTGGAGTAGGGAATGGGCGCGGTGGCTGACATGGTCGACTGACCATGCCTGCGCGCGCCACAGCACGACCTGGCCCCCCAT